>JAVJIF010002742.1:0-341996 GCA_038442645.1 Agave tequilana | reverse complement strand
TCGTAGCATGATTGGTAGTTTATTATATTTAACGGCTAGTAGGCCGAATATTATGTTTAGTGTTTTGTCTTTGTGCTCGATTTCAATCGTGTCCTAAAGAGTCCCATTTGATTGCGGTTAAAACGCATTATTAGATATCTTAAGGACACCATTAGAATGGGTTTGTGGTATCCGAAGACCAGACAATTTTTCATGACGAGTTTTCGGATGCCGACTATGCGGGTTGTAGGTGGATAGGAAGAGTACTAGTAGAACCTGTCAGTTTCTAGGAAATTATCTTATTTCATGGTCTTCCAAGAAGCAAAATTCTGTAGCCCTCTCAACCGCCGAGGCGGAGTATGTTGCGGTCGGGGCTTGTTGTGCACAATTCCTTTGGATGAAACATACTCACCTTGACTATGATTTGCATTATGACCATATTAAAATATTTTGTGATAATACTAGTACAATTCATATGACTAAAAATACAAATCAACATAGTAAGATAAAGTACATTGACATTCGATATCACTTTCTTAGAGATCATTGAGAAAGGTGATATTGAAATTGATTATGTTTCCATCGATTTTAACTTGCGAATATTTTTACTAAACCACTAGATTATAATAGATTTTTCTCTATTTGTGGTGAATTAAATGTTTGCATTATGGATTCATGAATATTTTGCAAATACTCTTCAAACATGTTTTATTATCTTGACCCTTTTGATGTATGACAAAAAGGGGGAGAAATACTTTTGAGCTATTATTCTTTTTCATGCATACTTTTTCAATCATTTTGTGTTATAATATTCGTTTTTTATTCTTGATAGCATGATTTGAGGGGAGTTTTTCAAGCTCTTTCATTTTTTTCTCTAAATAACTCATATGTTTTGTCATCATCAAAAAGGAGGAGATTGTTGGCCCAATATTACAATCACCGGGTTTTAGAGTTTTGATAATCACAAAACATATATAGTTATTGGTACTAATCAAGTTTAAGTGTTTAAGATTATTTCAGGGTTCTTAAGATTCAAGATGTTTCTTCCCTAAAGGAAAGTGGTGTTGACTCTAGATGACTCATATACGGGATCAGAATTCAAGTTACTCAATGAAGCATATGGAAACGCGATTGAAGATCTTGTAGTCCCCTAGACCCTTATAATATTTTAGTATATTAAAGAGTAAGGATATGATATATGTGCTCAAGAAGTTACACACACAAATACACTTTTCAGAAATAAGGTTTGGTAATATTGGTTTGTTGCATGTTTGGTTAATATACATGTTTTATAATTTTTTAAATTTTTATATCAAGTTTAGAACATGTATTTTATCTCCTATACTATGCTATATAACTCTCAAACCATTGAAAAATATTTTAAAAATTTTTTCATGTTAAAAAATTTGTTTAAATCCTATTTCAGGCAATTTCGGTCGATCGGGCGGGTCGACCGTAGCTGTTTCAGGCCAACACGGTCGACCGGCCCGGTCGACCGGGCCTTTTGACCATGGACGTGCACGCTGTGCACGTCTGTCGGTCGACCGGGGCGGTCGACCGTCAACCCCTGCGGTCGACCGACTGCATGGCACTTGCTCTCTGTTTGTGCCGGTCGACCGGCCCGGTCGACCGACATTTCAAAAATCTCTTTAAAAAATACCTGGCGGTCGACTAGAGCCAACTGCTACTTTCCAAGCGGCCTGCCGGTCGACCGGCAGCTGTCCAGACTGACACCAACGACTCTATTTTAAATCTGTTTTATTTTTTATGGGTTCCAACGGCATTTTTTTGTTTCCAAGTGGCTAAACTCACCCTAATGACCTGGTAACACTAATGAATGATATTTATCCTTTGCCTATAAATAGGGGTCATGAATCTTTGGTTTTCTACAAAAAAAAACATCCAAGTTTCAAGTGTTTCAAGGGAAGAAGTGTTTCTTTGTATTTCATTTTCAAAGTTCTTTCTATTGCAAAATTTTTCAGCTGGTTTTCAAGTCTTCTAAACTCTTACTACTGAAATTTTTCGCTCATTTTACTTCTTGAGTCAAAAATCATACTCCACTCTAAAAGAAGTTGTAAGAGAGTGTTTTGATCTTTCTAGATCACCAAGTGACATGTATTCTATTGAGTTGTGGTTCCTCTTGTGTGGAGGATAGTATTGTTGGAGTTGGGTACTCCGGGTTGTGTAGACCAATTGTAATCCCTTGGGTGTACGGTTCCTGTGTGAAAGTTCCCTTTGTGGATTTAGTGAAAATCCTTCGTAGTGGTGAAGGCGGGGACGTAGAGCAGTGGCTCGAATCTCGAAACAAATTCTCTTGTATTTGCGATTGATTCCTTTTGCTCTTTGTGTTTTACATTCTTGTACTTGTGCTACTACTTGCCTTGTTTTATTATTGCACTCAATTCATCTTCTTGTATTTTCGGTGTTTACTCATATCAACAAGGAAGCAATAAGCACCTCAACTCATAATTTAGAGGAATCAAAGAGGAGAAGTTCTAGATCCCTTCACGGGGAATTCGGCTTCAATTTCTTTTTTGAGTCACCGCTTGCATCATATATCTTAACTTGTTTTTAAAAGTGTATTTGATTAGCATAACACCTATTCACCCCCCTCTAGGTGTTTTTCACCAATGTGCCATGAACCACACACGATTGGAATCTATGTTTCGAAAGAAACATACACCTCATATGCATACACACAAACCACGACATGCACATGCTTCTCATGTTCACACACATAACTTTATGTATGCTCATGTATACACTTGTACGAATGTGGACGTAAGGGCCACCTTGCAAAGTTTTGTTTTATGATAGAATACATAATTCAATTTTGTAAATAAATTGTTTAGGCTAGGAAAGGTGCTAACCCTCATGGACCCAATAAGGTATGGGTACCAAAATCCACCCCTATTGTATTTGATGTAGGTGGGGGCTCTCACTTGACGTGAGGGTGTTGGTGCCTTGATGGTGGATCCGTTCTGAACTAAATGGTGACACTTTTGGATGCATCCTTTCAAGAAAAGTTTGGTGGAAGGACCACCATGGTTTGGAGGCCTAGAGATTTTCCCTATTGGTTTGGTAACTATCTCTAACTCCTTATGTTGTTTACACGCTCTCATTGATAGACTTTTAGCATGTTTTATTTTTCATGATTACTTTGTTAAATGCCATGTTAATTAGACTTGTGATATACATATGTAATATTGAGATACACCCATGTTCATATGAGTTCATATTTTGTGTTCTCACTTTAGTTTAGCTATTGTGTATATCCTATCTCTAAAACACGTGTATTTACCTTAAGATCATGTTTGTTGATGATTTTGCACTTAATGTTTGATTACATATTTAGATGCAAATTTCATTAAAACTTGTGTTTATACTTGTAAAACTAATGAGCCACAATTGATTATTGTGTGTTTGTACTTTATTTCTCATTTGTACTCATTGAATGTACTTATATAACCTAGTTTTGATGATTCTTACATCTTTACTTGTTTTCCCTATTTTTGTACACGTTTTCATAAAAATGTATTTATCTTCATGTATATGTTAATTTTATCTAAAACCATTAGATATACATGTCTATCCTAGAATCACTTGGTTTTCACGCAAAATTATATTATAGACTCACTTGTGTTTGGGATATGTATGTATATTTCTAGTTTAGACAAAATATACATATGCCTTGAAGTTTGTATTGTTTTGATAAAAATTAAATTTATGTTTTCATATTTATAAAGGAATTTTATTGAGCTTCATTTCCTATTTCATAATGTCGTGATACATGATTCTTACACTCTATGTTTGGTGTGTACTCATGAATTTTTATTTCATGAGCATATATGTGCTTTATAAATTTTGAGTGTCAATTATTGTGTAATTTTTCATATTTCATGGGATATATGATTTGGTTTCATGTCTTGAAGAATTCGTACTAGCTTCAAAAATTATCTTTAAAACTAATCTTTATTCTTCAATTGGTAGTGTTTTTCAAACATGTTAGATTTTTGAACTCTTAATTTTGAAAACCCCTAGTTGGATGGGCGACCATGCCTTATATACCCTTATTGAATATCTTTCAAACATGTGCATGAATAGGGTGGTAAGTATAAGTTATAAACATGATCTTCATGTTTTCTTATTGTTGTATATTCATACGTGTTTCTTATATATGTCTGATTCAAATTTCAATTAGTATCAATTTCAATTGGTATATCTATTTCATACATACATATATTAATTTGATTGCGCTTGTTTTATAATGTCTTTACATTCTTAAAGCACAAATTATTTCTTGCTAAGCTTGATTTAGTTTTAATGTTAATTATTTTTCAAGTGGTATCATATACAAGCTTATACATTATTTTTATTGATATTTCATAAAGATGTATTTCATAAAGGGGAAGAAAATTTCTTATTTTATCTTTCAACTAGTTTTACTTTTCAATTGGTATCTTACTCTCAATCTTTTTGATCAAAATATTTTACTTTGATATATACTAACATTTTCAATATTGGTATCAATAATTTTAAATTGGTATCCTTATTGCAAAATATAGTGTTTACCTAAAATTTGGTGTTTATGTTCAATTGATATCATGTCCTTTTATTGGTATCAATTCATAAAAAGGATTATTTCTTTCAATTGGTTCTTTCAATTGATTGTGTTTATTGGTATCAAAATTTTGTTTAAGATATGTTTATTGTTTGTTTGTCTTCACCCCTTTGTTGATGAATGACAAAAGGGGAGAAGAATTCAGTTTATATATGCATGTTTTACTATGTTTATACATGTTGGCCCAGAGGCCATTCACTCTAGTTTTGATGATGATTAACTCATGTAGTTATAGTTTACTAATAATCTTGTGATATTTAGTTTCAGATATTTGATCAAGATATTAGTAGGTGATTAGCTTCAACAAAGGTATTTTGGAGCTATCATATGTTGATTCAAGAGCTCGAGCGTCAAGATCGCAACTAGCACTCGGTGGAGTCAAGCTCGTTGGATCGGTTTTAGATCGAGTCGACTTGGAGAAGGAGTTCTATAAGAAGACCTCAGTTTGTTTAGTTTTAGTTTAGTGTTTAGATCTTGTGTAAACATTAGATAGTGTTGATATGATCAAGTTCACAATATACACACATGTTTTAAGTTTATTGGTTTTGGTTTTCGGTTAAACCGATATTGAATTCCATGTCAAAAACATAGATATAAATTTATATGTTTATATGGATATAGGATCTATCCATATACAATATGCTTCAAAGTTGTTTCAATATCATGTTTTTGTAGTTACATGTGTTTTGGAAAAATCGGATTTCCATTTCAAAGTTTGGCTTTTGGAAAATACGGTTTTCGTTTATAGGCAAAATTTTCATCTCACAAAATAGTTCAAATTGTTTATAATATGTGTTGAACTTTTATCACACATATTTGTATTTCAAAGATATAATAAGAACATATTTTTGTGGAATTTATGGTTATTTTATGAGATTTATTTGATAATAAAAAGCCAAGTTTTTAAATCCCTAATTTGCTGGACTGGTCTTCTGCTGGTCGAACGGACGGTCGACCGCTGCAGAAGTCGGTTGACCAGTTCGGTCGACCGACGTGCACAAGCGTGAACGCCAGCTTGGGTGGTGGGCCGGTCGACCGAGCGGTCGACCGTCCAGAGAGTTCTGCTCTCTGAAAATGGCCCCGGTCGACCGGCAGAGAGCTCTGCTCTCTGTATCCAGTTCCGGGCGGTCGACCGGACAGAGAGCTGTTGCTCTCTGTTACCAGCCCCGGTCGACCGGAAGGTCATTTCTGACCTTTGTTTCTGCCAACGGGCAAAATTTGTTTGGGGCTATAAATGCCCCTCATTTGAGCTGGTTTATATAAGATTTTAAGAGCAAAATTTTCTATTTTCAGCAAGTTTTTAAAAGAATTTTTGTGCTAAAAGATTTGATCTTTATTTATTTTTAAAGGGTTAGAAAAATCAAGAAAAGGAGAAGTTTGGGAGTTGTTTTGATCTTCATTTATATTTCAACCTAGAGTTTTTCTCAAGAGTTTTTCTTTATATTTTTGATTTCCAAACTCTTTATTTTCTCACACTTGAGCTATCATATCTATCCTATCTATAGGATCTTATTTTAGTGAGAAAAAGTTGTTGTGATCTTTGTGATCGCCAAGAGTTGTAAACCCTCCTTATTTTGTGATATCTCTTTAGTGAGAGGTGATTATGTTGATATCCCTCTAGTGAGAGGTGATTGTGGAGGTTGTGCCTTATCCCTCAAGTGTGAGGTGATGGTTGTTTGGCCTTGAGCCTTATCCCTCTAGTGAGAGGTTGATCTTATTTTGGCTAAGTGCCCATCCCTCTAAGTGTAGAGGTGGTTTGTATTGTACCTTGCCTCTTGTGTAGAGGTTGTATTTGGTTGAGAGAGGAGTTGTGTACTCTAAAGTTGTATTACCCAAATCCACAGTGGAGGTTCCCTGTGTGGACGATTTAGTGAAAATCCTTCTTTGTGAAGGTGGGGACGTAGAGCTGGGTGCTTGAACCTCGAAACATATCCTTGTGTTTGCGTTTGATCCATTATCTCTAACTCTCTCTCTTATATTGTGCATTGCATCATATTGTTCATTTCATATATATATGTTGACACTCTAAAAAAGACAAGATTCCTAACTGGCCTAAACAATGTCTAACTTGTTGACATTTACAAAAAACAAGTGGCAGACAAGCTGACGACCAGTTCTTCACCCATCTCAAATGGGGACATATCAGCAACTTGGACTCTACTGATCTAATGAAGCAGACAGTAAGCCAAGAAAAGCTCGTGAGAAGGTCCAAGGAGGTCCAGGGACACTAAGTTAGCTCAACACTTAGCCCCGCACGAGCCCACAAGATGAGTCTCGCATGAGAAGCTAAAACTGCTTAGCATCGCAGAGAGTTCCCTCGCGAACTTCGCTGTGAAAGATGCTCAGTTAACTCCGCAGGCGGTTAACTTCGCCCAAAATCCTATGCAGCTGCGCAGAAGGCTAATTAGTAGCTTCTCCACAAAAGTATCCAGCTCCGCTGAAGAGCTTTCTTATAAACTTCGCCAGACGCTTCCCCCAGCTCCGCTACGAGCTCGATGAAGTAGCCCCGCTGCGGGTCTTTTATGGTCACCTTTGACCAATTGAATCTCCAGATGAGATCGAATCTATTCAAGGTCAAATCTAATCGAGATCAAATCTGAGATCAAATTTGGCAGTTGTTTACCATAATCTCTTGACTTTCCTAAAACAAGTAAGAAGATCAGGGGAGATCTTTCAGTTATTTGGAAAGAATCAAAACGGATTAGGAGATCAACATTACCTGCTATTCCTAGCTTCGCAAAAGCTGATTCTAGCCTCGCGGTAAGGCTAATTTCCAGATTTAAACAGATTGACTCAATCTGTTTTCAGACTTTCAAGGGACAATCATACCCCTGCTCTCCCTATAAATAGCCCACCAGAGTATATGAACACACAGAGAGAGAGGCTGAAACACAGAGGAAAGAGACGGCTTAACACTTAGCATCACATGAGCCCGAGGGGATAGCCTCACCTGAGAGACTAAGTTTGTCTAACTTCGCCTTGAAGCCGTTCAAAGCTCTTTGAGTACGCTAACTTACAGTTTCGCCTGAAGTGCTCAGTTAACTCCGCAGAGAGTTAGCTTCGCTCGAAGCCACACGCAACCGTGCAGAAGGATGGTAGCTTCGCCACAAATATTTATCCAGCTCCGCTGAAGAGCTTTCTTTTGACTTCGCTAGATGCTTCTTCCAGCTCCGCTGTGAGCTCGACGCGGCAGCTCGCTGCGGGTCTTTTATGGTCACCTTTGACCAATCAAATCTACAGATAAGATCAAATCTGAGATCAAATTTGACAGTTGCTTGCCTTAATCTCATGACTCTCCTAAAACAAGTAAGAAGATCAAGGGAGATCTTTCAATTATTTGGAAAGAATCAGAACAGATCAGGAGATCAACGCTACCTGCTATTCCTAGCTTCGCAGAAGTTGATTCTAGCCTCGTAGCAAGGCTACTTTCTAGATTTAAACAGATTGACTCAATCTGTTTTCAAATTTTCAAGGGATAATTATACCCCTACTCTCCTTATAAATAGCCCACCAGAGGCACAAGAAGAAAGGGTAGCACACACGCGCACAGGCAAAGAGACGCACTGAGAGACGGCTAAACAGAGATCTATTCTCTTACTTCCAAGAATTTATAGAATTCAGAGAACTGCTTCTCTAATTAGGGTGATAATATCCTAATACCTTCCTTCCTCTCAAGGAATTTTCAGAACCAGGCGAGAAGGAATTCCCAAGTGGAGGCAGTTTGAGAAGTAACAAGAGGGTTCTACCAACCTTCTGTTCTCCGATTCCCCGAACCAGGCGAGAAGGGAATCCCATCGATCGCATCGTCAAAGGGACAAAGTGGTCGCGCGCTGACCAGACTCCTATCGGCACACTTCTCTAGAATCTCAGAGGAGATCTTCTTATAATCTTTTTTTAGAATACTTGTAATTTAGCTCCTCGACCCTTTTTTCTAAGTTTTCCCCTTTGGAAAATCAATAGAAAACAAGATGGCGACTCCGCTGGAGACTGAATTCTCTACTGTTGAGAATCAAGTGTCGCAATGCGACGAACAGACCTTCGGGTCTACTTCTGAATTCAAGGAAGCCGGTGTGGCCAAAGCCCCTCTGGCTAAATCTTCAAAACAAGTCTCTGTGGAGACAGATAAGGCTCTCTGCAAGCCTACCATAGTCTTCTGGCGTAACAAGGAAGCAGGCCCGCAATGCAAAGGTCAGAATCTTCAGCCTGTCACCTTCGAAAACCTAGTCATTCACTTCGACCAAGGGAAATTCGAAGAACTCCTCTCTGGGGGTGGTCCAATGCTCCATACACGAAAGCATAGAAAGGTCTCCATGGCTAAGGTTTCGGAGCAGAAACCGGAAGCAGAATCCTTCCAACACCTCCCAGCCTCGCGTGTGGCTAGTCAGGTTCCCTGCGAACCTAAGCAGATGTGGAGGCCGAAGCAGAAGGCTCTGTATGAAGCCTCAGGTGTAACTACGCCACAAGTTCATCTCTCTCGCGAAGAAAAAGGCAAGATGTCTGCCTGCTTCGTCGAGACTGTCAGCCGCGAAGTTACGATGGCGACCATGCCTTTGCCTAATTCAGGAGCAGTAACTCCTCGCGCCAGCCTCGTTCTTATGAGCGAAGCTGCTGATGGTGTGCCTAGCACAGTACCTCAGGGTACGCATGAAGTTCGCAGCCGCGAAGCCGGAACCAAAGCACCACAGTGTGCTTCGTTCCCCAGTTCTTCAAGTACCAAGCTCGCTCTTCGCAGCGAAGCTAAGGGATTGCCCCTAAGTGCTGATAGCGGTGCTTAAGCTGCTTTAGTGCCCAAGAGCATTTCCAAAGCTTTTAGCCGCAAATTTAGAGCCAAAGCTCTATCTAGGGCTAATCACCTTCGCAGCAACATAGCTGACAAAGCACCATAGCGTGCTTCACTCCCAAGTTCATCAAGCACTAAGCTCGCCCTTCGCAGCGGAGCTAAGGGATCGTCCCTAAGTGTTGACAGCGGTGCATATGCAGCTTCAGCACCCAAGGACATTCCCAAGGTTCTTAGCCGCGAAGTTAGGGCTAAAGCACTATTTAGTGCTAATTACCTCTGCGGTGATGAAAAGAACAGTGCATCATTCTATGCGCAATCCAACAGAGCCTCTGCGCTGGATCGTTTAGGCCCAATTGGGTTTGACTTGCGGGAATTCTTGACAAGCAAACAGAAGTCAGAATCTTTCCAAACTTCTCCCTCCTGTTGTCAACAAGTGGGATGTCAGTTGGTGACAGTCCACTCAGTCCATTGCTGGTTAGGACCAATCCCCGCCACTCTTCCAGGCCGACGATCAGTTTTTGATCGACTGTTAGTACAAGCTCCGGTTAAACATCGTAAAAGGAGCGTATCACGAGATCTGCCCTCTGCATCCGTTAACATGATCGGAAGGGGAAGAGAGCTGTGTAGGAGCAGATGAGCATCGCACGACACTCCGTACAGTTCCCCAGATCCGGATTATAGCCTGGTCCTTAGCGAAGTCTTGGTACATAAAGAAGGTGTCTTCCGAAACACCAGATCTAGGGTTGTAATACCCTACAGTTATGAGCATGCATCCACCTAAGAATCTCAAAGAACTTAGAGGCCTGTAAGGTAGACTGCCTTATATCAGAAGATTCATCGCAAATCTCTCAGGCCGCCGTCAACCGTTCACCCGACTCATGAAAAAGGGTGCTTCCTTTGTATGGGATCAAGCTTGTCAGGAAGCTTACAAGGATATCAAGAGATATCTCACAAAACCTCTAGTCCTAGTGGCTCCCACATCAGGGAAACCGTTCTTGCTTTATGTGAAAGCTATGAACCATTCTCTTGGTGCCCTGCTTGCTCAAAAAGACGACAATGGTCACGAATAGGCCATTTATTATCTGAGCAGGACTCTGATAGGGGCGGAATTTTGCTGTAATCCTATTGAGAAGGAGTGCTTAGCTCTTGTCTTTGCTGTTCAGAAGACACGACATTATTTGGTCGGCCAAACCATACATGTCATTTTCAGATTGAATCCTTTGCGTCTTCTCATGACGAAGCCAGGATCGTTGAATTCAAGATTAGCTAAATGGGCGCTTCTTTTGTCTCAATACGACATGCTCTTTGTCCCTCAAAAGGCGATTAAAGGCCAGACACTTGCAGAGTTCTTGGCTGCTCATCCAGTTCCGGAAAATTTAAAACTTCATGAAGATATTCCAGATGAAGTCTTCGAGTCCAATGCAACCTCAGAGGATAAAGTTCGGCAGATGTTCTTCGATGGAGCATCACGAATAGTCCCTAAAGGCAGAATCATTGCCGGCGTGGGGGTTGTGTTTATCTCTCCACAAATCACGTCCTTCCTAGAGCATTTTCTCTGACGGAATCGTGCTCCAACAATGTAGCAGAATATAATGCTCTACTTATTGGTCTTCAGCTCGCCCACGGAATGGGGGTACGCTACCTTGAAGCTTACGGCGATTCAAAATTGGTTATCAATTAGGTTAAAGGCGAATATGAGGTCCGTCACGAGGATTTGGTGCCTTATTATCATGCACTCATCGAAATGGCTAATCTGTTTGATGGCTTTTACATCGGGCACGTATCTCGATCTCAGAATACTAAGGCGGATGCTCTTGCTGCATTAGCAACAACACTAGCCTTGCCAGTCGACACCGAGTATCACCTTACGGTGGCGACTCGACACCTTGTCTGCTCTAAACCTATGTTAAGAACCAGAGAAGTCTATAATATCTTGACGGATCTTGAGCCGAGAGATTGGCAATTTTCTTTCATCGACTATGCTCTACATGGTCTGCTGCCAGACAATCCTAAAGAAGCGGCATCTATCAGACGAAGGTCTCTCCGTTTTTACTATGATCCAACTCTGAAGACACTTTATCGTCGTTCATATGACGGTGTCCTCCTCCGATGCCTTTCTAATTCAGAGGCACGGAAGTGCTTAGAGAAGCACACGACGGCATATGCGGAGATCATCAGCCAGGTCCAAAAATTAAAGACAGATTGTATATGCTTGGATATTATTGGCCAACCATGATAGTCGATGCCATCCAATATGCATGAAGGTGTAAAGCATGCCGAATTCATGCGGACTTCATACACCAGCCTCCGGAGTTGCTCCACCCAACTGTTGCTTCATGGCCATTTGAAGCATGGGGAATCGATGTCGTTGGGCCAATCAGCCCCTCTTCGACAAAAGGACACCGGTTTATCCTGGCAATAACCGATTACTTTTCAAAGTGGGCAGAAGCCATACCACTGGTTGAAGTCAAAACTTCTAACGTAGTTAATTTCATCAAACACCACGTCATTCATCGATTTGGTATCCCTAGGCGGATCATCCATGATAACGGCCCCCAGTTCATAAGCCAGGTATTCTATCAGTTCTGTGATAATTACTAAATTCAGAATGTGACTTCAACTGCTTATAATCCCGCCGCTAATGGCTTGGCGGAAGCATTCAACAAGACAATCATTAAGTTACTCAAAAAGTTTGTCTCCTCGAATAAGCGAGATTGGAATGAGAAGCTTAGTGAATGCCTTTGGGCCTATCGAACTACGGTTCGGACCCCGACAGGTAATACGCCTTTTTCCCTGGTATACGAGTGTGAAGCAGTCATACCGTTAAATCCAGATGCCTTCATTACGAGTCGCTCTGATCACTGAGATCACATCAGAGGACAATGATCGGTTGCATCTTCAAGAGCTCGAAGCTCTAGATGAGAAGCGGTTACAAGCTTAGCAGCACATTGAGTTGTATCAAGCTCAGTCTCAAAAGCCTTCAATAAGAAGGTCAAACAAAGAGTCTTCCAGAAAGGAGATTTGGTTTTAACAGTCAGACGACCAATGATCATGACGCACAAAACCAAAGGCCAATTTCAGCCTAAATGGGAGGGACCGTTTGTAATAGAAACAGTCTATTCAAACGGAGCATATCGCCTTATGACTTCAGATGGTGATCTACTCATGATGCCAATCAACGACAGGTTCTTAAAGAAGTATTATCCTTGATAAGGATCCTTCTCATGATCAAGTTAACATTACACCTCTGATCAAGACCTTCAAATTCAAGATACGCAGAAGGAGCGCCCCTCTCTTCCTCTAAACGAGATCATACAATCATGAACCAGTAGGAAGCTGATCATACACTGGTTGTCTCAAAGAAGAATCAAGGTTACTGTTCGGAAGGATTAATTGTATTGAAAAAGGGTTTAGAGTAAACCGTTGATTGTCGTGTACCGATGATCAAGGACTTCGAATGTATATGCAGGTTTACTTTGCTCCTTCCGAATCACCATTCGTAGCGTAAGCTAGGATGGGTCGTATCCGTAGGGAGGGTTAGCGATAGAAGCATTCAAGGTTTATATTGAAATCTTCGTGAAGAAAAGCGAAGGTTCTTCTTTGTTTTAAGAAATGAAAAACAAAACGATGTGGAAGGTGAGTAGAAGATCTTTAGGGGTTTTGTAAAAGAAAGGAAGAAACGAGAATAAAGATGGAAGGAAAACGAAGATAATTGAAAAGAGAAAATTTTCAGAAGAGAGGTTTTTTAAGAATAATATAACGAGAAGCCATGACTAACTAACATTCTAATTTACTAACTTACTACTCTCATTGGGTGATGCATGTCTCATATTGATTCATCGGCAATAGTGTGTCTTGCTTTGCGAAGTCCTTGTATTGTCCCATGTCGAAGGTGTTTCTCATCTAGGCTAGGCTAGTTGCCTCCTTGAATCATTGGCTCCCTAAATAGATTTTCAACAGTGGAACAAGGATAGTCACTTTTAAAGATCTTTCAGTTCGACAAGGACTATTCCTTTGTCATCATACGTCAAAATTTTGAGCTTGGTGGCTTCTTAATCGGTTACATCATTGCGACCTCTGAACCCGCAGATAGCCAAGTCTCATCTTTCAGTCCGGCGAGGATTATTTCTTTGTCATTATACGACAAAATTTTGAGCTTGGTGGCTTCTCAATCGGTTACGTCATTGCGACCTCTGAACGGCAGATAGCCAAGTCTCATCTTTCAGTCCGGCAAGGACTATTTCTTTGTCACCATACGACAAAATTTTGAGCTTGGTGGCATCTTAATCGGTTATGTCATTGCGACCTCTGAACCGGCAGATAGCCAAGTCTCATCTTTCAGTCCGGCAAGGACTATTCCTTTGTCATCATACGACAAAATTTTGATCTTGGTGGCTTCTCAATCGGTTACGTCATTACGACCTCTGAACCGGTAGATAGCCAAGTCTCATCTTTCAGTCCGGCGAGGATTATTTCTTTGTCATTATATGACAAATTTTGAGCTTGGTGGCTTCTCAATCGGTTACGTCATTGCGACCTCTGAACCGGCAGATAGTCAGGTCTCATCTTTTTAGTCCAGTAAGGACTATTTTCTCAAATGGCTACAATACAACTTGAAAGCAAGAATTCAGAAGATAAAACAAGTTGGAAATGCGACAGGGGAGTCAAATAAATCACTTTTTATTGATTCCAAAAGAGGGATACATGAATGCACAGATTACAAGCTATGACGGCGCTTCATAGGCTTGATCCGTTTTTCAAGAGTGGCCATCCTTGTCTTCCTCTCTTCAGCAGCCCTGATAATCGCCTGCGACCTCAACTCGGCCTCATTAAAGCTTACTGTCTGGGCCAAGCGAGCTTCAATTTCAATCAAGGTTGCCCTCTGTGCTAGCTCCTGCCGCAAGACTTCGTTATTCTGGGCCTTAAGCTGCTCAAGCCAAGCAGTCTCTTCAAGACGCACTGGTTTAGCCTTGGACAAAAGAAGATTAGCCTTCCTGATCATTTCCTTGGCCTTTTCAATTTTATCCTCAACGTCAAGAAGAGCACTGCTAGAAGCATCTATGGCATCCCCGAGCTCTACTTTCCTTGTCTCCAAGGATTTCTAATCAGAAGAAATTGCCTTAGCAGCTTCTTAAGCTGCGAGATGAGCTTCATGCATCTGAGCAACAAGATGCGCAAGCTGTTCGTTAACTAAAGACTCCAGATCTGAATGGCTAAGACGGCGCCATTCATCCACATCCCTCTCGAGTCTGTCCACCAGAAGCTCCAATGTGGCGGCCTGGTCATCCCCTCCAAAGTCTCGGATATTGTCAATGCCTCGAGAGAGGACCACCTTTAAAGCAGAGAATGAGGTAGTCGAGCCCTTCAAGACCAAAGCAATGGATCGCTTCAAGCTCTTATAAAAGCTGTCGACTAACTCAGCCACGAATTCGTTCTCAGCCTCAATTACTCCCGGCAAACGAGCAGCCCCTGAAGACAGAGTTTCCACTGGCTTCACTGGTGTAACTATGGAGGAAATAATAGAAGCACTGGCTGTAGCAACATGAGGGGTCGTCGGTGATCTCGGAGGAGTCCTCATTGAAACCAGTACACTAGCCACAACCGAGGTAGGACTAGTGACTATTTTCAGGAGAGCTGGCTCAACCACCAATGTTGGAGAAGTAGGACTGGTAATCACCTTCAGCTCCGCGCCTGACAAGATAGGCGGCACTGGCGAAACCAATGACATCTCACTCACTGATATAGTTGGAAGTGAGGTTGGTCCCATGACTACCGTTCCCTCAATTTCATTTTCTCTGGCTGGTTCAGGCTGATAATAGGGCAACCCATGATACAAAGCATCCAACTTGGCAGCATCTGCCGCGGTCGAAGTACTTACTTCACCCCTGGTTCCCTCAGGAAGATTGGTTGGCTCTCTTGAAGTCGATGCACCCAGAGGCGGAACACCTGCAGCAAGACTTTGTTTAAGCAAGGCATAATAAATAGCAGGAGTAAAAAGGTCAAAACACTACCAAAAGATGATGTCACTTCAATCGTCTTGACGGCTGCATCAGTCCCTGCGGGCTCCATTGAAAAATCTTTGGCAGAATCAACACGAATGGCCGGCCCACCTTCACTTGCCGAACCCTCCGTGGTCCACCCAAAAGAGCTAGAAGCTACGGGACTTCCTTTTGAAGTCCCAGCACCCGAAGGACCTACATCGGCCACATCACCTCCAGACTCTTCTGAGACGGCGAAATAGCCAGCCTCATCGTCTTCCCTATAGGTGAACAAGGATCATAATGCTCCCCTTGTTCTCCGGCAGCCTCAGCTCTTGGGCTTCTCACCATCTCAGTTCCTGAAACATAAAGTAAACAATGAGCTATATGGAACACATAAGAAGTATATTACAAGAACGAAGCTGATCTTACCCAGGTCCGGAGCAGCTTTACCAGTAGTCTGCCTAGGAGCTAACAACCTAATGACTAATGGAGCAGGAGGAGGAGGCACTGCAGATGATTCACCCTCTGCAATAACCGTAGGAGCGTAGCGACGAGGCTTCTTCACTACCCTCTTCCTACGAGATCCACCTTCCCGCTTTCGATTGAAGTGGACGTCAACATCTTCTTCCTCCACTTCTTCCACATTAACATGTTCCATGGGGGCCGTGCCTACCCCACCAGAAGCAGCTGCTGGAGCCTCAGCACCTGTATCCGCTTCAAAGCGAGGACTTCCTGCATCCGAGGCTTCGCTATCATCAACGGCAATGAATTCCCCGAGGCCTGGAACACGGACCCTCTTACCCTCGCTCTTCTCAGTGATCTTTCGCTTCAGCCGCTGAGAGATTAACTTCACACCAAAGGAATTAATAGAAAATCTAGTGGGTGTGGAGTTTGAAGTTCTATACCACTGGCAGAATCCCAGGGTCGTCAGAAGGTTCGGAGTCCTTAGCGGCGTGCACAATCGCGCCTCAGTACAGCCAGCAATGAAGAACCACCAGGCACGAGCTCCATCGATGAGGCTCCCCATAAAGGCCAGACTGCTGTTTGGATTGCCTACATACAATTGGTCATACCCAAACTGATGGGCAAACCGACTCGGAATATAGGGCTCCAGGTAACAGGTGTCCCCGCTTCTATACAATAAGTGTGATGGCCGAATGCTAACCAGCCATTCGAAGACTCCCCGACTCAATGACGTCTGCCCTTCCCCTACATCCTTGAATTCTTCACCATAGCCTGCATCGTGAATATAGGGAAAGCATCGGAAAAGGCTATAAACGTCATGACGGCACAACAGTTTACAGACCGCAGCTACATAAGTCTTTGACCACGAACACCCCTCGAATCGACGGAGAAGCACCATGTGAACACCTTCTGGGGACTCCTCTCCGGCTTGGATAATGGAAAGGCAGTGAAGGGCGAACCATGCCATCAAATAAGTATACGGCAAACCTATTCTGGGGTTTGGTCCGTCGCGAGGCAAGATAGTCCCCTTTCCCCGCTTCGTTGCTGGTGGCCTACAGAAAGCCTCCGTCAATCCACGAAGGCCTCTTTGAATACAGCACACCATGGCTGGAAGAAGTCTAAGAGAACGACAATGGACTAGACGAATGGCAAGCAATAAGACAGTCGGATGAATGACATCGCCAGAAGACGACGGCACCACACATCTCTTCAACCAGACCGTTAGAAAACCAGCCAGAAGTGCCTTCCGGGACGTCGGCCCACGAGCCTGGTGGTGGAAACTCTGAAGAATATCACCTTTCTCATAGGGTCCATCATCTTCTTCCAGAATCAAATCTCCTTGAGAGTGCTCTTGCATCCGGCGAAAGATATCTTCATCTGTAACTCCACAATGAGCTGCTTCAGGAGTACCTTCCAGGTCAGGGAACAAATAATTTCCCCAACTCTTCAAACTGTAGGAAGCTCCCTTATGGCTCCCATGCATGCTGGAGCAAATGTAAAGGTGGCACATCAATTCCCGGTAAGTCTCAAACAAGGCGGGCTCCTGCTTCTCCAGGAGTGCCAATTCCGCCTCACATGAGAAATATTCTTCATATGGGAGAGACCCCAAAGGCAGAGTGGAGACTTCCCAATATCGTGCAGAGCCATGCCCAATTCGCCAATAGGGTGAGAAGGTCCCTGTAGCCGGGCAGTACAACTCAAAGATGGCGTAGAAGTTCGCTACGCTCATCTGAATGCCATAACAGGTCACCCTGACGGCCTCGTAAAGTCCCAGCCTCTCCAGATCCTCCTCAAAATGAGCAAGGACATATAGAGTCAAGTCCCTCCACTATACCTTGGGAGGGTGAATCCACCCCTGAGTCCTAAAATCAGTGGCTGGATAATTGCCACAAACCTTAAAGAACTGATTTCCAAAGGTCTGAGCCACCGCGGGATTTTCTCCCACTGGGATGTCTGGAAGTACATTTCCAGGGTGGAGACCCAATATGCAGCGAGGAGGACCCGCCCTTGTGTAACCGGGGGACGAAATTATCAACTTTCCTACGTGAACGGAGTCAGTAGTCCGAGTCACTTGCCACTGCATCTTTCGAGCCCTCGTCACACATTGAAAGAAGGACAAGGGAAAATGCCGCTTGCTAGATGAGAGATAGTACTTCTCACCATTCAATTTGAAAATCCACTGCCCCTCTCCGGCTAGCAGTTGGTGATCGTTGTCTGGCGCTGCATCTCCGAACATGAAGCCGGGCTTTCGATAGATTCTTCGGTCAGAATCTTCAAGGGAAGCAGTATTTAAGATGCTCCTCATGGTGCGCTGATCCCCACCATGAATAGAGCATCCCGAGCAGGAGCGCTTCGCTCGCTGAATAGCGAAGCCTGCCCTTGAAACTCAGGCTGACGTTGCCATCCAGCCCCCTGGCCGTACCAAAGAGACTGTTCAGAGGACTAGGAGTATAGTGTACTGCAAAAACAAGAAGAAACTATGATTAGTTCATCAGCCAAATGAGAGCTAAAACAAGAATGTAATTTTTTGTTAAGGCATAGCTTCGCTCTCTGAGCGAAGCTGGCCTAACAATAGCTTTGCAGCTGCAGCGTAACTCCGCACTCCACACGAAGGCAGGATGCAGGAAAATATCCAAGTATTAGCTTCGCTCTAGAAGCTTGACCTCGAACAACAGAAAGCGACAAAGCCCCAGGGGCTAACTTCGTCAAAAAGGATGTGAACCGCCTAAGGGATAGCTTCGCCTGGAAGCTTGAAGAAGAGACCCTTCGGTTCTAAGATTCCCAATCAAGAAATTAAGGGAAATTTAGGGAATTGAACTCCCTAAGATCACGAGATCATGATTGATCGCTCTGGATTCATCGAAAGATAGCCAGAAATTGGCTTTAAAAGAGAGATGAAAATCTCTGATCAAAAGGGAAGGATCCCTACCCGTGATAGGTCGTTCAATGACTGGAGGAGGAGAAGGACCCTCCGTCGTAGAGATTGCTACCTCTTTTCCTGCCCGTCTTTTGGCAGCCATCGGAGAACTGAAGAAGAAGTTCTTAAATTCTCAAACGAAGGAGGAAGAAGAAGAAGAGAGTCAGAGTTCTCTGAAAATTCAAAGAGAAGTGGTGCCTTCTCTTTCAGCCCGAACAGACTTTGATAGGCTGATGATTACCTAAATATCACCTCCTCGAAAAGAGCGCAGGCAGTCGTTTCAAATTAATTTGAAGTGGCGCCTAAAGCGCCTTCCCAAGAAGCGTTACTTCAGCCCCACTAAGGGCTAACTCCGCCGTGAGTTCAGCGTCGACTTCGTGCAACGCTTGAGTAACTTCGCCGAAAGATGAACCTTAACCCCGCTGAAAGCTCGAACTTTGCAGAAAATTCATGCTAGCTTCGCTGGAAGCTCGTTCCTGATTCAGATAGGATTCTGTCTTTAACTTCGCAGGAAGTTTAGCTCCGTCGGTCCACTCCAGGTGTTCTCGGATCAAAAAGGAGGGAAACAAAGCAGATAAACAGCACAAAATAGACTTTTATTGATTCAAAAGGAAGATACATTGGCGCTACATCAAGGTGGTTCGTACAACCGAATCATTGCTCCAAAGGCATACAAGTGGTCCTATCTACTTCCAAGCCAAACTAACTGGACACGAAAGGCCTTCCTTCTGCACAAGGTCGTAATCCTTCGCATAATGGCAGATTTTGCCATCAAGAAGCTAGATCTTCTTTGATGAAAATTGGCAAAGGACCGGTTGCCACCAGAAGCCGGAACTTCTCTAATTAAAATTGGCAAAGGAAAGATCCGAGACCTTACAGGTGACGTCCGCTTTTCCAAAGTGGATCATCTCGGATAAGAGGCTACCAGTCCCTTCTCGAAGTGAATCATCTCGGATAAGCGACTGCCAACCTCTTCTGGGAATACGCATCAGCTGCCCCAGTTTGTTCCTCCTGCTTAGGATTAAAATTTTAACTGGAAAATCAGGGGACAAGTTTCTGGTCTCTTTCATTAAGATGAAAGACTGGCAACCACAATTTATTGCAACGCAAGATGGAAAACAGGTTAGCAGTAAAGCAAAGAAAAAATGCAAGCATGATACGCTAAGTTAAATTCTTTGGGGCGAAGCAATTCATATCCGATCTAGTTGCGCTTTAAAGATGGATCTCAGTTAAGCAGAGGATAGCCTCGCTTGCGCAGTGATGATGGGCTAGCTTAGCGTAAGCCAAGTCTTAGCTCCGCCTGAGACAGTAATACTGAAGGAGCGTAAAAAAGAACCAAGTCCTAGCCTCGCCTATAAGGCTAAGCCAGACTGATCCAGAGGGACGCAGTCTTGACCCCACCTATATGGCAAGACTGGCTCAACCTTGAAGAGACTAAGTCCCCAATTCTTGCCTATGTGGCGAACTTAACAGGCAGAGTGGGCACCCCCACTATTTCAGAGATCTGAGTATACTTCTCTGAACAAACAGGAGATATCATGAACAGATTACTTCTCTTCAGAGGACCTCAAGAGTCCTATTTATAGGCCTCATGGCCTGATCGCACCACCGCTGCTTCAAGCTTAGAAGCGCGAGCGAATTTAAGGCATTTATTGAGCCTTGAGAAAGGGAATAGTCTCCCTCAGAAATGCACGCGGAAGCAATGATCTTTCTCATTAATGCAAGAGAGGTTATTCAAACCTCGAAAAAAGGAGCAACCCTTCTCGTAACTAGCCGAAAAGCAGTTGGCCTCGGGAAAGGAACGACGTTCCAAGACCAATTTGAAGCGAATCTACTCCGGGAGGCTCGAACGCGGAGCTACTCAGACGCAAAGCTACCCAGACGCGACGCTACCCGGAATCGCGAATCTACACGATTCCTCGACGAGCTTGTTCCAATCCGGAAGCGGGATTGAAAGCAAAGCTGAACAAGCACCATGGCGACGTTCGTGCTTCACATACCATCAATCAAAGTAATTCAAAGTATTTTGAAGCCTGAACCATTCCATTGCAGACTTTCAAAAACTTTGAAGGGGGTCTTGTTGACACTCTAAAAAAGACAAGATTCTTGACTGGCCTGAACAATATCTAACTTATTGACATTTACAAAAGACAAGTGACAGACAAGCTGACGACAAGTTTTTACCCATCTCCGAGGGACAAATCAGCAACTTGGACTCTATTGATCCAGTGAAGCAGACAGTAAGCCCAGATTGTTTTTGAAGAGACCTAAGCAGGTCTAAGATGCTAGGTTAGCTTAACACTTAGCATCACATGAGCCCGAGGGGATAGCCTCACCTGAGAGGCTAAGTTTGTCCAACTTCGCCTTGAAGCCGTTCAAAGCTCTATCAGTAAGCTAACTTACAGCTTCGCCTGAAGTGCTCAGTTAACTCCACAGAGAGTTAGCTTCGCTCGAAGCCATACGCAACCACGCAGAAGGATGGTCGCTTCGCCACAAATGTTTATCCAGCTCCGCTGAAGAGCTTTCTTTTGACTTCGCCAGATGCTCCTTCCGACTCTACTGTGAGCTCGACGCGGCAGCTCCGCTGTGGGTCTTTTATGGTCACCTTTGACCAATCAAATCTCCAGATAAGATCAAATCTAATCAAGATCAAATCTGAGATCAAATTTGACAGTTGCTTGCCATAATCTCATGACTCTCCTAAAACAAGTAAGAAGATCAAGGGAGATCATTCAATTATTTGAAAAGAATCAGAACAGATCAGGAGATCAACGCTACCTGCTATTCCTATCTTCGCAGAAGCTAATTCTATCCTCGCAGCAAGGCTACTTTCTAGATTTAAACAGATTGACTCAATTTGTTTCCGGATTTTCAAGGGATAATTATACTCCTGCTCTACTTATAAATAGCCCACCAGAGGCACAAGAAGAAAGGGACACACACACGCGCATAGGCAAAGAGACGCACTGAGAGATGGCTAAATAGAGATCTATTCTCTTGCTTCTAAGAATTCAGAGAATTCAGAGAACTGCTTCTCTAATCAGGGTGCTAATACCCTAATACCTTCCTTCCTCTCAAGGAATTTCCGGAACCAGGCGAGAAGGAATTCCCAAGTAGAGGCAGTTTGAGAAGTAACAAGAGGGTTCTACCAACCTTCTATTCTCCGATTCCCCAAACCAGGCGAGAAGGGAATCCCATCGATCGCATCATCAAAGGGACAAAGTGATCGCGCGCTGACCAGACTTCTATCGGCACACTTCTCCAGAATCTCAGAGGGGATCTACTTATAATCTTTTTTTTAGAATACTTATAATTTAGCTCCTCGACCCTTTTTTGTAAGTTTTCTCCTTTGCAAAATCAATGGAAAACAATGACGGCACAGCAGTTTGCGGACTGCAGCCACATAAGTCCGTGACCACGAACACTCCTCGAATCGACAGAGAAGCGCCATTCGAACACCTTCTGGGGGCTCCTCACCGGCTTGGATGATGGAGGGGCAGTGAAGGGCAAACCATGCCATCAAATAAGTATATGGCAAACCAATTCTGGGGTTTGGTCCGTCGCGAGGCAAGATAGTCCCCTTCCCCGCTTCGTCGTTGGTGGCCTACAGAAAGCCTCCGTCAATGCACGAAGACCTCTTTGAATACAACACACCATTGCTGGAAGAAGTCCAAGAGAACGACCGTAGACTAAAGGAACAGTCGGTAATAACACAGTTGGATGAATGACATCGCTAGACGGAGATGGCACCATGCATCTCTTCAACCAAACCGTTAAAAAGCCAGTTAGAGGTGCCTTCCGGGATGTCAGTCGATGAGCCTGGTGGTGGAAACTCCGAAGAAATATCACCTTTCTTATAGGGTCCATCATCTTCTTCCAGAATCAAATCCCCTTGAGAGTGCTCTTGCATCTGGCGAAAGATGTCTTCATCTGTAACTCCACAATGAGCGGCTTCGGGAGTACCTTCCAGGTCAGGGAACAAATAATTTTCTCAACTCTTCAAACTACATGAAGCTCCCTTATGGCTCCCATGCACGCTTGAGCAAATGTAAAGGTGGCACATCAACTCCAGATAAGTCTCAAATAAGGCGGGCTCCTGCTTCTCTAGAAGTGCCAATTCCGCCTCACACGGGAATATTCTTCATATGGGAGAGACCCCAAGGCAGAACACAGACTTCCACATCTCATGCAAAGCCATACCCAATTCTCCAACAGGGGTGAAGAAGGTCCCTATAGTCGGGCAATACAACTCAAAGATGGCATAGAAGTTCGCTTAACTCATCTGAATGCCGTAACAGGTCGCCCTGACGGCCTCGTAAAGTCCTAGCCTCTCCAGATCTTCTTCAAAATGAGCAAGGACATATAAAGTCAAATCCCTCCATCACGCCTTGGGAGGATGAATCCACCCAGGGGTCCTGAAATCAGTGGCTGGATAATTACCATGAGCCTTAAAAAACTGATTTCCAAAAGTTTGAGCCACCGCAGGATTTCTCCCATTGGGATGTCCGGAAGTACGTTCCCAGGGTGGAGACCCAATATGCAACAAGGAGGACCCGCCCTTGTATAACCAGGAGACGGACCTATCAACTACCCACATGAACGGAATCGGTAGTCCCCGTCACTTGCCACTGCATCTTTCGAGCCCTCGTCACACATTGAAAGAAGGACAAGGGAAAGTGGCGTTTGATAGATGGGAGATAATATTTCTCGGCATCCAGTTTGAAAATCTACTGCCCCTCCCTGGCTAGCAGCTGGTGATTATTGTCTGGCGCTGCATCTCCAAACATGAAGCTGGGCTTTCGATAAATTCTTCGGTCAGAATCTTCAAGGGGAGAAGTAGTTAAGATGCTCCTCATGGTGCGCTGATCCCCGGCCTGAATAAGTGCATTCCAACCAGGAGCGCTCCGCTCGCTGAATAGTGAAGCCTGCCATTGGAACTGCAGGCTAACATTGTCATCCAGCCTCCTGGCTGTTCCAAAGAGACTGTTCAGAGAACCAGGAGTATAGTGCACTGCAAAATAATAAGGGGAAACTATGATTAGTTCATCGGCTGAAGGAAAGCTAAAACAAGAATATAATTTTTTGTTAAGGCATAGCTCCGCTCTCCGAGCGAAGTGGCCTAACGATAGCTTCGCCCCGAAGCTCATCTTCGCAGCTACAGCTTAACTCTGCACTCCACATGAAGGCAGAATGCAGAAAAAAAATATCCAAGTATTAGCTTCGCTCTGGAAGCTTGACCTCAGACAACAGAACGCGACAAAGCCCCATGGGCTCACTTCATCAGAAAGGTACTGTTGCCTAAAAATTATTTTAAGAGCATTAAGGACCTTTTTCAGCTGCGCTCCAAAGGTTAGCTTCGCATCCTATCATTCAACAGGCTATGAACCGCCTAAGGGTTAGCTTCGCATAGAAGCTTGGAGAAGAAACCCCTTCGGGTCTTAGATTCCCAATCAAGAAATCGAGAGAAATTAAGGGACTTGAACTCCCTGAGATCACTGGATCACAATGAATCATTCTAGATTCATTATGAAATAGCCAGGAATTGGCTTCAAAAAGAGATGAAAATCTCTGAGTAAAAGGAAAAGATCCCTACCCGCGATAGGTCGTTCGATGACCGGAGGAGGAGAAGGACCCTCCGTCGTAGAGGTTGCTACCTCTTTTCCTGCCCGTCTTTTGGGAGCCATTGGAGAACTTAAGAAGTGCTCGAATTTTCAAACGAAGAAGAAAGAAGAAGAAGAGGTTTGCTGTTCTTTGAAAATTCAAAGAGAAGTGGGGCCTTCTCTTTTAGCCTAATCGGGTTTTTATAGCCGGATGATTGCCTAAATGTCGCCTCCTCGAAAGGAGCGCAGGCAGTAGTTTCAAATTAATTTGAAACGGCGCCTAAGCGCCTTCCCGAGAAGCGTTGCTTCAGCCCCGCTAAGGGCTAACTCCACCATGAGTTCAGCATTGACCTCATGCGATGTTTGAGTAACTTCGCTGAAAGATGAACCTTTAGCCCCGCTGAAACCTCGGCTCTAACTTTATAGAAAATTCATGATAGCTTCGCTGGAAGCTCATTACTGATTTACCTGGGATTCTGTCTTTAACTTCGCAGAAAGTTTAGCTCCACCGGTCCATTCCAATTGCCTTCAAAATTCAAAAGGAAGAGGAGGGAAACAGAGCAGATAAGCGGAGAATAAACATTTTCATTGAGTCAAAAGGGAAGATACATTGACGCTGCATTAAGGTGATCTTTCGTACAACCGAATCATTACTCCAAAGGCATACAAGTTGTCCTATCTACTTCCAAGGTAAACCAACTGAACACGAAAGGCCTTCCTCCTGCACAAGGCCGTAATCCTTCACATAATGGCAGATTTTGTCATCAAGACGCTGGATCTTCTTTGATGAAAATTGGCAAAGGACCGGTTGCCACAAGAAAGCTGGATCTTCTTTGATGAAATTGGCAAAGGAAGGATCCAAGACCTTACAGGTGACGTCCACCTTCCCGAAGTGGATCATCTCGGATAAGCGACTACCAGTCCCTTCTCGAAATGGATCATCTCGGATAAGCAACTGCCAACCTCTTCTTGGAACACGCATCAATTGCTCCAGTATGTTCCTCCTGCTTAGGATTAAAGTTTCAACTGGAAAATCAAGAGGCAAGTCTCTGGTCTCTTTCATCAAGACAAAAGACTGGCAGGCACAGTTCACTGCAATGCAAACTGGAAACAGGTTAGCAGTAAATCAAAGAAAAATACAAGCATGATACGCTAAGTCAAATTCTTTGGGTGAAGCAATTTATATCTGATCCAGTTGAGCTTTAAGAATGGATTTCAGTTAAGCAGAGGATAGCCTCGCTCGCGCAGTGATGATGGACTAGCTCAGCATAAGCCAAGTCTTAGCTCCGCTTAAGACAGTTAGACTGAAGGAGTATCAAAAAGGGCTAAGTCCTAGCTTCGCCTATATGGCTAAACCAGACTGGTCCAGAGCAACACAGTCTTAGCCCCACCTATAAGGTAAAACTAGCTCAATCCTCGAAGTGGCCAAGTCCCAATTCTCGCTTATGTGGCAGATTTAACAGATGAATTCAACACATCAAGATAGGAACCCTACATGAAAGAGTCTATTTCTAATCAAGCTAGAATGATAGCTTCGCCGAGAAGCTGGAAAATAGGGCCGAAGCCCTTCTCTGCAAATCAGTCAGATACAGAATGAAAAACAAGGGAAATCAATCCCTGAAGTAGCTGGTAAAGCTAAGATTAAGGGAGGTAAGCTCCCTAAAGTCACTAATCCATTGGTAAAAGTCTCTGGATGACCGAGACTCACCAGCTCTCGGCCGGTTCGTGACCAGAGTGGGCGCCCCCACTATTTCAGAGATCTGAGCATCCTTCTCTGGACAATCAAGAGGTGTCATGAACAGACTAATTCCCTGAAGAGGACTTCAAGTGTCCTATTTATAGGCCTCATGGCCTGACTATGCCGCTACTTCAAGCTTGAAAGCGCGAGCGAATTGAAGGCATTCAAGTGCCGGGCCTTGAGAAAGGGAATACTCCCTCGTTAATGCAAGAGAGGTTATTCTAACCTCGAAAAAGGGAGCAATCTCTCTCGTAACTAGCCGAAAAGCAGTTAGCCTCGGGAAAGGAACGTCATTCCAAAACCGATTTGAAGTGAAGCTACTCCGGAAGGCTCGAACGCGAAGCTATCCAGACGCAAAGCTATTCAGAATCGCGAATCCACACGATTCCTCAGCGAACTTATTCCAATCTGGAAGCATATTTCAAAGCGAAGCTGAACTCAACCACTATGGCGACGTTCGCATTTCACATATCATCAATCAAAGCAATTCAAAGTATTTCGGAGTCTGAAGCAGTTCATTGCAGACTTACGAAAACTTTGAAGGGGGTCTTGTTGACACTCTAAAAAAGACAAGATTCCTAACTGGCCTGAACAATGTCTAACTTGTTGACATTTACAAAAGACAAGTGACAGACAAGCTGACGATCAGTTCTTCACCCATCTCAAAAGGGGACGTATCAGCAACTTGGACTCTACTGATCCAGTGAAGTAGACAGTAAGCAAAGAAAAGCTCGTGAGAAGGTCCAAGCAGGTCCAGGGACACTAAGTTAGCTCAACACTTAGCCCCGCATGAGCCCACAAGATGAGTCTCGCATGAGAAGCTAAAATTGCTTAGCATCGCAGAGAGTTCCCTCGCGAACTTCGCTGCGAAAGATGCTCAGTTAACTCCGCAGGCAGTTAACTTCACCCAAAATCCTATGCAGCTGCGCAGAAGGCTAATTGGTAGCATCGCCACAAAAGTATCCAGCTCCGCTGAAGAGCTTTCTTTTTAAACTTCGCCAGACGCTTCCCCCAGCTCCGCTACGAGCTCGATGAAGTAGCCCCGCTGCGAGTCTTTTATGGTCACCTTTGACCAATTGAATCTCCAGATGAGATCGAATCTATTCAAGGTCAAATCTAATCGAGATTAAATCTGAGATCAAATTTGGCAGTTGTTTACCATAATCTCTTGACTCTCCTAAAACAAGTAAGAAGATCAGGGGAGATCTTTCAGTTATTTGAAAAGAATCAAAATGGATCAAGAGATCAACATTATCTGCTATTTCTAGCTTCGCAAAAGCTGATTTTAGCCTCGCGGCAAGGCTAATTTCCAGATTTAAACAGATTGACTCAATCTGTTTCCAGACTTTCAAGGGACAATTATACTCCTGCTCTCCCTATAAATAGCCCACCAGAGTATACGAACACACAGAGAGAGAGAGGCTGAAACACAGAGAGAGAGAGGCTGAAACACAGAGGAAAGAGATGGCTAAACAGAGATCTATTCTCTTACTTCCAAGAATTCAGAGAACTACTTCTCTAATCAAGGTGCTGATACCCTAATATCTTCCTTCCTCTCAAGGAATTTCTGGAACCAGGCGAGAAGGAATTCCTAAGCGGAGGCAGTTTGAGAAGTGACAAGAGGGTTCTACCAACCTTCTATTCTCTCATTCCCCGAACCAGGCGAGAAGGGAATCCCATCAGCAGCAGTCCGATTGTCTGATCATCGCATCGTCAAAGGGATAAAGTGATCGCGCGCTGATCAGATTCCTACCGGCATACTTCCCCAGAAATCTCAGAGGAGATCTACCTATAATCTTTTTTTATTTCAAAGAATACTTGTAATTTAGCTCCTCGATACTTTTTTGTAAGTTTTCCCCTTTGCAAAAATCAATGGAAAATAATATATGCTTGGGTTTGATTGTATGCCATACTTGTGTTAAACTAAGAGAGCTTTATATAGCACCTCAACTCTTATTTAGAGGAGTTAGTCCAGAGCCCTTCACCGGGAATTCGGCTACACTCTTTGGTTACACTAAGTGTGTTGCTATTTGTTTTAAATTTCGCATTATTTGTCATTAGATTAGCTTTACACCTATTCACCCCCCTCTAGGTGTACATTCAATTGGTATCAGAGCCTACGCTCCTGATATTAGGTTTAACTACCTAGGAGTGAGATCTTGGTTGCTAATCTAGTATTTGCATTTGCACACTTATTTGTTTACTCACACACTCATGGATTACCTTGCACCTCCCATGTTTGATGTTTCTAACATCGTTATGTGAAAGCATAGGATGAGTATGTACCTAAAAATCCTAGGATTGCATGTTTTCTTTACCGCAACCAAGAAATCTTATCTTGACAATAGCAAGCATATAGAGGCCAATGCACAAGCCTACCGACACTTAGAAGCACTTTAAGTAAAGAATATTTGTCTATGATTTATCATTGTGATTCCGCTTTTGCAGTGTGGAACACCTTGACCTCTCCCGCGCTACAAACGATGAAATATGTGGAGGAGGAATCTAGTGGAGGAGAATCCAAACAACATTGCTACATGGTCCAAGGGAATGATTCCCTTGAGGTACATTCGAAAACTCAACTAGATGATAGTGCTAGTTCTTCCGGCAATGATTATGGTGATGCCGATGCTTTAAATGAAGAACTATCTATTATTTGTGAAAACCTTTTACAAAAATACCAACTCTTGAAAAAGAAAAGCTTTGCTTTAAAAGAAGAAAATAAAAAATTGTTTTCAAAACTTGATAGTTCTTTGCAACAAAAGGATGAGATTTCAAATGAAAGGGACTCATTGAAATCCCAACTTGATCTTTCCCTAAATGAAAACAAAATCTTAAAAAGTAAAAATGATTGTGATGAAGTTTTGAAGAAAAATGAAGTTCTATCTTCAAAACTTATTTTTGTTTTAAAAGAAAATGATCTTTGAAAAACAAAATTATTTCTATTTCAAAGGAATTAGATTTGATTTCTAATGAAAATATTTCTTTGAAAAGTGATTTAGATAATCATGTTTGCCATGCTAGTGTAGCTTCAGCATCTAGCATACCCATTGCATGCTCCACTTTATCTTCAAGCATTAAAAATGATATGTGTGTATTGAAGAAAAGTGTTGATTGTTTGGGCTCCACTTTGAGCCAGTGTGCCATGAACCACACACGTTTGGAATCCATGTTTCGCAAGAAAGAAGTTCCACCTATGCATGCACACAAATCACGACATACACATGCTTCCCACGTTCATACACATAACACCTTGTTTGCTCATGTGTACACTTGTGCACATTGTGGACGTAAGGGCCACCTTGCAAAATTTTGCTTTGATAGAATTAATGATTCAAATTTTGCAAATAGATTTATTTTGGGTTAGGAAATGAGCCAACCCCCATGGACCCAAAAGAGTATGGGTACCAAAAGTCACTCTATTTTTGACGTAGGTGTGGGCTCTCGCTTGACGTGAGGCATTGGTGCCCTTGAGGTGAATGCATTCCGAGCTAAACGGTGACTATTTTGGATGCATCACTTTCAAGGGGAGTTTGGTGGGAGGACCACCTTGGTTTGGAGCCTAGAGATTTGCCCTCATGGTTTTGGTAACGATCTCTAACTCCCATTTAGTTTACATGCTTTCATACTATTGATTTTAGCATATTTTGATTACCATATAAATGCGATGATAATTAGACTTGTGACATATATGTATGGTAATTGAGATACACCCATGTTCATAAGGATCCATATTTTGTGTTCTCACTTTAGTTTAGCTATCGTGTATATCATAACTCTAAACATGTGCATTCATATAATGATCATATTAGATTATGTTTTGTTTTATGCTTCATGTTTTTGATTACATGTTTAGATGTAGCTTTCATTAAAACTTGTGTATATACTTGTACAACTAGTGAGCTACAAATAGATTATTATATGTTTGTACTTAATTGCTCATTTGTACTCATTAGATGTACTAGTATAGCCTAATTTTGATGATTAATGCATTTCAACTTGTATTCCCTATTTTTGAACATATTTTATGACAATATTTTAACTTCATGTATATGTCAATTTGTCAAAACTTAAGATATACATGTATTACCTTGAGTCATTTGCGTTTTATGCAAAATCCTTTGTGGACTCATTTGTGTTTGGATATGTATGTATACTTCTAGTTTAGACAAAACATACATATGCCTTGAAGTTGGTATTGTTTTAATAAAAATTAAATTTTGATGATTTTTATGTTTATAAAGGAATTTCATATTGAACCTTAATGCCTCATTCCATGATTTTGTTAATTACATGACCTTGTACACTCACATTATTTGATGTTTGCTCATGATTTTTATTTTCATGAGCTTTCTATGTGCTATATAGACTTTGAGTGTTGATGATTATGTAATTTTCATATTTTCATGAATATATTCTTGTTTTATTTCTTACTTGAAGGATTTCGTACTAGTTTTTAAGTTTATCATAAAACTAGTTGCATTTTTCTTCATTTTGGAAGAGTTTTCAAACTTGTCAAAATTGTTTTCAAACTTATTTTTGAAAACCCCTTCCATCTAAGGGTGGTTGGATGGGTGAACATACCTTGTATGCTCAAATTGAAAATCATTTTAACAAGTGCATGAATAGGGTGGTCTTTATGAGTTATACACTTGATCCTCTTTGTGTTTTTCAATTGGTATCACAATTAATATTTATTGTGTATACTCATATTTGTTTCTATATATGTATGCTTCAACTTCAAATAGTATCAATTTCTATTGGTATTTACTCTTTCATACATATATTTATGATTTGATTGTGCTTACTATATCTTTATATCTTAGAGCACAAATTTTGTTATGCTAAGCTTGGTTTAGTGCTTAATGACAATTATTTTTCAATTGGTATCTTATACAAGCTTATGCATCGTTTTCATGAGTATTTCATAAAGGGAGAGAAAATTCATGTTTTACCTTTCAATCGGTTTTGCTTACAATTGGTATCTTACTCCCACGCTTTATGTTGAAAAATGATATTTGTAAACTGATATCTTAGTTTTCAATTGGTTTCTTACGCTCCTAATGAAAAAATATTTTCATTTGATATATGTTTCATTTTCAATATTGGTATCAAGAATATTAAATTGATATTATTCTCCATTTGGTATATTGCAAAATGATTTTAGTGTTTAACCAAAAAGGATTGGTTTATATTTTTTTGGGTATCATACTTCATTTTATATTAGTATCTTTATTGAAGTGAATTTTACATAAAATGAAAGTAAAAACCAAATTTATTGAAATTGGTTTTGATATTGAAATTGAACAATGTTTTTATTTTCATTTGGTATCAAAAACTTACAAGACAATTTTTTTGGTATCAAGTCACTTTCAAATTGATTGTCACTTTCGATTGGTATCAAGATTTTCAATAAATATATCTTTCAATTGGTATAAAAAATATATAATGTGTCATTTTCTATTGGTATCAAAATTTATAAATTTTTGTAAATTGGTATCAAGACATCTTCACATTTGTATCTTTTAGTATCTAAAAATTCTTGTTTACTTTCTATTGGTATCTTCAAAATGTTTTGTTTATTTTCAATTGGTATCATAAATTGGTATCATGATATTTTCATGTATACCTTCATTTTAAATTGATATATTTTTCAATTGGTATCATGATGTTTTGATTTGTATTGCTTATATGTAAGGGAAGCTTAACATCTTCTCTATATATATAGATTCATATTGAGTGTACGTCATATTGAAGTGATTGACTTTTCTTTAGTATGTAGTACACGTGTGTAGCAGGAGCTTAACATCTCCTTTTATACATTGCATATTATGTTCTATATGGTTAGGGTTTAGTCATCTCTTTTCATATAAATGCATGTATGCAGGGGGACTTAACTTCACGTCTCTCTCTTCAGGAATGTATATAGCATATACACCTTTATTGTTTTGATTTATGCAAAAAGGAAGAAAAATATTATTTATGTTTTTAGTGTTTGTACCCCTTTGTTGATGAATTGACAAAAAGGGGGAGAGAAATTTGGAGTTTTATATATGCATGTTTGTTTAATTTGTTATCTTTTACAATTGGTATCAAGAGCATCTTTGGTTGGTATCAAGAGTAGCATTTTTTTAAGAACATTTTTATTTTAAAATTGGTATCAAGAGCATGTTTATTTCATTGGTATCAAATATCATGTTTATGCATATTTATGTTGAGCATTCACTGCATATCTTTATTGTTTATTGCTATGCATGAGTTAAGGGGGAGCTTCTATGAAGCTTAACTTTAATCCATGCATATATAACTCCATGAGTTTTGTTATCATCAAAAAGGGGGATATTGCTGGCCAAGAGGCTCTTCACTTTAGTTTTGATGGTGATTAACTCATGTAGTTATAGTTTACTAATAATCTTGTGATATTTAGTTTCAGATATTTGATCAAGATATTAATAGGTGATTAGCTTCAACAAAGGTGTTTTGGAGCTATCATATGTTGATTCAAGAGCTCGAGCGTCAAGATCGCATCTAGCACTGGGTTGGAGTCAATCTCGTTGGGTCGGTTTTGGATCGAGTCGACTTGGAGAAGGAGTTCTACAAGAAGACCTCGGTTTGTTTAGTTTTAATTTATTGTTTGAATCTTGTGTAAAGATTAGATAGTGCTGATATGCTCAAGTTCACAGTACACACACATGTTTTAAGTTTATTGGTTTTGGTTTTCGGTTTAACCGATATTGGATTTCATGTCAAAAACATAGATATAAATCTTTATATGTATATAGGATTCTATCCATATACAATATTCTTTAAAGTTGTTTCAATATCATATTTTTGTATTTACATGTGTTTTGAAAAAATCGGATTTCCATTTCAAAGTTTGGTTTTTGGAAAATACAGTTTTCGTTTATAGGTAAAATTTTCATATCACAAAAATGGTTCAAATTGTTTATAATATGTGTTGAATTTTTATCACACATATTTGTATTTTAAAGATATAATAAGAACATATTTTTGTGAAATTTATGTGTATTTTATGCGATTTATTTGATAATAAAAAGCCAAGTTTTTAAATCCCTAATTTGCCGGACTGGTCTTCTGCCGGTCGACCGGATGGTCGACCACTGCACAAGTCAGTCGACCGGTCTGATCGATCGACGTGCACAAGCGTGCACGCCAACTTGCGCTGTTGCGCGGTCGACCGGGTGGTCGACCGTCCAGAGAGTTCTGCTATCTGGAAAAGGCCCCGATCGACTGTCCAGAGAGTTTTGTTCTATGGAAAAGGCCCCCCGTCGAGAGCTCTGCTCTCTGTATCCAGTTCCGGTCGACCGGACAGAGAGCCGTTGCTCTCTGTTTCCAGGGTCGGTCGACCGGGCGGTCAACCGGTGGCACAATGGTCATAAAAATGACCGTTGGCCGGTCGACGGAAGGTAATTTCTGACCTTTGTTTCTGCCAACGGGCAAAATATGTTTGGGGTTATAAATAGCCCTCATTTGAGCTAGTTTTATACAAGAATTTTAAGAGCAAAATTTCTATTTTTCAGCAAGTTTTTAAAAGAGTTTTTGTGCTAAAAGATTTGATCTTCATTTGTTTTTAAAGGGTTGGAAAAATCAAGAAAAGGAGAAGTCTTTGGGAGTTGTTTTGATCTTCATTTATATTTCAACCTAGAGTTTTTCCTAAGAGTTTTTTCTTTGTATTTTTGATTTTCAAACTCTTTATTTTCTCACACTTGAGCTATCATATCTATCCTATCTATAGGATCTTGTTTTAGTGAGAAAAAGTTGTTTGTGATTTTTGTGATCACCAAGAGTTGTAAACCCTCTTTATTTTGTGATATCCCTCTAGTGAGAGGTGATTATGTTGATATCCCTCTAGTGAGAGGTGATTGTAGAGGTTGTACCTTATCCCTCAAGTGTAAGGTGATTGTTATTTGGCCTTGAGCCTTATCCTCTAGTGAGAGGTTGATCTTGTTTTGGCTAAGTGCCCATCTCTCTAAGTGTAGAGGTGATTTGTATTGTGCCTTGCCTCTTGTGTAGAGGTTGTATTTGGTTGAGAGAGGAGTTGTGTACTCCAAAGTTGTATTCCCCAAATCCTCAGTGGAGGTTCCCTGTGTGGAAAATCCTGTGCGGACGATTTAGTGGAAATCCTTCTGTGTGAAGGCGGGGACATAGAGCTGGGTGCTCGAACCTCGAAACATATCCTTATATTTGCGTTTGATCTACTATCTCTAACTCTCTCTTATATTGTGCATTGCATCATATTGTTCATTTCATATATATATGCTTGGGTTTGATTGTGTGCCATACTTGTGTTAAACTAAGAGAGCTTTACATAGCACCTCAACTCTTATTTAGAAGAATTTAGAGGAGTTAGTTCAGAGCCCTTCACCGAGAATTCGGCTACACTCTTTGGTTACACTAAGTGTGTTGCTATTTGTTTTAAATTCGTCATTATATATCATTAGATTAGCCTAACACCTATCACCCCCCTCTAGGTGTACTTTCAATACATATATCTTATTTTATTGGTATATTGAGCTTCATTGCATATCTTTATATGTTTAATGATTATGCATATGTTAAGGGGGAACTTATAGGAAGCCTATCCTTAATGGATGCATATATATAACCTCATAAGTTTTGCCATCATCAAAAGGGGAGATTGTTAGCCCAGAGGCCTTTCACCTTAGTTTTAATGATGACTAACTTATGAAGGTTAGTTTACTAATGATCTTGTGTTTATATAGTTTCAGTTATTGATTAAGATATTATTAGGTGTTTAGCTTCAACAAAAGAGTTGGAGTTAACACATGTTGATTCAAGAGCTTGCGCGTCAAGAATAACATCTAGCACTCGGTTGGAGTCAAGCTCGTTGGATCGTGCTTGGATCGAGTCGTCTTGAAGATGAGGATCGACAAGAAGACTTAGATTTGTTCAAATCTTGTGTAAAGATAGATAGTGTTGATATGCTCAAGTTCACACACACAAGTTAATATGTTTGGCTTTCGGTTTAACCGGTCTTTGATTTTTGAATATACATACATATGGTTTTCATGAATAGATAGAATCAAAACAAGTTTACATGGTTTAAATATATATTAGATTTCATCTATATACATATATGCTTAATATACTTAGGAAAACTTATTTTGATTATCCTATTCATTCGTTTGGAGTTTTATAATTAACAAAACCTAATTTTGGATTTCATGTCAAAAACATAAATATATCATAAACATGGGTATTGGATTCTAACCATACACAATATGCTTAAAGAGAGTTTAAATATCTTATTTTTGTATTTATACAAGTTTGAGAAAAATCGGATTTCTATTTCAAAATTTTGTATTCGAAAAATATAGTTTTTGTTTAAAGCCAAATATTTTATATCACAAAAATGGTTCAAATGGCTTATAATATGTGTTGATTTTTGGTCACACATATTTGTTATTCAAAGATCTAACAAGAACTTATTTTTGTGGAATTTATAGGATTTTATGGGATTTTATTGGAGTTAAAATACCTAAGTTTCAAATCCCTAAAATTCAGCTAGCTCAGCTGGCGGTCGACCGGTGTGCACGAGGACGTGCACGGACCCAGCATACAAGGCCGGTCGACCACACTGTCAACCGACTATAAGCACCTAACTCTCAGGTGCTGCCGGTCGACCGGCCTGTCGACCGGGGGCACAATGGTCAGAAATATGACCGTTGCGTCGGTCGACCGAAAGGTCATTTTTGACCTTTCAGGCTGCCAACGGTTAGTTTTTGAGAGAGACTATAAATAATTCATCTCTTGGGCTGATTTCAATAAGAATTTAGAGAGCTATTTCTCATCTTTGCAAGTGTTTAGCAGCAAGTTTTTAGAAGAATTTTTGTGCCAAAAAGATTTATTTTTAATTATTTTCAAGGGTTGAAAAAATTAAAGAAAAATAGAGTATTGGGAATTTGGTTTTGATCTTCATTTCTATCTTTATCTAGTATTTTTTTAAGTATTTTTCTTTGTGATATATTTTCCAAACACCTTGTTTTCTCACACTTGAGCTATCATCTCTATCCTATCTATAGGATCTTGTTTTGTGAGAATTATAGTTTATGGTCTATTGTGATCACCAAGAGTTATTTTGTGGTCTATTATGATCACCAAGATTGTAACTTTCTCTTTGCTTTGGCTTTGTGCATATCCCTCTAGTGTAGAGGTGGTGTTGCTTTGGGTTTGGGGTATCCCTCTTGAGTAAAGGTGATTGTGGTGGAGTTTGGCTTTGTGCCTTTATCCCTCTTGTGTAGAGGTGATTATTGTTTTGGCTTTGTGTCTTGCCTTTTGTGTAGAGGTGGTTGTGTTGGATAGAGGAGTTGTGTACTCCTTACCTTATACTTGCAAATTCCTCGGTGGAAGTTCCCTGTGTGGGAGGTCCTGTGTGGACATAGTGAAAATCCTTCTGCGTGAAGGCGGGGACGTAGAGCAGTGGCTCGAACCTCGAAACATATCTTGGTGTTTGTGTTTGACCCACTATCTCTAAACTATATCTCTCTTATATTTTGCATTGCTTTATATTGTTCATATCACTTATATGCTTGGTATTGTTTGTGTGCCCATACTTGTGTTGAACCAAGAGAGCTTCATATAGCACCTCAACTCTTATTTAGAAGAATCTAGAGGAGATAGTCCAGTGCCCCTCACCGGGAATTCGACTACACTCTTTGGTTACACATAGAGTGTTACAATTAATTTTTAATTCCGCATCATTTGTCATTAGATTAGCCAATACATTTATTCACCCCCCTCTAGGTGTATTTTCACTATAAACGAAAAATCAAGCGTTTTGAATACTTTTTACCCATCCATCAAGCGGCACAAAATGGACGACCGAATGTAGTGAGTTGGTTAGATCTATGTATTTAGACATATAAATTCTAAATCCGGACATTTGATTATGATCTGAACATTTAAAAACCCCTACAAACCAATTTTTGTTAGGTTTTATATGTTTTATACCGTTAAACTAGCTAACTCACTAGTTAGGTTGTCCGTTTTCCCCATACTTAATGCATAAGTAAAAAAAATATTCAAAACACTTTATTTTTTGTTTATAGATACTTGAAATAATATAGATCAACTTTAACAAAGTGGATCTTTTATTCGAATGTCGGATGTTGGTATTTGAGTGGGAAGGATTCGGCCTCAAATCTTTTTAGAAGGACAAAACTCTCTCTCTCTCTCTCTCTCTCTCTCTCTCTCTCTCTCTCTATATATATATATATATATATATATATATATATATATATATATATATATATATATATATATATATATATATATATATATATATATAGAGACTTGTTTTGAATACTTTTTTGCCCATACATCAAGTAGGAGAAAAACATACAACCTAAATAATGAGTTGGTTAGTTTAACAGTGTAGATCATTTGAAACCTAACAAAAATAGGTTTATAGGGGTTTTTAAATGTTTAGATCATAATGAAATGGCCGGATCGAGAATTTGTATGTCTAAAGACATAAATCTAACAAACTCACTACTTTCGGGTGTCCATTTTGCGGCGCTTGATGGATGGGCAAAAAGTATTCAAAACACTTGATTTTTGGTTTATAGATACTTGAAATAATATATATCAACTTCAATGGAGTAGATTTTTATTCGAATATCGGAGGGTTGAAATTTGAGTGGGAAGGATTGAGGCTGAGAAATATGTAAATCAGGTAACACAGGAGGCAACTCTGTGCTATGTCGCACTTTAAAATCATATCTCCTGAATTTTTTTTTAACGAACCGACCATGCTTTATCATCTTCATGTTTTAAGATGTATGCATATAAAAAAATCAAGTGAATTGGAGTTCATTTACTCATTGATCTAACCGTTCCATTTTATTCTACTGTTAAAAAATCTTTAATGATTGAACCCAAATAAAATGGAGTAAACAAACTCCAAATCAGGTGATTTTTATATGTGTATATCTTAAAACATGATGATGATAATGTGCGATCGGATCTTGAAAATTCAATCGAAAACTTAAGTTTTGAGTGCGACATAGGACGAAATTGCCTCCTATGTGTCAGCTGATTCCCATTTTTCTGTATATATATATATATATATATTATATATATATATATATATATATATATATATATATATATATATATATATATATATATATATAGGGCTTACTGTACCTCAGCCTGCAGGCTGAGAGAGTTTCTCAGCCTGCGGGACGTGGCTGAATATAGGCCACACATCGGTCGCAGAGTGTGGGCGCCAAAAAATAAAAAAATCCCGCCTAAACAATCGTGAAACAAATGACAAAAATACCCCTTTTATATGACGACTGCGACTTCTAGCATTGAAAAGTAAAAAAATATTCCATGGTCGCATAATTAATACAGAATAAAGAATACCGGAGGAAACATGCTATCGTATAGCAATGCGACCTTCTTCAGTACTGCGACCAAAGTCGCAAACTTCTTTCTCATTACGATGGTGATGACGGAATAGAAGTTTAAAAATTGTATTTTATTTTTTTAAATATATATAAATCTGTTTTCTAAAGTTAATTGTGTGAATTATATTTTTTACTACTACGTCTTGGTTGAAATGCTGTACAATTGTTACAAACCTTCATTTTAAATATTTTACGCTAAACGAATATACTGCGACCATGGACGCAGTTAATAATTATATTACTTCACCCTTATAAATTTTTAAAATGAAAGGTTGCGACATTGGTTGCAGTTGCTGGACGCAGACTTAATAAATACACTGCGACCTTGGTCGCAGTTGCTGGACTTTAGTCTTAATCAACAACAACACTGCTACCTTGGTCGCAGTTTCTGACCGTAGTCTTAATAAAATAAACTGCGACCTTGATCGCAGTTGTTGGTGTTTAGTCTTAATAAAATACACAGCGACCTTGGTCGCAGTTGCTGGTCTTTACTCTTAATCAACAACATCACTGCGACCTTGGTCGCAGTTGGTGGTCTTTATAAATAATCAACAACAACATTGCGACCTTGGTCGCAGTTGATGGCCGCAGTCTTAAAAAAATAATCTGCAATCTTGGTCCGTCACCGCAGCAGTCGCAGTCTTTGGTCGAAGTGTCGACCCTGGTCGCAGTAGTTACTGTTTGCAATGTATCTTATGCGACCTTGGTCGCAGTGTCATCTATGGTCATAGTTGTTTTGTTTACAATGCATGGCCGCGATCAAGTTCGTAGTTTATTAAAAAAACAAATATGCTTTTTATTTATGTCCAGGCATTTATCTCCAGGCATGTGAAAATGATACAAAACGCTCTGTTATACAATAAGATTGAGTGTTACAATATAGCAGTACAAAGAAGACTAAACATCAAAAGAGCCAAGAAGACTAAACATCAAAAGAGCCCTTGTGATTAAGAGCAATCTTCTTCTTGAGGTCTGGTGGCAGCAGAATCCTCCGATTCCACCTGACCCCCAAAGTGGCGGGATACGATCTTTCGTTGATGAACATCTCTTCACCAGAAGGTTATCCAGTAAGCATGGAGTTTTCTCGATGTCACTTCTGGGGTAAGAGAGGAGGTTTTGAGACCTCACAGGGAATGCTACCCACCACTATATCCACCACATCCCCCGCCGCCATACCCACTCTGACCATCCGTTATCAAAAAGCTTGACTGGTGCATCAAGTCAGAGCAGATCTCGGTGAGGCTTAAGTCCTCGTCAGGGATCATGACTTCTTCCCTTTGAACGACGAGGACCATGACTGTTGGCCCAATGGCCTTCCACTCTAGTTTTGATGATGATCAACACTCATGTAGTTATGTTTACTAATATTCTTGTGTTTCTAAGTTTCAGATCATTAACAGGATATTAGTTGGTGATTAGCTTCAGCAAGATGATTAGAAGCTATTCATGATGATTCCGGTGCCAAAGCTTAAAGATCATACCTTTGCACTTGGAGAATCACGGAGTTTTGGAGCAAGTCTACTTGAAGATGAAGATCGTCAAGAAGACTTAGGTATCCTAGTTTAGATAGAGTTTTTAGATCCATTTGTAAAGCTTAGTTTAGTTGATATGCTCAAGTGAACACAAAACACACACGTTTTATGATTTGATATTTGGTTTTTATGAATAGTTGATCAAAACAAGTTTACATATGTTATATGTATAGTAGATGTTTTCTATTTATACATACATGCTTTAACTTAGTAAACAACTTATTTTGATATCCCTATTCATGTTTTGAAAAAATCTAGTATGATAAAATACAAGTTTTGTTTATGATAAAAATACAAGAGTTGGTTTTTGGTATTTCTATCATGCATATCCTTTAAACCAAAACCTTGTTATATGCTAGATATCAAAACATAGATATTTCATTATGATTGTGTAGTGGATCATATCCATACACACTATGCTTTAATAAGTTCAAAATATCTTGTTTTTGTACTTTGTGAAGTTATGGAAAAACAAGTTTTAGAAAAACATATTTTTAGAAAAACAGTTTTTATTGTGATTAAACTATTTAGTGGATTTACTGTGAATTTATGGGATTTTTATTGAGTGAAAAGACCTATTTTCAAATCCCGTATCTGTGCAGTTCTGCACTGTGCCTGCCAGGCCAGTTCGGTCGACCGGACCGGTCGACCGCACCAAGGGCCGGTCGACCGATCCGGTCGACCGACGTGCACAGACGTGCACGTCTGTTAGGCACAGTGGACGGTCGACCGGGCCGGTCGACCGGGCCTGAGAGCTCTGCTCTCGGTTTATTTCGGTCGACCGGACCGGTCGACCGATGTTGCCCAACGGTCACATTTTTGACCGTTGGCGGTCGACCGGGCCGGTCGACCGGCAGTTGGTCAGACTGCCACATCAGCCTAACGGCTAGTTTTTCCTAGGGGCTATATATACCCCTTTTCTCCATTGTTTTAGATAAGAATTTTTGAGCTAAAAATTTTCAGTTTTCTGACGAGTTTAAAAGAGTTTTTAAAAGAGTTTTTAAGTCAAAAAGATCTCATCTTTATTTGTTTTAGGTTTTTGGAAAAATCAAAGAAAAGAATATTTTGGGAGATTTGTCTTGGTTTTCATTCTATATCTTTTGGAAGGATTTTCCCAAGTGATTTTCTTTGTTGCTAGTTTTCCAAACACCTAGTTTTCCACACTTGAGCTATCTTCTATCCTAGACTATTAGGATCTTGTTTTTGTGGAAAAAGAAAGAGAAAAAGAAAGAGAAGAGTTTGAGGTTGTTTGTTGTAAACCTCTTTGTTGTAAACACCCTTTTATTTGTGAATCCCTCTTAGGTAGAGGTGATCGGGTGATTGGTTTGTATCCCTCAAGTGTGAGGTGATTGAGATTGGTTGTGAGCCTCTTTGGTAGAGGTGTTGTTGTTGGTTGTTGTTGGCCTCGGTGGAGGTTGTATTGAGAGAGGAGTTAGGTACTCCTAGAGTTGTAAGAAATCCTCTTCGGTAGAGGTTCCCTCGGTGGGAGTTGAGATAGTGGAAATCCTACACGGTGGTGTAGGCGGGGATGTAGAGCAAGGTGCTCGAACCTCGAAACTAATCTTGGTGTTTGCGTATTGATCCATTGTCTCTCTAACTCTCTCTCATTTATATTGTGCAAAGCATCATACTTCATATCATCATATCATATTTGCTTGTGTTGAGCATAACTCATATTGCCATATTGCTTGTGTTGCCTTGCATTATTTCATATTGCTATATCCTTTATTGCTTGGCTTGATTGTGTGTGCACATTGCTTGGATTGCTTGTGTGTGTGTGCCTAACTTATACTCATCCAACAAGAGCTTCACATAGCACCTCAACCCATTTCAAGGGGAATCAAGGGGAGTTAGTCCAGAGCCTCGCAAGGGGAATTCGGCTACACTTGTTGTATTGTATTAGTTTGTGCATAATTTGCATTAGCTTCCGCATTTAGCGCACTTAGTTTGTATTTAGTTTATTAGATTAGCACTTACACCTATTCACCCCCCCTCTAGGTGTTTTTCAATTGGTATCAGAGCAAGTGCTCCTGATACTTAGGCTTAACATCCTAGGAGTGATCCATTTGCTTGCTAATCTCATTTGCATTTGTTTGTTTGCACATTCATATATAGTTTACCATGGACTTCATGACCCCTCCTAGCTTTGACCCTTCCAACATTGATGTTTGGAAGTATAGGATGTCCATGTACCTAAAGACCCTAGGTTTGCATGTTTTCCTTGCGGCACCAAGAGATGTTATCTTGGTGATTGCAATCATATAGGGGCCAATGCACAAGCCCTAGAGGCTATTAGAAGCACTTTGCCTAAAGAATATCTTTTATGTGTTTCTAACTTTGATTCCGCTTTTGTAGTGTGGAACAAGTTGACAACCAACAACACCTCCAAGCTTCAAGTCTAAATCCAACAAGAAGAGGAATCTAGTGGAGAATCCGATCCACAATGCTTCATGGTCCAAGGGAATGACTCCCTTGAGGTACAATCGGAAACTCAACTAGATAGTAATGATTGTGCTAGTTCTTCAAATGATTATGTTGATCCCCATGCCTTAAATGAAGAACTATCTATTGTGTGTGAAAAGTTAATTGAGAAATATAAGATTTTGAAAAAGAAAAGTCTAGAAATTGAAAAAGAAATAAGTGTTTGCATTCTAGACTTGATTGTGTTTTGCAAGAAAGGTTGAGGTCCATAATGAGAGGGATTCATTAAAATCTCAACTTGATCTTGCACTTAAAGAAAATAACTTTTTGAAAAGTAAAAATGATTGCCATGTTCTTTTGAAGAAAAATGATAACTTGTCTTCAAAAGTTGATTTTATTTTAAAAGAGAATGTTGATTTGAAAATAAAATTATTTCCATTACAAATGATTTAGATGTGTGTTTAAAGAAAAATATTATTTTGCAAAATAAAATGGATGCACATGTTTGCCATGCTAGTGTAGCCTCTTCATCTAGACTACCTAATGCATGTACCTCTTCTTCTAGGATTAATGATGATATTTGTATGCTAAAGAAGAGAGTAGATTGTTTGGGCTCCACTATGAGCCAATGTGCCATGAACCATACACGCTTGGAATCCTTGGTTCGAAAGAAACAAGTTCCATCATCTTTGCATGCACACCCTCCATGGCATACACATGCTCCTCACGGACACCATCAACACATGTATGCTCATGTGTACTCATGTACACATTGTGGACGTAAGGGCCACCTTGCTAAATTTTGCTATGATAGATTACATACTCCAAATTTAGCAAAGAACTTTGTTTGGGTTAGAAATGAGACTAACCCCCATGGACCCAATAAGAGATGGGTACCAAAGACCACCCCTCCTTTATTTAATGTAGGTGTGGGCTCTCACATGACGTGAGAGTGATGACACCTTGGAGTGGATGCGTTCCGTACTTAAAGGAAATCATATGGATGCATCACTTTCAAGGGAAGAGATGGTGGAGAGGACCACCAAGTTTTGGAGACAAGAGAGTTGCTTCTTCGTTTTTGGTAACAATCCTTTACTCCCATTTATTGTTTACATGCTTTTCATGTTCATAGTTTATAGCATGTTTTTATTGTCATTGGATTAGTATGTTCATTCCATGTTTATTAGATCCTTGACATACATGTATAGTATTTGAGACACACATGCTTATATGATCCCATACTTAGTGTTCTCACTTATGTTTAAGCTATAATGTACATCATGAATCTAATACATGTGAATTCACATAATAATCATATTTTAGTTTTCCATGATGACTTTTATCATGATGATTTTTATATGTGTTTTTGATGCTTCATGTTTTGAATATATGTTTAAGTGTTAGTTTTCATTAAGACTAGTTACATACTTGTACATAGGATGGGCTACAAATAAATCTATATATAGTTGGAATTGAATGCTTATTTGAACCCATTAGATGTGCTAGTATAGTCTAGTTTTGATGATTCATACATTTTAAACTTGTATTCCTATTTTTGAATATGTTTTGATGAATATGAGTTTCCATTTCATGTATATGTGCATTTTGCCAAAACATTAAGATACACATGTATACCCCTTGAGTCATTTGTTTCTCATGCAAATCTACTTATGGACTCATTTGTGTTAGGGATATGTATGTATACTTAGTGTGTTGACAATACATACATATACCTTGAAATGAAAATTGATTTAATGTAAAGATTTAGATTTTCATGTTTTGATGTTTTTGTGTCAATATTTAACTTCATGTATATGTCTATCTAGTTCAAACTAATCTTATACATATACATCTTTTTGAGCCACGTGCCTTCATGAATATACATTTAGTGGACTCGTTGAGTTTTGGATATGTATGTATATTTTAGCTTGTATTAGACATACATATGCCTTGAAGATTAAATAAGGAGTTTTATATGATTTTTCATGTTTTTGATAGAATTATGTTTTAAGGAATAATTGAGCTCAATGAAATATTTTTCATGATTATGATCTTCACATATTATTTGTACACTCATATCTATTGCTCATGTTTTGTTTCTCATGAGTTATGCTTTATTGGTTAGAGTGATGATTATCATGTGAATTTCATTTTTGTTTTATTCCTTACTTGAAGGATTTCGTGCTAGTTAACAAGTTTTCCATTTAACTAGTTGCGGTATTCTTCATATGGTAGAGATTTTCAAACAAAACTACATTTTCAAATCTATTTTTGAAAACCCCTACCATCCAAGGGCGGTAGGATGGGAGATCATGTTCATGTATGCCCTAAATTGAAAATCTTAAAACTTGAATTATGATTGGGTGGTAGATAATATGATGTATACACTTGAACTTATTGTTATGTCAATTGGTATCATTGAACTCTTTCAATTGGTATCATTTTGATCTTCTTGTATACTCATATATGTTTTGTATGTATGTATGCTTTAAATTCCAAGTATATCAATTTCTATTGGTATCTATTTTTCATACATATATATGTTTGTGTTTATGCTAGTGCTTGAGTTTCAATTTTGTCTAAATTGATTACTTTTAAATTGTTATCAAGACTATGCATGACTTTAGTTTGTTTTTCATAAAGGGGGAGAAAATTTGATTTTGTATTTCAATTGGTATTTGTGCTCCCACTCTTTATGATTAAAAGTTGTTATTTTAAACATATGATATCAACATCAAATTATATGTTTTTAAATGAACAATTCTTACTATTGGTATCAATGTCTCTATGTAAAATCTTTTCAATTGGTTAAACATAACAAATTTTGAATACTTTTAGTATCAAGATTCATGTTTTAGGAATTCAAGATTTATGTTTAATTACAATTGGTATCTCAAAAAGTTGTTTAAAGAAAATATTCAAAATTTTGATTTGTAATTCCTATATGCAAGGAGAGCTTAACATCTCTCTTACATATAGATTCATGTTGAGTATATTATAAATTGAGGAGCTTGACAACTCTTCTTTATATGATATACGTGTGTAGGGGGAGCTTCACATCTCCTCTTATGCATTACATAATATGTGTTATGTGAATTGGGGCTTGTCATCCCTTCTTCATGTAATGCATATGTGTAGGGAAGCTAACTTAGCGTCTTCCTCTTCATGAATGTATATAGCATATAACATTTATTGATCTTTGTTTACTTTCAATTGATATCAAGATGCTAATTTATCATATCTAATTCTTTGGTATCTTAATTGATTGTCACCCCTTATTGACTTTGTTTTTGTTTTAGACAAAAAGGGGGAGAACATTGTCTTTTATTGTTTTGTTTGACAAAAAGGGGAGAAAGATTTTAACCTCTCATTTTATCTATGGTTTTGATTGTTTACCCCTTTGTTGATGATTGACAAAAAGGGGGAGAAGTATTTATGAAGTTTTATATGCATGCTTATGTTTATGCATATATTATGTTTTAATCTCAAGAATATTAAGTTTAATTGATTTATAGAGTTTGCTTTGTAATTGGTATCTAGAGCTTATTTTGTTTGAATATTCCATTTGATATCTAGAACCATTTATTGTTTATGCATATGCATGTTTCATGTTTAATATTCATTGCATATATTTATTGTTTATCCCTATGCATGAGTTAAGGGGGAGCTTCCTTGAAGCTTATCTTTAATCCATGCATATATAACTCCATGAGTTTTGTCATCATCAAAAAGGGGGAGATTGTTGGCCCAATGGCCTTCCACTCTAGTTTTGATGATGATCAACACTCATGTAGTTATGTTTACTAATATTCTTGTGTTTCTAAGTTTCAGATCATTAACAGGATATTAGTTGGTGATTAGCTTCAACAAGATGATTAGAAGCTATTCATGATGATTCCGGTGCCAAAGCTTAAAGATCATACCTTTGCACTTGGAGAATCACGGAGTTTTGGAGCAAGTCTACTTGAAGATGAAGATCGTCAAGAAGACTTAGGTATCCTAGTTTAGATAGAGTTTTTAGATCCATTTGTAAAGCTTAGTTTAGTTGATATGCTCAAGTGAACACAAAACACACACGTTTTATGATTTGATATTTGATTTTTATGAATAGTTGATCAAAACAAGTTTACATATGTTATATGTATAGTAGATGTTTTCTATTTATACATACATGCTTTAACTTAGTAAACAAACTTATTTTGATATCCCTATTCATGTTTTGGAAAAATCTAGTATGATAAAATACAAGTTTTGTTTATGATAAAAATACAAGAGTTGGTTTTTGGTATTTCTATCATGCATATCCTTTAAACCAAAACCTTGTTATATGCTAGATATCAAAAACATAGATATTTCATTATGATTGTGTAGTGGATCATATCCATACACACTATGCTTTAATAAGTTCAAAATATCTTGTTTTTGTACTTTGTGAAGTTATGGAAAAACAAGTTTTAGAAAAACATATTTTTAGAAAAACAGTTTTTATTGTGATTAAAACTATTTAGTGGATTTACTGTGAATTTATGGGATTTTTATTGAGTGAAAAGACCTATTTTCAAATCCCGTATCTGTGCAGTTCTGCACTGTGCCTGCCAGGCCAGTTCGGTCGACCGGACCGGTCGACCGCACCAAGGGCCGGTCGACCGATCCGGTCGACCGACGTGCACAGACGTGCACGTCTGTTAGGCACAGTGGACGGTCGACCGAGCCGGTCGACCGGGCCTGAGAGCTCTGCTCTCGGTTTATTTCGGTCGACCGGACCGGTCGACCGATGTTGCCCAACGGTCACATTTTTAACCGTTGGCGGTCGACCGGGCCGGTCGACCGGCAGTTGGTCAGACTGCCACATCAGCCTAACGGCTAGTTTTTCCTAGGGGCTATATATACCCCTTTTCTCCATTGTTTTAGATAAGAATTTTTGAGCTAAAAATTTTCAGTTTTCTGAAGAGTTTAAAAGAGTTTTTAAAAGAGTTTTTAAGTCAAAAAGATCTCATCTTTATTTGTTTTAGGTTTTTGGAAAAAATCAAGAAAAGAATATTTTGGGAGATTTGTCTTGGTTTTCATTCTATATCTTTTGGAAGGATTTTCCCAAGTGATTTTCTTTGTTGCTAGTTTTCCAAACACCTAGTTTTTCACACTTGAGCTATCTTCTATCCTAGACTATTAGGATCTTGTTTTTGTGGAAAAAGAAAAGAGAAAAAGAAAGAGAAGAGTTTGAGGTTGTTTGTTGTAACCTCTTTGTTGTAAACACCCTTTTATTTGTGAATCCCTCTTAGGTAGAGGTGATCGGGTGATTGGTTTGTATCCCTCAAGTGTGAGGTGATTGAGATTGGTTGTGAGCCTCTTTGGTAGAGGTGTTGTTGTTGGTTGTTGTTGGCCTCGGTGGAGGTTGTATTGAGAGAGGAGTTAGGTACTCCTAGAGTTGTAAGAAATCCTCTTCGGTAGAGGTTCCCTCGGTGGGAGTTGAGATAGTGGAAATCCTACACGGTGGTGTAGGCGGGGATGTAGAGCAAGGTGCTCGAACCTCGAAACTAATCTTGGTGTTTGCGTATTGATCCATTGTCTCTCTAACTCTCTCTCATTTATATTGTGCAAAGCATCATACTTCATATCATCATATCATATTTGCTTGTGTTGAGCATAACTCATATTGCCATATTGCTTGTGTTGCCTTGCATTATTTCATATTGCTATATCCTTTATTGCTTGGCTTGATTGTGTGTGCACATTGCTTGGATTGCTTGTGTGTGTGTGCCTAACTTATACTCATCCAACAAGAGCTTCACATAGCACCTCAACCCATTTCAAGGGGAATCAAGGGAGTTAGTCCAGAGCCTCGCAAGGGGAATTCGGCTACACTTGTTGTATTGTATTAGTTTGTGCATAATTTGCATTAGCTTCCGCATTTAGCGCACTTAGTTTGCATTTAGTTTATTAGATTAGCACTTACACCTATTCACCCCCCCTCTAGGTGTTTTTCAATGACTTCTTCCCTTGTGGACGATGAGGTCTATGACTTCTTTCCTTGTGGACGAACATCGATCAAGTTCGTCCATAAGGTCATCTTCATCCATGGAGGCAGGCCCCTATTAGAGACTCTGAAGAAGGCGGAAATTCTCAGAGCAATTGCTCTCGAATGATGACAGTCTAATTATGGGCTGTTAAAGGGAGAGGGTGAGACCTATTTATAGGCAGCCCATAATAGCCATAATTAATGGTTCATTAATCAGAATCGTCGGCATTAATGGTCTCCAACCGTCAGCGCCGGTTTGGCATTAAAAGACATTAACGCCTAAACCCAATGAAGAGTCGACGCGTGGACAACCGCTTCGGGAAACAACGAATGGTGCGGGTTCGTCAACGTAGACTTGACGTTAAAAGATCTCATAAAATCTTTATGACAGGTCGCGTCTCACGGAGTGACTCCAAGTCGCATCAGACAACAGACAACTTTTCATTTTTCATTTAGATTCAAAAAATGACTTAATCCAAAACAACACTTACTTAACGTACTGCGACCAAAATCGCATTCCATGTAATGCAACCCTAGATTGCAGTTGCTGGCCATCATCATCAATAACAACACTGCGACCTTGGTCGCATTTAACCATGTACACTGCGACCAAAGACTTTGACTAAGGTCGCAGTTTAAATGTACAATGCGACCAAAGACTCTGACTACATTATATACAAAAAAAAAATAATTACTTAACGTACTGCGACCAAAGTCGCAGTCCATGTAATGCAACCCTAGATTGCAGTTGCTGGCCATCTTTATCAATAACAACACTGTGACTTTGGAGTCACTTAACCATGTACACTGCGACCAAAGACTTTGACTAATGTCGCAGTTTAAATGTACAATGCGACCAAAGACTCTGACTACATTATATACAAAAAAATTAAACTATAAAGTAGAATTTTATCGCAGGCTGAAAAAATTGATCTGAAAAGATTTTATATTTTCAAAAAAAATTTTTATCACAGGCTGAAAAGGAGAAACTAGATCTTTCAAAAAAGAGGTAAAGAAATAAGGCGAAAAGTAATTTATATCCTATAAAGAGCGGCAAAATAAAAGGGGGGAAAATAATAATAAACAATAAGGAAAAGTTATCGAAAGGGGTATTTGGTAATTTAACTTCTTCCTAAAAGCGGGCCGCAAGTCAGTGACGTAACAAATTGAGCCACGTCACCGCAGGCTGAGAGAGTACTCTCAGCCCGCGGGCTGATATACATTTTTCTCATATATATATATATATATATATATATATATATATATATATATATATATATATATATATATATATATATATATATATATATATATATATAATATATATATATATATATATATATATATAGGGGTTACTGTACCTCAGCCGACAGCTGAGAGAATTTCTCAGGAGGTATGACGTGGCTTCATATTAGCCGCAGAGAAGTCAAAAATTTAGATGGTAAAAGGAGACCCTCAACCACTTTTCGTTACCCAATGACTAAAATACCCTCAGTTTCACTTTTAACCTGGCTACAACTGTTCCTCCACTAAAAAAAAATTACAGATCTGAAAATTTTGAGTTTTTTCAAACAAAAAAATTATAGATTTTGATTACTAAATTTTAGAAAAATAAATTATTTTAAAAGAATGGAACCATGGTCGCATTAATGTTCACGTTTTTTTTTAAAAGATGTTTTAATCACAATAAAAATTTATTACTGCAACTTGAAATAATTTATTTTATTTTATTTTTTTGTTTTCTGAAACTGCAATCGAAGTCGTAGTTTCTGAAAAGAAAATTTTGGATTAAATTTTTTAATATCATTTTCACCTTTTAGATTTATTTTTGTTTTACATTGCGACCTTTGGTCGTAGTGTTGCAGTCTTTTTTTTATTTTTTCGGTTAGGGTCGCAGTATTTTTTCTACCTTGCTAAGCTAAATAGGATACTGCGACCGTGGTCGCAGTCTTATGAAATAAGAGTCGCAGTCAATTGAAGCAGTGACAATAATCTCGTAAGTTAATTAATTAAGATGATTAGAAGATTGCGACTTTGGCCGCAGTCTTATATAACAACAGTCTCTTTGAGAATATTTTGTCTGATAACAATGTGACCTTAGTCATAATATTTCTTATTAAGGAATCTAAATAGAATACTGCGACCATGGTCGTATTCTTATGAAACAGGAGAGATAGTCAATTGAAGCAGTGAACAAGATCTCAAAAGTTAAGTAATTAAGATGGTTAGAAGACTGCGACCATGTCGCAGTCTTATGTAAGAGCAATTTTTTGAAAAGTTTTGTTTGATAACACTGCGACCTTGGTCGCAGTATTTTATAACTTATTTTCTATTTTTGCGACCAAGGTCGCAGTCTTTTTATTAATAAATTTTAATTGGACTGCGACTTTGGTCGCTGTCTTGTAAAACAAATGGTTTGAAGATGAAATTTCATACTGCGATTATGATCACAGAATTCAATTTTATCTGACAATTTATTGTTATGAATGCGACCAAAGTCGCAGTCCTGATGAAAAGGACAGCTTTTAAAATAATTCTTTTCCTGCGACTTCATAGCATCTCTGATAGATTGGTTATATATTTATGTGTATTTTATTTTGTCTTTCAGATTTTAAATCGAATAGCCAATATTTCCGATGATGAAAAATTTCAGATAGGCTTTCCTTTGAAAGGAGGAGAAGAGAAGAATCACGATGAAAATATTGAAGCTGACATCCCGAGAGAACATGAACCTGTCAAAATAGCTGCTGGAGATCTAGATCTGCAACTAAAAATTTATATCTGATCCTGCTCTCGCTTTTTTAGAACGACATTCTCTACAAGTCAAAAATTTAGATCTGACAGCGTGAGGAAACAGATAGATAGACATATAAAAGCGGAGAAAAAATAATAATAAAGAATATAAAACTAATACATCATTTCAAGAAAAAACAAACGATAGGAGCTTTTAGTAATTTCAATTATTTTCAAAAGCGGGGCGTCATTTTAGATTGTCGAATTATGTGACTCATAATGTGCCACGTCACCGCAGACTGAGAGGGACTCTCAGCTGTCGGCTGATATACCTATTTCTGATATATATATATATATATATATATATATATATATATATATATATATATATATATATATATATATAGAGAGAGAGAGAGAGAGAGAAATGTAAATCAGCTGACACAAGAGACAACTCCCTCCTATGTCGTACTCAAAAATCATATTTTCCGAGTGAATTTTCAAGATCTGACCGCACATTATCATATTCATATTCTAAAATATATACATATAAAAATCAAGTGATTTGAAATTCGTTTACTCATTGATCTAATCGTTCCATTTTGTTCTATTGTTAAAAACCGTTAATGTTTGAACCCAAAGAAAATGGAGTAAACAAACTTCAAATCACTTGATTTTTTATATGTATATATCTTAGAATATGAAGATGATAATGTGCGGTCGGATCTTAAAAATTCACTCAGAAAATGATTTTTGAGTGCGACATAGGAGAGAGTTGCCTCCTGTGTCAGCTGATTTACATTTCTCTCATATATATATATATATATATATATATATATATATATATATATATATATATATATATATATATATATAGAGAAAAATGTATATCAGCCCGCGGGCTGAGAGTACTCTCTCAGCCTGCGGTGACGTGGCTCAATTTATCACATCACTGACTTGCGGCCCGCTTTTAGGAAGAAGTTAAATTACCAAATACCCCTTATGAAAAGCTACTTTTCGGTAAAAGACAGTGAATGCTACTTTATTAAATCACGAAACTAATTTGAATGCTTATTTAATTTTTTTATCTGATTTGATATTTAATGATTTTTAATATAGTCGCAGTACTTATGAGAACTGCTAACACGGTCGCAGTCTTTTCTAAGGACTGCTACCAAGGTCGCAGTCTTTTTCTGAGGACTGCTACCAAGGTCGCAGTGTTTTTATGAGGACTGCTACCACGGTCGCAGTCTTTTCTAAGGACTGCTACCAAGGTCGCAGTTTTTTTTCTGAGGACTGCTACCAAGGTCGCAGTGTTTTTATCAGAACTGCTACCACGGTCGCAGTCTTTTTCTGAGGACTGCTACCAAGGTCGCAGTCTTTTTCTGAGGACTGCTACCATGGTCGCAGTCTTTTTCTGAGGACTGCTACCAAGGTCGCAGTCTTTTTCTGAGGACTGCTACCATGGTCGCAGTCTTTTTCTGAGGACTGCTACCAAGGTCGGTAAAAAGTTGTAAGGGAGGGTATTTTCAGAAATACAATGTTGAGGTGACTGGCATTAAATTGGGCGGGATTTTACAGGATTTTGTCCGCCAAAGTTTTTACAGATGTGCGGCGGTGATGTTGCCACGCACGCAGGCTGAGAAAACTCTCTCAGCCTGCAGGCTGAGGTACAGATTCCCCATATATATATATATATATATATATATATATATATATATATATATATATATATATATATATATATATATATATATATATATATTAAGCATGTGCTGTCCTTTCTGCTCCAAATAACTAAAGTGATTACGGACAACTAATATATATTAACTAAGTTTGTAATATTGATCAAAACCCTTGTAGTATTGCCACCCTTTGTGGGCAGCGGAAGGCCCAACAAGGGTGCACCTTAATGGCCTAATGTTTAAAGTAGCCAAGAATTCTCATGGAAGAGAAGAATGTCACCACCCCTCTCCCTGAATCTCGACCAAGGAATGCTCAGGAGCATCAAAAGAAGCCACTAGAAACGAAGAGGAGAGCCTCAACCAAGCAATCTATTGCTTTCATGAGAATCCTCTTCAAAAGACACCACTAGAAAAACGAGAGAGAGAGAGAGGAAATGATAATGGATGCTTTTTTACGTGCATCTTCATAAAAAAGGAGAGCACCACCTACATCTCTTTAGATATTTGCCCTTCCTCCCCCTGCGAATAAAAAGCCCCAAGATTGCGATACCTCACTTGCCCCATCTCAGAGTGCTCACGAACATCCCCTGCCACTAATTCATCCCACGACTTGGTGGCCTAATTGCAAGGGACCTTTCATCATGTTTCCTATGCGACCTTCATGTGCATTTGTGATATCTCACTCAAAAATCTATCTGTTACTGGTTGAAACAAAATTATATGCACTTTTTCCCCTTTTCTAGATAATCAAAATTTTGATGTTTTCCTTGCCTCTCCTGGATTTCAAAAAGGCAAAATTTTGGAAATAATATATTTTATAATTTATTTCCAAAGCCAACGTTCTCCAAATTTATTTTTAAAAACTGACCTTTGACGGGCCACGTAGTCGCCACGCCGGTGCTAAATCATTTCGCCCTCCCAGCTTGGCAAGCTCCGATCGCTAGCGGTTGACATTTCTTGTTCCGGGGTTGGCAATCTCGGTTTAAGTGGCTTTTTAGCTTTATTTTCTTAGTCCAGGTTTGCCAATCTCTGCCAAGAATTGAGCTCCATTTTTTTTCAAAGCCAAGAATGGGTCCTTTTAGCTTTATTTTCTTGGTCCGATGTTGGCAACCCCAAACTAAGAATTAAGCTTCTTTTTTATTTCAAAGCTTTACCAACCCGGACCAAGTTCACATAACCTCAATTTCTTCACAAAGATTCAATTAGTTCACTGGGCCCTACTCTCTCTCTCTCTCTCTCTCTCTCTCTCTCTCTCTCTCTCTCTCTCTGTCTTATTGTCTTCCCCCCTCTCTCACACCCATCTGTAGTGCCCTAACCCGACTCTCTCCCTCTCCGTTCACTTCTCGACCTCACCGCTCGTTGCCTGCCGCTCGTCGACCCCTAGAAGGTAAGATCCCACACTCACCACTCTCTCGTTCAATCTGCTCTCGCTCTGCCCCAATTTGCCCTTTCTCTCCTCTCTTTCTCTTGGTCTCCCTTCTCTCCCTCAATCCGCTCTCTCTTTCTCTACCCCTAATTTGCCTGGAGGCGGAGTTCCCAGAGGTGGGGATGGCAGCCCCGCTATTAGTGGCTGCTGAAGCGACGACGTCCCCGTTGTTGGGGTGAGGGATGTGGCAATCACGGTCATTGTCGTCGTCATCTTCGGCGATGAGATGTTCTTGTCGTAGCACCGCCCTCTCTCTCCCCCCCCTCAATTTGCCCTCTCTCTCTCTCTCTCTCCTCTCTTTCTCTACCCTCCCTCTCTCCCTCAATAAAAAATCAAGTTTATGTAAGCAAGTCTCAGTAAATACTAGAGATTGACCTATTGATATCCCTACAACAATCAGAAAACGTGGCTCTTCATGAACAATTCTTCTTCTTCTTGGTTTTCTTCTGCAGTTATCCCTTCTGTTGCTTCGTTAAAACTTTTGAATGCATCTTCTTATTTCACATTTTGATTGAATGGGCAGTTGTAATTGGCATATGTGTTATCATGTGGTAGGAAATGCTAGAGTATATGCTATTTTGTGTAATCTTAGTTTTGTGTGAATTATTTTCATTAATATTAATTTTATGTAATTATATCCATGTAGATGTAGATGGAAGGAAGGAACTTTTGTGTCTCTTCTTCTGGCGTGTCTCTTCTTTGGTGATAATGTTCATTTTGAGGTAAGTAATATTGTAATGCTTAAGTTATTTTCTACGATTTTAATACTATTATTTTTGGTTAAAATTTAGTAGTTAGAAATGTGATAATTTTTTCATATATTAAATAGGTACAATGTCTAATGCCAATATCTCTCTTCTTTGTTGATTTAATGATAAACTAATAATAGATAAGGATAATAAGCAACTTATCTTGACAGAATAGTAAAACCAGTGATAGTGAAAAAACCAATTACAAGATGGGAATTGGTGGAGAAAGTCCATCAAATCACCAAAATTAATAAAAATGATCATTAGATTCATGCAAGTGGCCAGTAGCATATGAGTATTATCAAGCAGTGAAAATATGAAATATTAGATGATGATGACACATGTGTTATGCTTGAATTGTACGCGATCGTTAATACTATAGAGTTGTATGTGGAGCTTTGTCAATACAAGCATTAATTGAAAGATCATTTTTCCTCTTAGTTATTCTTTCGAAATTGTTGGGAAAATGCAGAGAGATGGTGCACGTTGTTGACACTGAAGAATGAGGACTTTTTGAGATATCACACAAATATGACGCGATTTCATTCAACATAAAGATCCAGTTAAACTGAGTGGGAGGTGTCAAACAAGGAAGGATATACGTGCACTATTAATCTCAAGAAGAGGGCCTACTTGTTTTTGTAATTTACGTCAGCATCAAAATTACATTGTACACATGTTATTGCAAATGTGCTCATGAAAACGATTGTGCTAACATAAGTACTTACTTTTTATGTGCGTAATAGTATAGTATAGACAACTACAGTAAGGCTTTTGCTGGACAATTTCACTTTGTTCTGATAAATGACATTGGTCAGGGAGAAGTGAGCATATTATCTTACCACTTGAAGTTAGAAGGTCCCTAGGTTGCCGACCTTCTGTTCGCGTACGCTATACTATGGATGAAGAGCGTGAAGGCCATAAAAGCAATTTATGTAGTAATTACAAACAACTCGGTCATTACAAGGTTAGATGTCCCAACTCACCGGCACCATTGTCTTCCATTGGGTAAGTATATGTATCGTTATATTATTAATGTAATATATCAGTATCTAAATAAATTGTTAGAGTTTAAAATAATGATAGTTAAATTTGATTATAATTGTTATTAAAAATTTAAAAATGTACAAGCGAGGCACCATTTGACATTCGGCAGTCAATTCTGATGTTCTTTACTTGCAGCATATGCATCAATCCACCAAGATCGACTCGAGCAAGTATCTCTTTATGAATGTTAATTTGAATATTAGAATTGTGTATTTTTTTGAAAATTGAGTAATTGTAATTTATGTACAAAACTGTAGGATCTTCAAGTCATTAAGTGATTAGATTATTCACGGTCACATTAGCAGTAGGTTCTGGCAGATGACTTGTCATTGTGTATGTTAGACAGGCGAGGTTTTTCATTACATCTCAGTTGAGATGGGTGAGACTTGATTGGCCCTTACTTATAACTTTGATAGAGATATGGAGGCCCAAGACATCTACGTTTTATCTTAGGGCGGTGAGATGACTGCTGCAAAGAATGTGGCGGTGCTTCTTGGGCCACTCATAGATGGTCCACCTATTATAGGGACAAATAATAGAGATCGGGCCGAAGAGTGTGAGAGATGGTTGGGTAAAGAATCTCCCCCGATGACTATGAAGGGTGGAACATTGAAACTCTGACAGCAGTTCGGCGTGGATCCGCTGACAGATGTGCAGGCCCCGCAACTTGTACGTGGTTATATTCTGCACAAGATTGACACTACTTCGTTTTTAGAATACTCCACATATAAGGTTATAAGTTGTCTAAAAATTACTAAAGACAAAGTCTCAAATGCGAGCCTCATGTCAATGCGAGGGTCACATTTCGACTCAAATGCGGATATCGCATGATTAAGAAAAATCAAGAGTATGAGAATATGTTATCTGAAAGCAGGTTCGTTTCTCTGCCTTCTCGCAACTTAACTGCGAAAGCAGTGGCTATGTGGGTCATGATCCACAAGGAGGGACCTGATGGAAGCATTTTGGTGCGATTCTTAAAGCAATCTCTTCTCTGCTTAAGAAACCAAAAAAGAAGAGAAAAGAAAAGGAAAAGTGTTTGTTTTGATTTTTTTTTTTTGAGAGTTTAAGAGAGGAAAAAGGAAAACTTAAAAGATGGTTGAAAAGAAAACTAGGATTTTGAAACTAGGGTTTCTAAAGAGAACTAAAAGAAAAGAGATTTAATTTGTTTCTTAAAAATATGGGAAAAGTAAAACCTTACTAATCATCTACCACCACTAACATACTAACTTTTGAGAGAATATTGCCTCACTTTGAGTCATAGACAAAAGTTTCACCTTGGAGTTTGTATGAAGATTAAGCAAGACAGATAAGATGAAAAAAATTCCCATAATTGTATCACACTTAGTCAAAATTGAATATTAAAATATCAAGTTTTAGAAAGCATAGAGTAAGAAGAAATATTGACTAGTGTTAACAAATAATAAATTAGTACCCATCCTCATGTGCCTTCAAGAATACTCGCATAATCGTAAGGCTTGGATTTAGGTATACATATAATTCAATTGGGTTATTAAGTAAAGAATTAGAAGTTAGTGGTATTTAGAAATTAGCAAGCAATGAAAGGAAGTTAGTTATTCATAAGAAAAGCGAATCAAAAAAATAAAAAGCAAAGATTGCATAGTTTAAAAGCAAAGTAATTGACAAAAGAGAGTTAGGAAAAGAATTGAAATCTTGTATTAAATCTGTCACTTTTAATTATAATCGCTCTTTCTTTCTCACAAAATTACTCTCTATCTAAAACCTAAAAAATTAAATAGAAATTCAGAAGAAAAAGAAATTAAAGAAAACTCTAATCTTTAATCTCTGGATATCTCTCTGCCTCTGCCTCCGGTAGGGTATCTATAGGAGCACGCCTGATGATCTGAGGAATTGGAGCAACACAAAATGTTCTCATAAAGACGTTCCTCAGTAATATCATCATGACTCTCAAAGTCATGCGCGTAGCAATACCAAACCAAATACGACGAGTAGTGGGGTCCTGCGCTAAACCTTGGCTACCAAAATGTGAAGCTTACAGCCCAGATCATGTCACGTTTTCGCAGCAATCAAAGGGAAAGCGTGGCACATGAGTCATGTATGACTCAGCATTTTTGTCTATAATTTCGCCTCGCCCAGTCATCTTACAGTATATTCTCAGAATTCTGATTTGGACTGTGGATATTCTCAGAGTATTCTTCTCTTCTCTTGACTGAAAAATAATTGATTTTAACTTTGAATTTATTTAGGCTCGTCGGACTTTTCTTCTCCTTAAACAGTAAATAAACATCTACACACATTAAATAAATAATCTGCACACATTAAATAAATAAAAGGTCAAATAGTAGAATTTTATTTAAAATAAATGTGGAAATATGGTGTCTAATATGCAAAATTGATGAGTAATTGTCGCACTTCAATAAACCTAACGCGAGGGTTACGGTTCTATGCAAAACCCGATGGTCGTGCTGCTCTACAATACGCAAACCTCATACTCGCGTTTCAACATTAAAACTCCGGCCTGCGTAGCTTCGCATTTCAATGCAAATTAAAGTCTGAGAAGGTATGTGTTTCCACTTTAATGCTTGTGAGCTCTGCGTTCCAACATAGATGTGAGCTTGTGAACCCTGCATTTCACCATCAAAGCATGGTCTGTGTCCAGCCTGAGACCCACATTTTTACTGTAATCAACTACAATTATTGGGTTAAATCACACCCACGTTCTCCCCACGTAATGAAAAATAAATCTCCATTATGGGGAGAATTAAAGGGCAATTATATCCCAAAAATCTCTATAAATAGCTATGAATAGTTAAGGAAAAGGCAGAGAGCAGTCTAGAGAGTTTAAGAGAGGAAAAAGTGAGAACATTCTTTACAAACTTGCTAAATCCAAATTTTGTTATCTTTTTGAAATTTTTAGCCACTGATTAAGGTTTTATATTTTACCAATGTGTTTTCAGTGAGAGCAAGAAGATCTGAAGATCAAATTTCTGGTTTGGCTCGTCAATGAAAAACAAGAATCACTCTCCATTGCTATATCAAGAACCCGACACTAAACAAAAGGGAGATTCAACCATTCTTTCCTCTTCTGTAATCGGATTTTGATCGCTGTATCTCTTTTCAATCAATTATAGATTTTTACACGCCTCAAATTTTCTGATCCCGCAGAAATGGTAATTGTGCTGGGGAATACTTTCTTTACTGATGAGAAGGTCGTAGTGCAAGCCAACATCAAGCTTCTTGGATCGACCATCAAATCGCTCATCGTTGAATTCAATCAAGGAAAGTTCGAACAGCTTCTCTCCTCGGGCTCTATTAGCCCCAAATCAACGTGGTAGTACCACAAAGTATTTTCAGAGACTCGCTCTCAAGTCTCTTCGAGGACTTCTAAAAGGAAAGATTCTTCGAAAGCTAGCCGTACGCTATTGATAAAGCAAACGGTTCAATCTCTCTTGAGGTTCTGATAACCTCTCATGGAGCCGATACAGCTTACAATGGAGTCTTCCAGGGGCCCGTAAGGCCAGTGTCTTGGCTTATGGTCAACAAAACAGTGGAGAACAATGTTGTCGTCAAACTCCACTCGAGGCTATGCAAACTCAGTTCACAAGGGGTTCACTACAACCCTTGCAAGCCAATCAGAATGATGACCATCGATGAAGGCGTCAAGCTCGCCGTCTGATTAGTCTACAATTCTGCATTATTATATCGCATTTTCCCACCGATTTATGAATAAAATGTCGGTCTAAACCGTGTTTTGGTCTCTCTTGCAGGTAAATTCAGAGTTTAAGGGCAAAGAAGTAATGATCGGGGCGGAACTAGCACTCAAAAGTGTGTAATTTGTGAAATCAATATGAAAAGCTCGAGTATGTGCTAATGTACCCTCGATACTTCCGTTATAGCATTGGCTCAACGGGTCGTATCCACAGGGAAGGGAGGCGATAGAAGCATTAACAGTCTCTATTCCCGTTGTATGTTAACACTTCTTCTTTGTTGAAAGAATGAAAAAGAAAGTGAAAAAGAAAAGGAAAATGAAATCCAGAATGTGGTAGGTGAAGAAGGCGATGAAAACGTCGATGTAAAAACAAAATAGAAAGTGGTTTGGAAAACAAATAGAAAAGGAAATGGAACTAAGGTGAACTAAGAAGACGGTGAAAACAATGATGGAAATGATCAAAAGAAACTTGAAAATGATTTCTAAAATAAGCTAAAAGAAAACTCATGGCTACTAACTACTAAATGCTCCACTAACCATGCTAACCTCTTCGAGATAGTTGCCTCACATTTTGATCCTTGGCCATCACAATCCTTGGCTCCAAGAGATGGTACAAAGCATGGCTCATGGATGGTTCATCACATTCAAAACATTGCATCAAGAACAAGCTAATACAAGCATCACTCATTACACTACTAGCATGAAATAAAAGAGCATGAAATAAAAGAGAGTTAGCTTGGTTAGCAAGTTAGCAGTTAGCAAGTTAGATGTTAGAACCCATCATCTTTGGCCATCAATGGCTCTTGCAAGAACAAGGCCTTGTAGAGGCAACCCGATTCATGTGGATTATCAAGTAAGTGGTTAGATGGTTAGTGGTTAGTAGTTAGATTGCCATGAGAAGAAAAACTAGCAAGAAATCATGTAGAAGGTGAAGGAGATTACATTGGAAGAGAAAGGAGGCATCTTTACATAGAGTGTCACTCTCTATTACATCAATCCCTTGCTTTCTCTCTCTCTAGAAATCACTCAGCCCTACTACAATGATCTAAAAAGAAAAAATATAAGAAATGAAGAACACTCACCTACACTACTCCTAAAATCTGCACCTACTCCTAAAAACGAAAACTGCTTGCATTTTGGCTAGAGGTAGGGGTATTTATAGGCCTCAGAAGCATCCAGAAGACGAGACGGGGCCACGCGTCGAAAATTGACGCGTGGCTCCACTACTTTGCCGCGGAAACGCGGCTATTGCTGCGTTTTCGCGGCAATAGTAGGGAGAGAAATCCCAGGATTTCGTTAGATTGTTCCTCTGGCTTCGTGGGTTGTCAGGGTATATCCCGTTTCTGGTAATTTCGCCCGAATATTCGTCTGACATGCGCAGGAGTCTAGGTTCAATGAATCTTTTAGATAATCCTTTCCTTGGCCTCCAAGTAATGCAGGATTAATTACCATAAATTGGGATGAATTAGGCTCTTATTCCATCTTTGCCCTTGGACTTTGGATTTACCTGCAATTAAGACACGGTTTAGATCGACTATTTATTCATAAATCTGTGAGAGAATGCGACATAATAATGCAGAATTGTAGACTAATCACGCCCCCACACTTATTCTTTTGCTCGTCCCGAGCAAAACAAGAAAAGAAAAAACTATACTACAAGGGTTATTACACCACTTTCGCAGGTGACGCGATTGCACTGAGCGTGTGCAACAAGCCGTTAAACCTCTAGGTTACCCTAGAGGAGGAGTGTTGTCTCCTGAGGGTTTTCAGCGGATTGCACCCACAAAATCCATAAAGAAAGAAGAGAAATGTTAGTATTTTGAAAACGCATTTTGAAAGAGAGATAAGTTTATGAAATATTTTTGCAAAAATATAAGTGATCTAAGGTCATAAGTCCACCACAAAGCAATCTTCCTTAAACTTAGTCTCCATTCAAGATCTTGTCTTCAATTAAGGTAAGAATCCAAAATTGGATTGAGTATTTTATCTTTCATAAAACCTAGATAATATGCACATTGTGATAGTGAAGTTTTCTGGGATTTCAACTCTAACCATCAAGCCATTTATATATATTATTTATATTTTTTTTCTTTTTTTTTTTTTTTTTTCTTCCTTAGTTTTCTTAGGCTTTCTAGTTCACCCATGTAGCGAGCCTATAACCGATGACTCCCAAACCAGACGATTTTAGAGCACTAGATGAAAAAACATCCCTAGGGTTTAAGGACTCAAGTAAACAAGGCCACAAAACTAAGGGGGATTATTTGCTTCTTTTGCCCACCGTTAGGCGTGAATAATCATGCTTCTTGAGGCATAATTATCCAGCTTAATAAGTGATGTTTTATTCAAATTTTTTATATTTATTTTATGGAATTTTAGGTCTTTGTTTCCATCCCAAAAATTGTGTAAGTGTGAAGTGCATACGATCTACGGCAGAAAATTCAAGATAAAATTATCTCCCCAATCTTTTATACTTAACCTATAATTTTAAACAAGATCCATTATTTCAACTAGGTTTAAGATGTCACAATTAAGGCTTCCTTAATTTCTAAGATCATCTTAATTTTCTTAAAAATAGATCAAAACTGTCTCTTATTTCAAAAAGTTTTAAAGAAAGAAAATTCCTATACAAAAGAGAAGATTTGAAAAGTATCCTAAAAGAAGTGTAAAAGAAATAAAATCTAAAAACTCTAAGTTAGTAAACCCTCCCCCACACTTATCTCATGCATTGTCCTCAATGCATCGTGATATATGTATGCATGAAACAAATAGAGAGGGAAGGAAAAAATCACCTCAAGGTGGTGGTTCCGGTGGCGGCCTGATTGGTCCACGAAAGGCGACCCAATCATTCTTGCGTGGAGTCCGGAGGAACCCACCAGAATCTCAAGAATACAACCCACAAGAATGATGTATATATGAATGATTTTTATTAACAGTTTTACCCCATCTAATTTCCAAATTTTCAAAATAATTTCGGAGTGAAATTTATCAACACCCTTGTCCCAGAATGGAATGATTGATTTGGAATCAGAAAATATAGGAACTAATATCGACTCAGAAAAATGACTCAAGTTAAGTAAAGGTTCGGGAGTCGAGATCGGTTCTGGAAGAGGGTCCAAATCAAGAAGATGAAGCTCAAGTCCACATTCATTTCCCCATGATGGAATGTGACTATCAAAGATTGGTGATTCAAGTTCAGGAATGACAGGTATGGGAATCAAAACTGACTCTAAAATGTTGCTCAAATTGGGTAACAAAACAGGAGTCAATAGTGATTCAGGAATTTGAACTGGATCACAAACTTGAGAATCAAAGTCACATTCCTCATTAAGTTCAATTCCACAAAAATGAGAACTTACCAATTTATCAAATGAACTTTCAAAAGTATGAAATTGGTCAAGTTCAATATGATCATCATAAGAGATTGGTGATTCAATTTCACAATGAACTGACACTGGATCCAATACTGACTCGGGAAAAGGAGTGAAATCAGGTGAAGACACCGGAGTCATAATTGAATCAGGAAGTAGAATTGAATCATCAAGTGGAAGTTCAGGATCATATTCATGCTCAAGTTCAATTTCAGGAAAAGGATAACTTGCCAAAATGTCAATGGGATCTGAAGTTTGGACAAGTTCAGGTGGGTGTGCTGAAATTGAATCTTGATTTCCAAAACAACATGACTCTTTGGCTCGGACAGAATGGTTAGTGACATTAGAAATAGGATGAGAATGAAGAGTTTGGATCATCAAATCTATGTCACGGTTACGATCATTTTGAGCCTGAGTCATGATTTCAAGCATCTTTTTCTGGCTGATTGGTTCATCGTTTTGTTGAAGAGATGCAGTGTTGTTTTGGAATTGGTGGTGAAATTGTGAGTCCATCAGATTTTGTGATTGTTGTTTGGACTCACATAAAAGTTCCTTACTCATTTCCAAGGCAGATGGTTGTTCATTGTGAGGGGGTGGAATTGAGTAAGACTCTTGAAAATACTGTGGAATTGGAGAGGCCAATGTTTTCTGAAGTTGTTGCTCGGCCCTTTGTAGATTGGCTTCTAGACTCTTTTGTAACTCAGATTTTTCTTCAATGGGAGGTCCAGAAAAAGGAGTATAGGAAGCACATTCGGGGAATGAATATTGTGTAAATTGTGGACAAGGTGGACATGGTGGACAAGGAGGTTGATAATTAAACTCGGGGGAAGTGAATCCCCATTGACTCTGTGACGAGTTGAAATTATTTTGGAAATTATAGTCATAAGAATGTGGGTATGGGTTGTATTGATTCGGATAAGGCCAACCCAGTGTATTTGGTTGATGCATATTATAAAACGCCGGGTTGGAATTATCCGAATCAAATGGAGTAGGTGTGAAATATGGATTCATGTTCGGATTGAAAGAATTGTTATTGTTGAATGCCATTTCACACAAAAAATCACAAAAAAGAAAGAATCAAACAACAAAAAGAAAACAAAAAATCAAAACCAAGCCTATAGAAGGGTTGACCTAGACCTAGATGTAGATGTCCCTAGGGGCCAACGTCTATTCAAATTTTATTAGGGCTTGGGTTGTGTGAGTGGGGAGATGATTTTTGGGCTAAGGAAGGGTTATGAAATCCCACCTTATCTTGTTTGGATTTTGCCCTTAATTTCAATTCGTGCAAGTGTGCAATATAGAAAAGAATATAACACAAAGCGATAAATCACCCACGTGTTTGTCCTATGCTATATGCAATGCCATATGTACATCTCCATCCAGATCACAACAACAGAACAAAATACAGTATATTGGAATTGAATTGACACGTGCCTAAATGCAAATGTCTAAACCGTTTTAAAAGCGTCCAATTACCGTATTTTAGTTCTTTTATTTATTATGGTGTGTAGGCAATCACAGCAAAAAGATAGCAGCACAAATCAACTAGCTATTACAAGATACACATCCCAGAACAAACAAGATACAAAATTATTGCACAATGGCCACGGTTGCGCGGCAAATGTCGCGATTTCGTGGCTTTTGCTTAGAAACTGGGGCCCTGCTTTCAAGAGCAGGGAGAGGCAAAGCTAGTTTCTGTTCTGCAATGCTAAGCACCTGTAAATATTGCCCTGCACACCAAAACAGAGAAGACAATGTTAACAAAAACGTGAAAACAAAACCATTCCCTTCCCCGGCAACGGCGCCAAAATTTTGATCGGGGCGGAACTAGCACTCAAAAGTGTGTAATTTGTGAAATCAATATGAAAAGCTCGAGTATGTGCTAATGTACCCTCGATACTTCCGTTATAGCATTGGCTCAACGGGTCGTATCCACAGGGAAGGGAAGCGATAGAAGCATTAACAGTCTCTATTCCCGTTGTATGTTAACACTTCTTCTTTGTTGAAAGAATGAAAAAGAAAGTGAAAAAGAAAGGAAAATGAAATCCAGAATGTGGTAGATGAAGAAGGCGATGAAAACGTCGATGTAAAAACAAAATAGAAAGTGGTTTGGAAAACAAATAGAAAAGGAAATGGAACTAAGGTGAACTAAGAAGACGGTGAAAATAACGATGGAAATGATCAAAAGAAACTTGAAAATGATTTCTAAAATAAGCTAAAAGAAAACTCATGGCCACTAACTACTAAATGCTCCACTAACTATGCTAGCCTCTTCGAGATAGTTGCCTCACATTTTGATCCTTGGCCATCACAATCCTTGGCTCCAAGAGACGGTACAAAGCATGGCTCATGGATGGTTCATCACATTCAAAACATTGCATCAAGAACAAGCTAATACAAGCATCACTCATTACACTACTAGCATGAAATAAAAGAGCATGAAATAAAAGAGAGTTAGCTTGGTTAGCAAGTTAGCAAGTTAGATGTTAGAACCCATCATCTTTGGCCATCAATGGCTCTTGCAAGAACAAGGCCTTGTAGAGGCAACCCGATTCATGTGGATTATCAAGTAAGTGGTTAGATGGTTAGTGGTTAGTAGTTAGATTGCCATGAGAAGAAAAACTAGCAAGAAATCATGTAGAAGGTGAAGGAGATTACATTGGAAGAGAAAGGAGGCATCTTTACATAGAGTGTCACTCTCTATTACATCAATCCCTTGCTTTCTCTCTCTAGAAATCACTCAGCCCTACTACAATGATCTAAAAAGAAAAGAAATATAAGAAATGAAGAACACTCACCTACACTACTCCTAAAATCTGCACCTACTCCTAAAAACAAAAACTGCTTGCGTTTTGGCCAGAGGCAGGGGTATTTATAGGCCTCAGAAGCATCCAGAAGACGAGACGGGGCCACGCGTCGAAAATTGACGCGTGGCTCCACTACTTTGCCGCGGAAACGCGGCTATTGCCGCGTTTCCACGGCAATAGTAGGGAGAGAAATCCCAGGATTTCGTCAGATTGTTCCTCTGGCTTCGTGGGTTGTCAGGGTATATCCCGTTTCTGGTAATTTCGCCCGAATATTCGTCTAACATGCGCAGGAGTCTAGGTTCAATGAATCTTCTAGATAATCCTTTCCTTGGCCTCCAAGTAATGCAGGATTAATTACCATAAATTGGGATGAATTAGGCTCTTATTCTATCTTTGCCCTTGGACTTTGGATCTACCTGCAATTAAGACCAAAACACGGTTTAGATTGACTATTTATTCATAAATCTGTGAGAGAATGCGACATAATAATGCAGAATTGTAGACTAATCAAGTAATAAGAGCTTAATTAAACCCATTTTAGGGTAATTAAATCCGCAATTCTTGGAGGCCAAGTAAGGGATTTTCTAGAAGATACGTCGAACCTAAACCCTAGCGCACATCAGACGAATATTCGGGTAAAAATACCAGAATTAGGATATACCAGGAACATTCTCGAAGCGACGGGGACCTCCTGCCAAAAACCTGGGACCTAAGTCCCTGGTATTGCCGCGTTTCCGCGGCAATTTGGTGGTCCCACCGTCGATTTTCGACGCGTGGGCCCGTCTCGTCTTCTAGAAGCTGTATTTGCCTATAAATACCCCTGTATAGGTCCAGAACGAAGCAGTTTTTGGATTTTAGGAGTAGATTTTGATTTTAGGCTAGAGTTTCTATCTTTAGTGTAGTGTAGTGTAGGTGTTCTTCTTCTTCTTGTATTTTGTTTTTTTATTTTGTTAGATCTTGTAGTAGGGCTGAGAGATTCAGAGAGAGATAGAGAGGGATTGATGTAATAGATGGTGACAATCTATGTTAAAGTGCCTCCTTTCTTCTCCATTGTATTCTTCTCTATCTTCTACATGATGCTTTGCTAACTTTTCTTCTTCTCATGACAATCTAACTACTAATCACTAACCATCTAACCACTTACTTGATAATCCACATGAATCTAATAGCCTCACAAGGCCTTGCTCTTGCAAGAGCCATTGATGGCTCATGATGATGGATTCTAACATTCTAACATTTCTAACACCTAACCCACTAAATTGCTAACTTGCAATGTCTTCTTTATTTCATGCTTACCTCTAACCGGTTTTGATGATTTAACAAGTAGCTTGCAACTTGTTAGTGGCAGGGATGTGTTGTTTGAATGTAGAAGATCAATCTTATGAACCATGCTTTGTATCGTCTCTTGAAGCCAAGGATTAGTGATGGCTAAGGATCCATGTGAGGCAACTATCACTAAGAGGTTAGCATGGTTAGTGGAGCAATTAGTAGCTAGTAGCCATGAATTTTATTTTACTTTGTTTTGAAAATTATTTCTAAAATCATTTTTTCATTTTTCTATCGATGTTTTCACCATCCGCTTAGTTCACCTTTGTTTCATCTTCTTTTCTATTTTGTTTTCCAAACCACTTCTCTTTTATTTTCTTCGTCGTTTTCATCGCCTTCTCTACCTACCACATGCTTGATTTCCTTTTCCTTTCTTTCACTTTCTTTTTCTAATTCTTTAAAAAAGAAGAATTGTTAACATAAAACGTGAATAAAAACTGTTAACGCTTCTATCACCTCCCGTCCCTGTGGATTCGACCCGTTGAGCCAATGCTATAATGGAAGTATCGAGGGAACATTAGCACATACGAGCTTTTACATTGATTTGACAAATTACACATTTTTGAGTGCTAGTTCCGCCCCGATCAAGTTTTTGGCGCCGTTGCCGGGGAACGGGAATGGTTTTGACTTCACGTTTTTTAACATTTTCTTCTCTGTTTTGGTGTGCAGGACAATCTTTACAGGTGCTTAACATTGCAGAATAAACACTAGCTTTGTATCTCCCTGCTCTTGAAAGCAGGGACCCAGCTTCTAAAGAACCACTGCGCAAACGCGACTTTGGCCGCGAAAACGCGGCCATGTTATGATAATTGTATATCTTGTTGTATTGGGATGTGTTCATTGTAATAGCTAGTAAATCTGTATTATTACTTTCCTATTTTGATTGCTTACACACCGCAATAAACTAAAGAACTAAAATACAGTATTTGGACGCTTTTAAAACGGCTTAGACATTTGCATTTAGGCACGTGTCAATTCAATTCCAATATACTTTATTTTGTTCTTTTGTTGTGATCTGGACTGAGGTGTACATATGGCATTACATATAGCATAGGACAAACACGTGGGTGAATTACTCGTTTTGTGTTATATTCTTGTCTATATTACACACTTGCACGAATTGAAATTAATGGCAAAACTCATAAAAGATAAGGTGGGGATTTCATCACCCTTCCTTAGTCCAAAAATCACCTCCCCACCCACACAACCCAAGCCCTAATAAAAATTGATAGACGTTGGCCCCTAGGGACATCTCGGACTCATTAAGAGATTGACCGAGGGTGAAACTTGTTTTGAATCTTACTCTTGTGAAATCGGTGTCTAAGGTTGGGGATTAAGAGGTTACGCCTCGAAGATACTGTGGTTTGGCGTAATTAAGCCCAGTTGCTACGCGCGGATACCTCCCACCGTATTTTACCCCTACCTGGCCGATTAGTTTGTGGTCGGATTCAAGCAACAACCTCCCCCGAGTAATCGACCAGTTAGGAGTCGTCTAGGTTTAGGTCAACCTTAATATAGGATTGATTTTGATTTTTTTCTTTTCTTTTTGTTTATTGTTTGATTTTTCTTTTTTGTTTATGATTGTTTGTGAAATAGAATTCAACAATAACAATTTTTTCAATCCTAATATGAATTCATATTTCACACCAACCCATTCGATTCAAATAATTCTAACCCGACTTTTTACAATATGAACCAACCAAATACACCGGGTTGGCCTTATCCGAATCAATACAACCCATACCCTCATTCTTTTAACTATAATTTTCAAAATAATTTCAACTCTTCACAGAGTCAATGGGGATTCACCTCCCCCGAGTTAAATTTTCAACCTCCTTGTCCACCATATCCACCTTGTCCACAAATCTCATTCCCCAATTTCGCTTCCTATACTCCTTTTTCTGGACCTCCCATTGAAGAAAAATCCGAGGTAGAAAAGAGTATAGAAGCCAATCTACAAGAGGCCAAGCAACAACTTCAGAAAATATTGGCCTCTCCAATTTCACAATATTTTCAAGAGTCTTACTCAGTTCCACCTCATCATAATGAACAACCATCTGCCCTGAAAATGAGTAAAGAACTCTTGTGTGAGTCCAAGCTTCAATCTCCAAACATTTTGGACTCACATTCTTCAGAAAATTTCCAAAACCAATATTCTTATACTCCCATTATAGAGCATCCAATTGCAGAAAAATCAAGTCTAGAAAAGAGTATAGAAATCTTGCAGGAGTCTGCGTTACAATTTCAAAAATCTTCTTCTCAGTCTATTGATAGGTTGAAAACACAATTAAGTAAATTGGTCAACATTTATAAGAATGAAGAAACTCTCTCTTCTCAACCTTTGACTAATCTAAATATCTCTAACTCTATCAATTTGACCCATGACTCTTATTGTTTTAGAAACCAAGATTCCTACACTCCTTTTCTAGAACAACCACTTGAAGATACATCACATCTAGAAAAGAGTATAGAAGTCTTACAAGAGTCCGCGCTAAAATTTAAAAATCTTCTACCGAGTCTATCAATAGGTTGGAAACACAATTGAGTCAATTGGTTTGCATTTATAGGAATGAGGAAACTCTATCTTATCAACCTTTGACCAATTCAGCTATCCCAAACTCTATTGATCTGACCCAGGACTCTTATCATTTTGAAAATCAAGACTCAATTTCAGTATACCCATCTGAACTTGACCATACTTCAAATGTTGAAAATCTCATTGACATTTTGGCAAGTTATCCTTTTCCTGAAATTGAACTTGAGCATGAATGTGATCCTGAACTTCCACTTGGTAATTCAATTTCAATTCCTGATTCAATATTGACTGAGGTATTTTTACCTGAATTCAGGCCTTTTCCCGAGTTAGTATTGGATCCTGTACCAATCCATTATGAAATTGAATCACCAATCTTTTATGATGATCATATTGAACTTGACCAATTTTATACTTTTGAAAGTCCCATTGATAAATTGGCAAGTTCTCATTTTTATGGAATTGAACTCAACTAGGAATGTGACTTTGATCCTCAAATTTGTGATCCAGTTCAAATTCTTGAATCAATATTGACTCATGTTATATTACCCAATTTGAGCAACATTTTAGAGTCAGTTTTGATTCCCATACTTGTCATTCTTGAACTAAAATCACCAACCTTAGAAAGTCACATTCCATCATGGGGAAATGAATGTGGACTTGAGTTTCAACTTCTTGATTTGGACCCACTCCCTGAACCAATCTCGACTCCTGAACCTTTACTTAACTTAAGTCTTTTTCATGAGTCGGTATTAGTTCCTGTATTTCCTGAGTCCAAATCAATCATTCCATTCTGGGACAAGGGTCTTGATAAATTTGACTCTGAAATTATTTTGAAAATTTAGAAATTAGAGAGGGTAAAACTTTTAATAAAAATCATAAATATATACATCATTCTAGTAGGTTGTATTCTAGAGCTCGCTGGTGGGTTCCTCCGGACTCCACGCACATTGGATTGGGCCGCATTTCGTGGACCAATCAGACCACCACTGGAACCACCACCTTGAGGTGATTTTTCCTTCCCTCTCTATTTGTTTCATGCATACATACATCACGATGCATTGAGGACAATGCATGAGATAAGTGTGGGGGAGGGTTTACTAACATAGAGTTTTTAGATTTTCTTCCTTTTACACTTCTTTTTAGAATACTTTTAGAAATTTTCCCTTTTGTATGTATAGGATTTTTCTCTTTCTTTAAAAACTTTTTAAAATAAGAGACAAAGTTTTGATCTATTTTTAAGAAAATTAAGATGATCTTAGAAACTAAGGAAACCTCAATTATGACATCTTAAACCTTGTCGAAATAATGGATCTTGTTAAAATTATAGGCCAAGCAAGATAAATTGGAGAGATAGTTTTATCTTGAATTTTTTGCCTTAGATAGTATGCATCACACTTACACATTTTTGGGATGAAAAAAAAGATCTAAAATGCCATAAATAAAAAGAAAAAATATTAAAAAAATCACTTATTAAGCTGGATAACTATGCCTCAAGAAGCATATTTGTTCACGCCTAACGGTGGTCAAAAGAAACAAATAATCCCCCTTAGTTTTGTGGCTTTGTTTTCTCGAGTCTTTAAACCCGAGGGATGTTTTCTCATCTGGTGCCCTAAAAACGTCTGGTCTGGGAGTCATCGGTTATAGGCTCACTACATGGGTGAACTAGAAAGCCTAAGAAAACTAAGGAAGAAAAAAGAAAAGAATAAATATATATATATATATATGGCTTGATGGTTGGAGTTGAAATCCCAGAAATATTCACTATCACAAAGTGCATATTATCTAGGTTTTATGAAAGATAAAATATTCAATTCAATTTTGTATTCTTACCTTAATTGAAGACAAGATCTTGCATAGAGACTAAGTTTAAGGAAGAATGATTTTTCGTAGACTTATGACCTTAGATCGCTTATATTTTTGCAAAAATATTTCATTAACTCGTCTCTCTTTCAAAATGCATTTTCAAAATACTAACATTTGTCTTCTTTATTTATGGATTTTGTGGGTGTAATCCGCTGAAAACCCTCAGGAGACAACACTCCTCCTCTAGGGGTAACCTAGAGGTTTAACGGCTTGTTGCACACGCTCAGTGCAATCGCGTCACCTGCGAAAGTGGTGTAATAACATTTTTAGTATAGTTTTTCTTTTCTTGTTTTGCTCGGGACGAGCAAAAGATAAGTGTGGGGGTGCGTCAGCGAGCAGAAGCAACAGAAGCTGAGGACAATGTTGTTAGCACTAAACGCGAGGCTCGAATTCAGCCCTACATTTCTTGGACAAAACAAGATGCTCGTGTTCATGAGCTGTGTGTTTTAGCGATAAGACGCGAAGCTCACGTTCAGCCTCAAGCTATGCCAAAACATGAGGTCTGCATTTCACTTCAAGAATGCAAGACCGCGTTCAGCCTAAGGTCGCATCAGAATGCGACCTTTCAGAAATACGAGATTCATGTCCAGAAGTAGACAGTGCCAAAAAGTAACCTTTGTGTTTCACTTCAGAAACGCGAGGTTCACGTCTGGCCCCAAGTGGCCAAGTTCAGTACTGAACTGTAAAGCCCTCACCCCTATGGATTCAAGGCTAGTTCTTCAGATACCCCTACAACGGATTTGGGCAACTACATGATAAAAAAGAGGAGTGTTCATCAAATCGCTCCTCAGTGCCATTACGAGTAGCTCATCTCGGCGGTGCTCTCTGATTGCCACTGCGGCTCTTAGATGACTAAACCATCAGTTTTTAGCCAACCGTCAAAGGCTTCAAACTCAAATTTAGCCAAGAGGCGATGATCTCGCAAGAAGAAGTCATTTTCTGATGTTGAATATCCGGAGATGATTTCCAACATAGTAAGTCGGAGTGCCACACCAAGTAAGTCGAAGGGGAAGCAGTTAGCTTTGAGTTTTGAAGATTCAGATATCGAATGTTTCCCGGGTTTGAAAGAAATACTAATCAAGTCTGAAGGAATCTGCTGACGCACCCGGATCCGAACTAGAGTAATTTCCCTGATCGACTACAATCTGTTGGCAAGGTAAATCGAGGCAAACGATGAGCACACTACCATCGTAGAATCCCACTCGTCAAACTCTTATAAGGAGATACATGCTTTCACTTATATGGCTGGCACTTCAGAAGAGGTAGCAAGGAGATTCGAGGAGCAAGCTCGATTGCAACAGGCACAACACGAGATGCTTCAAGCCTAATAATAGTTTATCAATGAGCAGAAAAAGATTCTGAAGAGTTCAAAGACTAAATATTCTTCCAGCAAAAGCAGGGGTATAGAGAAAAAGGGTGAAAACTCTACCTCCAAAGACTCCGATGGCAATGCGAATAACTTTGGATATGAAAATCCTGAGTCTTCTTCTAAAGAACCAGAGAATTCGGAAGCCGAAGATAGTCATGCCAAGAGGATGAGCGAGCTCAAAACATGCCTAGAAGCCATCACAAATCAAAACGAGCTTCGAGAAATGGGGGTGGTCAGGCCATACCCAATTGAGTGGGTTACTTCTCCCTACCCTCCCAGGTTCAAGACACCGACTCTGCACTCATTCGATGGTGAGGGGTCTCCGAACCAACATATATAGTACATCAAATCTCAGATTGAGAATGTAGTATCAAACGATGCTATCATATCTTATTTATTCATCGGCAACCTCAAGGGAGTTTCTTTTGAATGGATCATGAAGCTTCCAGCTGGCTCTATCAAGAAATGGGCCAACTTGAAGAAGTTATTTTGGCTCACTTCTTCAGAGATGACACAGAAATATCTGTGCCGATTCTCCTCGCTACAAAGCAGATGAAAGTAGAGTCTTTCAAGAATTTATGGAGAGATTTCAGTGCATGGCGCTCAGATATCCAAGCGGCATGATCCAATCTACACTGGTAGAGACTTGTCGCCATAACTTGCAAATCGTACTCCTAGCTCAGATAGGAGTGGTTGAATATCGCACTTGAAAGCAGCTTGTCTTATAAGGCGAACAAGCGGAGAAAATTGTCGCAAGGTTTAAAGCTGAAAAAAAGGAGAATAAGCCTGGACTGGAAAGTCAATGAGGTGCATGCCAGAGGAGTCTTTTCAATCTAATAGAAAAGACACGTTGACAATGAAGACTACATCCTCAGCCAAGCCCCAGCTAGCTAGATGAAGTAATCCTTCAGGTCAGATGCGTGCCAATAAGAAATACTCCTTCAAAGATGAGCACATCATCTCCCTATTTAAGTTGTTTCACAAAAGCAACAAGCTCAAACTACCAGAGGTAAGGTGTCCTGAAAAGGTGGGAAGACAGATGATCCTAACTACTGCTTATACCATAGGATGTTAGGACATCCTACCAAGAGCTGCTACATCTTCAAAGATGTACTCCAAGCTCTGATTGATGCGCAAGTGCTCAAACTTTGTCCAGAGCAGAAGAAGGTGATCGCCAATATGACGTCCCTGACACCCCTCCAATTTGACAGAGATCACTCGTAGCACCAACCGGAGTGGTTCCCATCCCAAAAGGAGAACTAAGCATGATCAATATTAATCCCCACAAAAAGAAGAAGAAAGGTCTCGTCACTATTTTCGCTCCTCGAGGAGAGATAATTTGGGTTTACTTCGACATTGTTGAAAGCCATCAATGGACTACTGTGACCAACAGAAAGCATCTTCTTGCAATGTGGTGGGTGTTTCTTCAAGAGAAACTGAGGAAACCTCTATCACCGATTTAGAAGATGATGAGTCTGCTTTCATTGTTGATCAAGATGTTCACCTATGTCAAAGACTCGATCCAACAAGCAATACTTGAAATAGTATGGCGAGCTGGTGGCAAGCTTCCCCAAGCCAGCCAAGGAGACAATCGAGTAGCTCATGAAGCAACCCGTGGAAAAGCAAAAGGAGCTTTGCTACTGAAAAGCTCTTCAAAAAGACAAAGAAGCAGGACAATAAACTCCCTTCCGTTTTAATGTCTTGGCTCAGCTTGCCAACATCCCGACCTGAATCACTATCTATAAGCTTCTGAGACTCTTCAAGTCTACAAGAGAAGCTCTCAGAGAAACATTAGTAGACTCGAATGTTTTTATAGCCTAGATTCTCGCTGTGCGTGAAGAGGAAGACGACATGCACTATCATCATACCTCGAAGCAATTTTCATGCATTACATTCACTCTGGATAATATACAGATTAAAAGAAAACACAATAAACCCCTGTATTACACAGGGTACATCAGATCATGTGAAGTGAGCCGCATTCAAGCTGATCCAAGATCTGCATTGAGCATTCTGCCCCTGCAGAGTCATATAATATCTGGGAATCTCCACTCGCTGGTTAATTGCAACCCAAGCTACCATTTATAGCTTTAACGCCAATGGTATAAGACCGATGGGAAAGATCAAGCTCAAATACCAAATCGGAAACTTGAGGTCAGAGGTGACATGTTATGTAATCGATGCGGACATGTCATACAACCTGCTCCTGGGACGTCCATAGATTCACCACAATTCCATCATACTATCCACCCTTCATCAGTGATGAAATTTGCCAATGAAGAAGGAGTAGTCTGAATGTTAATCGCTAAAAAGCATCTATTCAAGGGGGTAGAGAACTACTTCACAGACTCCCTCCTGGGGGTGGCATCGGATAAGATACGGATCAGATATTGTCTTTACCATATTTGTATCTGTACTGAACATTCAGATACGGATACAGATACGAACATTAGCGAATGTGAAAAAAATAATATTCGTATCCGTCAAAATTGGATATCGGATACGGATCCGATATTAGTGGATCGGAAGCGGATACTAGTCGGATATGTAAAACTGGATAAGGTTAAGGATAAACAAAACAGATATACTTATATTATTTTTTATCTCATCTAAAAAAAATATAAAATGTGATAAATACTCTGATATAATTATGTACATATCAATACTTCTACTGTATCCATTGAACTTTAGGTTCTATAGCAATAGATTACATGACCTCCGATGTTAAATGCTGATTTGGATGTTATGATTGATATTGAAATATTCAAAATATCTCGTGCTACTCTTCTAAAAATCGAATACTTTTATAATTTCTTTTTCACCACTCAAAATATCAAAATATATTGCTACATTTCATTGAAGAATAGTCTCTTCCATATAAATACCATTAACAAGCACCCAACTTTCGGATATTGGATCAGATATGGATAGGATATTGCTTTTACCATATCCATATCCACATCTAACTTTCGGATATGGATACAGATACCAATATTGACGGATGTAAAAAAAAGACATCCGTATCCGGGTTGGAGGCGGATTCGGATGCGGATATTTGTGGATGATGCGCATCCGGTAGTACCCCTACTCCCTCATCAACCAAGATTCTCTCGAGACTGCTGAGGATCCATCTCTAGAAGATCCCGACTCTGACAACGAAGTTGATATTGAGCCAGAACCGAAAGAAGAGTTCCTCTGAGAGATATGTCCTTTTTGTAATGAGCATTGATAAGCTCAACCTTATTAACACTGCCAATGACGTAGGGGAGTGGTTTGTTAATGAATATTTAGATTTGGCTTATCTTTAGCTTCTGATTCTGTACCGTTAGATATTAGTACTGATGTAGATAGTGATTTTCTGTGTACAATAGATGCTTTGACACCATTGTATGCTCCAATAAGGTCATTCTTTATGGTGCAAGAAATGGCAGAAGAGGCATATGTAGGTTTCTTCAATGTGCTGGCTAGATACGAGGGTCAGAGGCCAATCTTCTTTGGATGTTTCAAGCCTGAGCCCAGACTCGCAAAAGTTCAAAGGACAGTTTTGAGTCCCCTCAATTCTCTTATTACAGGAAAACACAGACCGTACAATGAATATAATGGGTTACGACCTTATTAAAAGGTCTGATTTGAACTTTTGCAAAGGAAAACAAGCACTACTTTGATCTTTCACTTCAAAAGGAAAAGCCCCTGATTATCATCATAAAACTCAAAGGGGATTAGGCTATGTGTCAATACCAGTCCCATCTAATTTCGAATCTGAAGAATCTCCATGTCATGACCACTTATCAGGTATATCATCTGGGAGTCAGATGAAAGCATCGGTGCCATCTTCAATGGTTTTCAGTAAATATGATCTCAACTAGCCATTGAGAAGATGAAGATAAATAAATAATCCAATCAGATACCGGTCCCTGGATCAAACACTTGAACACTCTTTGGGACATACGTTTTGAACAACGTGAGCCACCCACAGAAGAAAAAGTGGTCTAGATTAATCTAAAAAATGAGGCTAACCCTAAGCCATCTTTATAAGTGAAAGCTTATCACCTTTGAGAAAGAAGATTAATACGTCTCATACAGGAGTATATAGACGTCTTCACTTAGAACTATGAGAACATGCCTGAACTTGACCTACAAGTAGCCACGCATCGCCTCAATATCAATCCAGATGTGAAAGCAGTCAAACAATAATAACGATAGTTTCATCCAAAGATCATGGAAGCAATCGAATTAGAAGTCAAAAAGCTCATAGACTCTAGTTTCGTTAGAGAAGAACAACATCCTGACTGTATTGCCAAAATCGTTTCCCTCCCCAAGAAGAATGGAAAGATCCGAATTTTCATTGACTAATGCGATCTTAATGCTGCTTGTCCCAAATACGAGTTTCCTCTCTCGATAACGAATGTCATGAGTGATAACATATGCAGATTCGAGAGGATATCCTTTATGGACGACTTAGGGTATAATCAAATCAAGATGTATCCTGAAGATGAAAAACACACGTCCTTCAGAATGGCATTAGGGGTGTATTGCTACACTGTGATGCCCTTCGGCTTGAAGAATGCCGAGGCAACATATCAACACGCCATGAATACAATCTTCCATGAGCAAATACACAAGACTGTAGAATGCTACAATGATGATATTGCTGCAAAGAGTCACAACAAAGGCGATCATCTTGCAGATCTGAAAAGTATTCGACATCATGCGAGCGCATCAGTTGAAGATGAACCCGCCCAAGTCCTTCCTGTGGGTAGTCAGTGGCAAGTTCCTTACATTTGTCATGACATCCAAAGAAATTCATCTTGATCCGGAGAAAGTTTGCGCCATCCAAGAGATGCAACCTCTAAAGAATCTCAAAGAATTTAGAGGTTTGCAGGACATTTGGCTTATATCCAAAAATATATATCAAATCTCTTAGGACGTTGCTAACTCTTTACCAGGTTGATAAAGAAAGGAGTCTCATTCGTTTGGGACAATGCTTGCCAGTAAGTATTTAAGAAATCAAACAATACCTCACGCACCCGCCTGTTCTTGCAACTCCAGTACCAGGAAAATCTTTCTTGATATATGTAAGAGTTATGGATCATTCTTTGTGTAACACTCCGATCCCGCAGGTACGGGGACGCTACAGGTACGTACATATGTGGGGCGAAAATACCTTCACATGTGTACATGAAGCCTCAGTACATGGAATAAATACAATATACACAATTATTTTAGCATTAAATAAGTACAAGAATATCTACAAAAGGGTTAGTGATCATAATGGATATGAAAATAGGAATAAATAAGAAAATATAACAAATAATAAAAATACCTATGAATTAGGAAAAAGTGGTGGTATCTAGATAGTATCTCAAGAAACATTCAAGTGCTACGAAATCTTTGAGTTCTAACCTGGGCACGCAAACCCAGGGTCATCAGAAAGTAACCTAGTGAATGATAAAATGAAAGAAGTAGTAATATACTATAATAGCAGTACAACCACAATAATATATAATATATGTTTAACCACCAGTGATACAATATAATAATGCTAACGATCGGTAACTAATACAAAAATGTTATATTCATACTTATAACAATAATAATACCTAGCATGCATATTGCAACGGTGATTCTACTACAATCTTATACAATTATATAATAAAAATAGCAATTAATATCATCAAAAAGAGTTATATATATCATTTATTCAATAGGAGTTATACTATTTATAATTTATTATCAGTATGTGGAATATGATACAACATTTAGTGACATATCAGTATAGTCAACTTGTATAATAACACATATCATCTTTTATTATTCTCCATTTTAGGTTTAAACTCTAGTAACATTGGTATGATAGTATCGTGAATAATATGAATAATATGAACATGTATACAAGGAATATACGGAATAACCGTACTAATATGAAGAAAACACATGGAACGTGGAATACATGAAATGCAGAGTATTTGTGTACATGAATAATATGTCTATTAAGAATACAAGAAGTACAAAGTATACATGTGTCATGACGACAAATAAGATAGCAAAAGCGTAACAAGTATAATGGACCATAATATACATGTATCGAGTGTGTCATGTGATTTATACAATAATATCAATCAGTACTGCCTGATATATTATTCAATCTCTTTCAGTTTCCCATACCACTGGCAGTTCATACTGGATCCCACATCCATTCGAACCCATTCGAACACGAAATACGGGTTCCATAATTCGAACGAGAGAGTGACCAAATAACAAGCATTTCTGATGTCACTATTATTTAGACTATTTTATTATGTTAATTGAAAATCCAATAGTCGAGAAGCTCTGGTCGGGTGAGTGTATCCCATGCATACCCAGAACCACGGCCTTAAACAAACCTTTGGCTGCTGAGACCAGAGCTATCCGCTAGGGCAGGAGAAATAAACAAGAAACTCACTGAGCTATATACAATCAGTAGCCAGCACTACTGCCCCCTGCTGTGGGATAAATATGGATCTATAACATCCACCGACAAGACCTAGTCAATCGTCAAGTCTTCCCCATCCCCCTGTTATATTTATTATATTTATGTTGGACCGAAGGCCCTTCACCTTAGTTTTGATGATGACTAACTTATAAAGTCAAGTTACTAATGATCATGTGTTTATATAGTTTTAGTTATTGTTCAAGATCTTATAGGTGTTTAGCTTCAACAAAAGATTCAAAGTAAAGTTTTGGAGCTATCACGTGTAGATTCAAGAGCTCACGCGTCAAGATCGCATCCAGCACTCGGATGGAGTCAAGCTCTTTGGATCGAGTCATCTTGGACATGAAGATCAAAGAGAAGACTTCAGTTTAGGTTTTTTTAGTTTGTTTAGATCTTGTGTAAGGATAGATTAGTTTTGATATGCCCAAGTACATGAAAAACACCTAGAGGGGGGTGAATAGGTGTAATTGCTAATCTAAGAAACTCAATGCAAACTAAGTGCGCTAAATGCGGAAGCTAATGCAAATGTTGCACAAACTTGATACAATACAACAAGTGTAGCCGAATTCCCCTTGCGAGGCTCTGGACTAACTCCCCTTGATTCCCTTGAAATGGGTTGAGGCGCTATGTGAAGCTCTTGTTGGATGAGTATAAGTTAGGCACACACACAAGCAATCCAAGCAATATAAAATACACACAATCAAGCCAAGCATATAAGAATGAATAGCAATATGAATAAATGCAAGGCAATATGAAATATGCACAACACAAGCAAATATGATATGATATGAATATGATGCTTTGCACAAATATAAGAGAGAGAGTTAGAGAGACAATGGGAGCAATCGCAAACACCAAGATTTGTTTCGAGGTTCGAGCACCTTGCTCTACATCCCCGCCTACACCACCGTGTAGGATTTCCACTATCTCAACTCCCACCGAGGGAACCTCTACCAAAGAGGATTTCTTACAACTCTAGGAGTACCAAACTCCTCTCTCAAACAACAACCTCCTCACAACCGAGGGGTTAGGCCCGTAGCCAATACAACAACCAATCCACACACCTCTACCGAAGAGGCTCACAACCAAACTCCACCTCTACCGAAGAGGGAGCAAACCAATACCACTCCGATCACCTCTACCGAAGAGGGATACAACAAATAAAGGAGGGTTTACAATAAGTGGTTCAAAAACCATAAACTCTCTTTTTCTTTCTTTTTCCACAAAAACAAAGATCCTAATAGTTTAGGATAGTATGATATAGCTCAAGTGTGGAATCAAAGTGTTTATGGAAACAAGCAACAAAGAAAAACTACTTGGGAAATCTCTTGTATATGATAGAAAATGAAATACCAAATCAAAATCCCAAACCTAGTTTTCTTTGATTTTCCAAAAACCAAAATAAATAAAGATGAGAAGTTTTAAAGCCCCAAAAACTCTTTTAAAACACTTTTAAACACTTCAGAAAACTAGTATTTTTTCTCTTAAAAATCTTGGTAAAAATCCCCAAAGAGATGGGGTTTATATAGCCCCTAGGAAAAACTAGCCGTTAGGCTGATGTGGCAGTCTGACCAACTGCCGGTCGACCGGCCCGGTCGACCGCCAACGGTCAAAAATGTGACCGTTGGGCAGCAGCGGTCGACCGGTCCGGTCGACCGAAAATTCCCGAGAGCAGAGCTCTCAACTCGGTCGACCGGTCCGGTCGACCGACTACATGTGTCGCCAGCGTGCACGATTGTGCACATCGGTCGACCGACCCGGTCGACCGGCCACTTGGTGCGGTCGACCGGTCCGGTCGACCGAACTGGCCTGGCAGGCACAGTGCAGGGTCAGAAAAACAGTGTAAAATATTTTCTAAAAATCTTTTAACACTTCTAAAAAAATTCACAAAATTTGTTTTATCATTTTATATTAAAACATACACCTGTGATAAAAATTTCAAGACAATATATCAACATATCAATTTATTTTGTGTCTTGCAAATTTTATCAAAAACAAAACTTGTATTTTTATCAAACTTGATTTTTCCAAAACATGAATAGGGATATCAAAATAAGTTTGTTTAGCAAGTTAAAAACATGTATGTATAACTAGAATACATCTACTATACATATAAAACATGTAAACTTATTTTGATCAACTATTCATAAAAACCAAATATCAAATCATAAAACGTGTGTTTTGTGCACTTGAGCATATCAACTAAACTAAGCTTTACAAATGGATCTAAAACTCTATCTAAACTAGGATACCTAAGTCTTCTTGACGATCTTCATCTTCAAGTAGACTTGCTCCAAAACCCGTGATTCTCCAAGTGCAAAGGTATGATCTTTAAGCTTTGGCACCGGAATCACCATGATAAGCTTCTAATCATCTTGTTGAAGCTAATCACCAACTAATATCCTGTTAATGATCTGAAACTTAGAAACACAAGAATATTAGTAAACATAACTACATGAGTTGATCATCATCAAAACTAGAGTGGAAGGCCATTGGGCCAACAATCTCCCCCTTTTTGATGATGACAAAACTCATGGAGTTATATATGCATGGATTAAAGTTAAGCTTCAAAGAAGCTCCCCCTTAACTCATGCATAAACAAATAAACAATAATATGCAATGCATGACAATGCATATAAACATGGTGCTCTAGATACCAATGGAATATTCAACATAAAATATGCTCTAGATACCAATTACAAAGCAAACTCTATAAATCAATCAAACTTACTATTCTTGAGATTAAAACATAATATATGCATATAAAACATAAGCATGCATATAAAACACAAATACTTCTCCCCCTTTTTGTCAATCATCAACAAAGGGGTAAACAATCAAAACCATAGATAAAATGAGGGGTAAAAATCTTTCTCCCCCTTTTTGTCAATCAAAACAATGCAAACAATGTTCTCCCCCTTTTTATCTAAAACAAAAAACAAAGTCAATAAGGGGTGACTACAAACATGATATCAATTAAAAATATGTCAATGAAGCATCTTGATACCAATAAACAAGGATCAATATATGTTATATGCTATATACATTCATGAAGAGGAAGACGCTAAGTTAGCTTCCCTACACATATGCATTACATGAAGAAGGGATGACAAGCCCCAATTCACATAACACATATTATGTAATGCATAAGAGGAGATGTGAAGCTCCCCCTACACACGTATATCATATAAAGAAGAGTTGTCAAGCTCCTCAATTTATAATATACTCAACATGAATCTATATGTAAGAGAGATGTTAAGCTCTCCTTGCATATAGGAAATACAAATCAAAACTTTGAATATTTTCTTTAAACAAAATTTTGAAAATACCAATTGTAATTAAACATAAGTCTTGAATTCTTAAACATGAATCTTGAAATCAAAACAAATTTTGAATTTCTTAAATATGATACCAATTGTAAATATTTTACCAATTGAAAAGATTTTACATAGAAACATTGATACCAATTGTAAGAATTGTCCAACTTTTAATCATAAAGTGTGGGAGTACAAATACCAATTGAAATACAAAATCAAATTTTCTCCCCCTTTATGAAATACAAACTAAAGTCATGCATAGTCTTGATAACAATTTAAAAGTAATCAATTTAAACAAAATTGAAACTCAAGCGCTAGCATAAACACAAACATATATATGTATGAAAGATAGATACCAATAGAAATTGATATACTTGGAATTTAAAGCATACATACATACAAAACATATATGAGTATACAAGAAGATCAAAATGATACCAATTGAAAGAGTTCAATGATACCAATTGACATAACAATAAGATCAAGTGTATACAACATATTATCTACCACCCAATCATAATTCAAGTTTTAAAGATTTTCAATTTAGGGCATACATGAACATGATCTCCCATCCTACCGCCCTTGGATGGTAGGGGTTTTCAAAAATAGATTTGAAAATATAGCTTAGTTTGAAAATCACTACCAAATTGAAGAACATCGCAACTAGTTAAATGGAAAGCTTGTTAACTAGTACGAAATCCTTCAAGCAAGGAATAAAACAAAATTGTTTTTCATAAACATGAAATTCACATCATATCAAACACTCAAGTTCAATTAGGCATAAATAAGACTCATGAAAACAAAACATGAGCAAGCAATAGATGAGAGTGTACAAATAAAATATGAAGATCATAAATATGAAAATTAGGCAATAAGCTCAATTATTCTTTAAAACACGAAAATCATCAAAACTATCTAATCTTCAAGGCATATGTATGTCTAATACAAGCTAAAATATACATACATATCCAAAACTCAACGAGTCCACTAAATGTATATTCATGAAGGCACGTGGCTCAAAAAGATGTATATGTATAAGATTAGTTTGAACTAGATAGACATATACATGAAGTTAAACATAAATACATGAAACATGAAAAACTAAATTTTCATCACACAAATTTCATTTCAAGGTATATGTATGAATTGTCAAACATGAAGTATACATACATATCCCTAAACACAATTGAGTCCAAATATAGATTTGCATGAAAGGCAAATGACTCAAGGGGTATTCATGTATATCTTAAAGTTTGACAATACAAACATATACATGAAGTGAAACACACAATCATAAAACAAATCCAAAAATGGAATACAAGTTTGAAATGTATGAATCATCAAAACTAAACTATACTAGCACATCTAATGGGTTCAAATAAGCAATCAAGCTCAACATATATAGATTTATTTGTAGCCCACTCTATGTACAAGTATATAACTAGTCTTAATGAAACAAACATCTAAACATATATTCAAAACATGAAGCATCAAAACAAATATAAAAGTCATCATGATAAAACTAAAACATGATTACTATGTAAATTCACATGTATTAGATTCATGATGTACATTATAACTTAAACAAAAGTGAGAACACTAAATATGGGTTCATATAAGCATATGTGTCTCAAATACTATACATGTATGTCAAGGATCTAATAAACATGGAATGAACATACTAATCCATAGACATCAAAAACATGCTATAAACATTAAAACATGGAAAGCATGTAAACAATAAATGGGAGTAAAGGATTGTTACCAAAACCGAAGAAGCAACTCTCCTTGTCTCCAAAACATGGTGGTCATCTCCACCAAATCTTCCCTTGAAAGTGATGCATCCAATTTGATTTCCATGAAGTCTGGAACGCATCCACTCCAAGGTGTCATCACTCTCACGTCATGTGAGAGCCCACACCTACATCAAAAATAGGAGGGGTGGTCTTTGGTACCCATACTCTTTGGGTCCATGGGGGTTAGTACCTTCTCTAACCCAAACAAACTTCTTGGCTAAATTTTCAACATGTAAACGATCATAGCAAAATTTAGCAAGATGGCCTTTTCGGCCACAATGTGTACATGTGTACACATGAGCATACTTGTGTTGATGGTGTCCGTGTGAAGCATGTGTATGCCGTGATGGGTGTGCATGCATAAAAGTTGAAACTTGTTTCTTTCGAACCAAGGATTCCAAGCGAGTGTGGTTCATGGCACATTGGCTCATAGTGGAGCCCAAACAATCTACCTTCTTCTTTAACATGCAAATATCATCATTAATCCTAGAATAAGAGGTACATGCATTAGGTAGACTAGATGAAGAAACTACACTAGCATGGCAAACATGTGCATCCATCTTATTTTGCAAAGCAATGTTTTTCTTTAAACACACATCTAAATCATTTGAAATAGAAATAATTATTTTTCAAATCAACATTCTCTTTTAAAACAAAATCAATTTTTGAAGACAAGTTTTCATTTTTCTTCAAAAGAACATGGCAATCATTTTATTTTTCAAAAACTCATTTTCTTTAAGTGCAAGACCAAGTTGAGATTTTAATGAATCCCTTTCATTAGCAATCTCCTCTTTCTCTTGCAAAACAACATCAAGTCTAGCAATCAAATTGTTATTTTCATTATTAATGCCTAGACTCTTCTTTTTCAACAAGTTATATTTTTCTATTAGTTTTTCACAAACAATAGATAGTTCTTCATTTAAAGCATGGGGATCAACAAAATCATTTGAAGAACTAGCACAATCATTACTATCTAGGTGGGATTCCGAATGTACCTCAAGGGAGTCATTCCCTTGGACCATGAAGCATTGTGGATCGGATTCTCCACTAGATTCCTCTTCTTGGATTGGCAATTGAAGCTTGGAGGTGGTGGTTGTTGTCAACTTGTTCCACACTGCAAAAGCGGAATCAAGATTAGAAACACATAAAAGATAGTCTTTAGGTAAAGTGCTTCTAATGGCCTCTAGGGCTTGTGCATTGGCCCCTATATGATTGCAATCACCAAGATAACATCTCTTGGTGGCCGCAAGGAAAACATGCAAACCTAGGGTCTTTAGGTACATGGACATCCTATACTTCCAAACATCAATGTTGGAAGGGTCAAAACTAGGTGGGGTCATGAAGTCCATGGTATAAACTAAATATGTGCAAACAATCAAATGCAAATGTAGATTAGCAAGCAAATGGATCACTCCTAGGATGTTAAGCCTAAGTATCAGGAGCACTAGCTCTGATACCAATTGAAAAACACCTAGAGGGGGGGTGAATAGGTGTAATTGCTAATCTAAGAAACTCAATGCAAACTAAGTGCGCTAAATGCGGAAGCTAATGCAAATGTTGCACAAACTTGATACAATACAACAAGTGTAGCCGAATTCCCCTTGCGAGGCTCTGGACTAACTCCCCTTGATTCCCCTTGAAATGGGTTGAGGCGCTATGTGAAGCTCTTGTTGGATGAGTATAAGTTAGGCACACACACAAGCAATCCAAGCAATATAAAATACACACAATCAAGCCAAGCATATAAGAATGAATAGCAATATGAATAAATGCAAGGCAATATGAAATATGCACAACACAAGCAAATATGATATGATATGAATATGATGCTTTGCACAAATATAAGAGAGAGAGTTAGAGAGACAATGGGAGCAATCGCAAACACCAAGATTTGTTTCGAGGTTCGAGCACCTTGCTCTACATCCCCGCCTACACCATCGTGTAGGATTTCCACTATCTCAACTCCCACCGAGGGAACCTCTACCAAAGAGGATTTCTTACAACTCTAGGAGTACCAAACTCCTCTCTCAAACAACAACCTCCTCACAACCGAGGGGTTAGGCCCGTAGCCAATACAACAACCAATCCACACACCTCTACCGAAGAGGCTCACAACCAAACTCCACCTCTACCGAAGAGGGAGCAAACCAATACCACTCCGATCACCTCTACCGAAGAGGGATACAACAAATAAAGGAGGGTTTACAACAAGTGGTTCAAAAAACCACAAACTCTCTTTTTCTTTCTTTTTCCACAAAAACAAAGATCCTAATAGTTTAGGATAGTATGATATAGCTCAAGTGTGGAATCAAAGTGTTTATGGAAACAAGCAACAAAGAAAAACTACTTGGGAAATCTCTTGTATATGATAGAAAATGAAATACCAAATCAAAATCCCAAAACCTAGTTTTCTTTGATTTTCCAAAAACCCAAAACAAATAAAGATGAGAAGTTTTAAAGCCCCAAAACTCTTTTAAAACACTTTTAAACACTTCAGAAAACTAGTATTTTTTCTCTTAAAAATCTTGGCAAAAATCCCCAAAGAGATGGGGTTTATATAGCCCCTAGGAAAAACTAGCCGTTAGGCTGATGTGGCAGTCTGACCAACTGCCGGTCGACCGGCCCGGTCGACCGCCAACGGTCAAAAATGTGACCGTTGGGCAGCAGCAGCGGTCGACCGGTCCGGTCGACCGAAAATTCCCGAGAGCAGAGCTCTCAACTCGGTCGACCGGTCCGGTCGACCGACTACATGTGTCGCCAGCGTGCACGATTGTGCACATCGGTCGACCGACCCGGTCGACCGGCCACTTGGTGCGGTCGACCGGTCCGGTCGACCGAACTGGCCTGGCAGGCACAGTGCAGGGTCAGAAAAATAGTGTAAAATATTTTCTAAAAATCTTTTAACACTTCTAAAAAAATTCACAAAATTTGTTTTATCATTTTATATTAAAACATACACCTGTGATAAAAATTTCAAGACAATATATCAACATATCAATTTATTTTGTGTCTTGCAAATTTTATCAAAAACAAAACTTGTATTTTTATCAAACTTGATTTTTCCAAAACATGAATAGGGATATCAAAATAAGTTTGTTTAGCAAGTTAAAAACATGTATGTATAACTAGAATACATCTACTATACATATAAAACATGTAAACTTGTTTTGATCAACTATTCATAAAAACCAAATATCAAATCATAAAACGTGTGTTTTGTGCACTTGAGCATATCAACTAAACTAAGCTTTACAAATGGATCTAAAACTCTATCTAAACTAGGATACCTAAGTCTTCTTGACGATCTTCATCTTCAAGTAGACTTGCTCCAAAACCCGTGATTCTCCAAGTGCAAAGGTATGATCTTTAAGCTTTGGCACCGGAATCACCATGATAAGCTTCTAATCATTTTGTTGAAGCTAATCACCAACTAATATCCTGTTAATGATCTGAAACTTAGAAACACAAGAATATTAGTAAATATAACTACATGAGTTGATCATCATCAAAACTAGAGTGGAAGGCCATTGGGCCAACAGTACACACACACACACAAGTTCAAAAGTTTTGGTTTTCGTTTCACCGTTTTAAAATTTCAAGAATATATCTTTCATTTTCATGAATAGATAGAATCAAAACAAGTTTACATGATTTATGTGTATATTTGATTTCATCCATAAACATTGATGATTCATATTGTTTAGAAAAACTTATTTTGATGATTCTAGTTTATAGTTTTCAAGTTTTCTTTTATCAAAATTTATTTTGAGATTTAATGTCAAAAATATAGATATATCATTTATATATGTATTGGATCCTATCCATACACATAATGCTTCAAAAGTGTTTCTATATCTTGTTTTTGTATTTATACAAGTTTTGGAGAAAATAATTTTTCATTTCAAGGTTTAGTTTTTTTTGAAAAATAAGGTTTTTGGTCTAAAGCCTTAATTTTCATGCCTCAAAAATAGTTCAAATAGTTTGTAATATGTGTTGATTTTTGATCACATATATTTGTACTTCAAATTTACACATAAACTTATTTTTGTGGAATTTATGAAGTTTTATAGGATTTTATAGGTATTTAAAAGTCAACATTTCATAACCTATAACCCGGTTTTGTGATGCCTACGGTCGACCGAACCTGAGCTCGGTCGACCGAGCGGTCAACTGATGTTACAGGACGTGCACAAGTCCATAGGCGATTAGACCGGTCGACCGTAAGGGAGTGTTCTCTAGTTCTGGTCTCGGTCGATCGGGCGGTCGACCGACAATGAGAATTTACTCATTGTGCCTTGGGGCGGTCGATCGACCGGTCGACCGACCGACGACTCAAAAGGTCAAAAATTCGACCATTGGTCGATCAACCGGGCGGTCGACCGACATCTTGTTTTGGGCCGTTTTTGACCCCAACGGCTAGTTCTCCAAGGCCCTATATAAAGGGGTTTAGGGGCTATTTTCAACAAGATTTCTAAGAGCAAAAATTCTCCACTTTTTATGTGTTTTTCAGCAAGTTTCTAAAGAAGTTTTTGAGCCAAAAATTCTAATCTTTATTTTGTTTTCAAAGTTTTGGAAAAATCAAAGAATCAAGTTTTGGGAATTCTATTTTGTTCTTAATTTTTCATATCTATCATGAGGTTCTTTCCAAGTATTTTCTTTGTTTTTCTTTTTCAAACACTTTGATTTCTTACACACTTGAGCTATCTAATTCTAAACTATCTTTAGGATCTTTTTGTGAGAAAAATTGTTTGTGATCCTTTGAGATCACCAAGTGGTTGTTGTGATCATTGGATCACCAAGTTTGTTACTTTTCTTTCTTTGCTTTGTGCTCCTTCTTGTGTAGAGGTGTGAGAGTTGGAGCTGTGTACTCCAAGGTTGTAAGTTGTAATTTCTCAGTGGAGGTCCCTATGTGGAAGATCCTATAGTGGATAGTTGAAATCCTTTTGTGTGAAGACGGGGAAGTAGAGCAGTGGCTCGAACCTCGAAATATATCCTTGTGTTTGCGTTTGATCTACTTTCTCTCAACTCTCTCTCTCTCTCTTATATCTTGCATTACTTTTATTGCTCATATCATACATGCTTGGTATTATTTGTGTGTCCATATTTGTGTTGAACCAAGAGAGCTATTAAAGCGCCTCAACTCATAATTCAGAGGAATCGTGCGGAGTAGTTCTAGAGTCCTTCACGGGAAATTCACTTACTCTTGATTACACATAGTGTGTTAGCTATTAAATTTTAAATTTCACATCATTTGTCTTAGATTAGCATTACACCTATTCACCCTCCCTCTAGGTATACTTTCAATTGGTATCAGAGCTAGCACTCCTGATATTCGGTTTAACCACCTAAGAGTATGATTCTTGGATTGCTAATCTATATTTGCCTTTGCACACATATTAGTTTGTACTCGTGGATTATCTTACATCTCCCATGTATGATGTTTTTAACATTGACATGTGAAAATTTAAGATGAGTGCTTACCTCAAATTCTTAGGATTGCATGTTCATCTTGCCACTATTAAGAAATCTTATGTTGGTAATGACAAGTACTTAGGGGCTAATGCACAATCCATAGATGCATTAAAGCACTCACTTAGTAAAGATCATTTATGTATGGTTTCTCATTGTAATTTCGCTTTTACAGTATGGAACACATTGACCTCTCTCGAGCAACAAACGACAAGCAATATAGAGAGAGAAGCTATTGTGGATGAGTCCGACGAAGCTTGCTATATGGTCCAAGGGATTGACTCCCTTGAGATACATTCGGATACTCATCTAGATGATAGTGCTACCTCTTCTAATGATCATGATAGTGTGGATGCCCATGCTTTAAGTGAAGAGCTATCTATGTTTTATGAAAACTTGCTTTGCAAATACAAAACTTTGAAAAAGAAAAGTTTTGAATTAAAAGAAGAAAATAAAAATTTATTTTCAAAACTTGATTTGGTTTTGCAAGAAAATCTTGAGGTTTCAAATGAACGGGATTCAGTAAAAACCTAATTTGACCTTGCTTTAAATGAAAATAAAATTTTGAAAAATAAAAATAAGCTTAATGATGTTTTGAAGAAGAATGAGGTTTTATCTTCAAAACTTGATTTTGTTGTAAAAGAAAACGATTCTTTGAAAAATAAAATTATTTTAATTTCCAAAGAATTGGATTTAGTTTCAAAGGAAAAAGTTTCTTTGAAAAAATAATTTTGATGCTCGTGTTTGTCATGTTTCTATTTTTTCATCTTCTATTAATAAATAGGTTCCTTGCTCCACTTTTTTTTCAATTATTAAAAATGATATTTATGTTTTGAAGAAGAGTGTTGATTGTTTGGACTCCACTTTGAGTCAATGTGCCATGAATCATACACGGTTGGATCCATGTTTCGGAAGTAACATGCCCCTCATATGCATGCACACCAATCACGGCATACACATGCTTTTTATGTTCACACACATGATACATTGTTATGCTAATGTGTACACTTGTACACATTGCGGTCGCAAGGGCCACCTTGCAAAGTTTTGTTATGATAGAATACGTGCTTCAAATTTGCAAATAAATATATTTGGGTTAGGAAAGGCGCTAATCCTCATGGATCCAAGAAAGTGTGGGTACCAAAATCCATTCATGTTTCATTTGTTGTAGGTGTGGGCTTTCACAAGACGTAAGAGTGTTGGTGCCTTAAAGGTGGATGTGTTTCGAGCTAAAAGATCATATTTATGGATGCATCACTTTCAAGGGATGTTTGTTGGAAAGGCCATCATGATTTGGAGACCTCGAGATTAGTTCATTGGTTTTGGTAACTATCTCTATCTCCTTATTTATGTTTAACATGCTTTCATTGATGATTTTAAGCATGTCTTGTTTTTATGTTCATTATGTTTAAATGTAATGTTTATTAGGCTTGTGATATACATGTATAATATTTGAGATACACCCATGTTTATATGAATTCATATTTAATTGTGCTCTCAATTATTGTTTAGCTATTATATATCCTAGTGTTAATAATATTTGCATTTAGCCTAACGATCATATTTATTTATATTTTTATACTTCATATTTTGATTACATGTTTGATGTGACTTTTATTAAAACTTGTGTTTATACCTATACAATTAATGAGGTACACTTGATTCTTATGTTTGGGTGCTTTATTGCTCATGTGTACTCATTACATGTATATGTATGATCTAGTTTTTATGATTCTTGCATTTATACTTGTATTCCCTATTTTGTACATGTTTTTGTATTTAGCTTCATGTATATGTAAATTTTTCTTTAAAACTATTAAATATACATATTCTATCCTTGAGTCACTTGCCTTCATGCAAAATACTCTTATAGACTTATTTGTATTTGAGATATGTATGTATACTTTAGTTTTGACAAAACATACATATACCCTGAAGTTTGTTTTGTTTTGATGAAATTGAATTTTGATGATTTTCATTTTTTTGCAAGGAATTTCATGTGAGCTTCTTTGTCTTATCTTCATGATTATGCTTATTACATGATTCTGTTGCACTCTGCATCTTGTTTACTCATGATTTTGGATTCATGAGCTTATTAGTGATTTATTGATCTTTGAGTATCAATTTTCATTTAGTTAGCATATCTTCGTGGATATATGTTTGTTTTTATTCCTTACTTGAAGGATTTAGTACTAGTTTTCAAAATTATCTTTAAATTAGTCTTTATTTTTCAATTAGTAGAGTTTTCAAATATGTTAAATTATCTTCAAATCTTATTTTTGAAAACTTCTACCCTATACAGGTGGTTGGATAGGCGACCATGCTTTGTATTCTCTTATTGAAAATCTATTTAAATATGTGCATGAAATGGAGGTAGTTATGAGTTATATACTTACTTATCATGAAAATTGATTTTCGTATACTCATACATGTTATCTATATATGTATGCATCATATTTTAATTGATATTATTTTGCTCTGATCATACATACATTTAGATGTTTTCTTGTGCTATAAACATATATGACCTAACATTTTTAGCAAAAACTAATTTCATGCTAAGCTTGATTTAGTTCTTAAATATAATTGATATCTTTACAAGTTTATGTATTATTTTTATTGATATTTCATAAAGGGAGAGAAAATTCTTGATTTATCTTTCAATTGGTATTTATTTTCAATTGGCATCTTACTCCCACTTTTATGATGAAAAATATTTTGTTTTGAAAAATGCTAATATTTTCAATATTGGTATCAATAATCTTAAATTGGTATTATTCTCAATTTGGTATCTATATTACAAATTTTTTTTAGTATTTACCTGAAAATTTTGGTTTTTACTTTCAATTGGTATCATACCTTTCTATTGGTATTAATTGGTAAAAAGATTGCTTCATTTCAATTGGTAAAAAGATTTTTTTTCTTTCAATTGATATTAAAATAAGTTGTTATTGATATAAAAAATTTATTTTGGTTTTTCTTGCATATATGCAAGGGGAGCTAACATCTCCTTTACATATAGATTCATAATTAGTGTGGTATATAAAGAAGAGCTTGACATCTTTTCCTCATATAGTGCACGTGTGTAGGGAGAGCTTAACATCTCAATCTATACATTGTATATTATACTTATATGGGTTAGGGTTTAGTCATCCTTTCTTCATATAATGCATGTATGTAGGTGAGTTAACTTTGAAAGTACACCTAGAAGGGAGGTGAATAGGTGTAAGGCTAATCTAATGATAAATAATGCGGAATTAAAAACTAATTGCAACACACTTATTGTAACCAAAGAATGTAGCTGAATTCCCGGTGAAGGGCTCTGGACTAACTCCTCTAAATTCCTCTAAATAAGAATTGAGGTGCTATATGAAGCTCTCTTGGTTGAACGCAAGTGAGGCACACAAATAAATCCAAGCATATAAATGATATGAACAATCTGAAATGATGCAAGGCACAATATAAGAGAGAGTTAGAGATAGTAGATCAAACGCAAACACAAAGATATGTTTCGAGATTCGAGCACCCAGCTCTACGTCCCCGCCTTCACACAGAAGGATTTCCACTAAATCGTCCACACAGGACTTCCCACACAGGGAACCTCCACTGAGGATTTGAGTAAATAAAATTTGGGAGTACATAACTCCTCTCTCAGTCAAAACAACCTCTCACTAGAGGCTAGGCATAAAGCCAACACAAGATCAACCTCTCACTAGAGGGATACCAACAAACTCAATCACTTCTACACTTAGAGGGATAACCACAATCCAATGCACAACCTCCTCTACACTTAGAGGGCAAGGCACAAAGCCACAAGCAAATGGAGAATACAACTCTTCGTGGTTTCAACAAACCACAAGCCAATTTTCTCACTAAACAAGATCCCAATAGATAGGATAGATATGATAGCTCAAGTGTGAGAATATAAAGAGTTGGAAAATAAAAACACAAAGAAAAGTACTTGAGAAAACAACTAGAATAAGATTGAAATGAAGATCAAAACCAATATCCCAAGTATCCTATTTTCCTTTGATTTTCCAACCCTTTAAAAATAAATAAAGACCGAATCTTTAAGCCCAAAACTCTTTTAAAACTTGCTGTTAAAACACTTAAGAAGATGGGAATTTTTTCTCTTGAAAAACTTGTATAAAACAGCTCAAGAAATGGGGTATATATAGCCCCAATAAAATCCGCCCGTTAGCAGCAGGTAAAGGGAAAAATTGCCCTTTCGGTCGACCGGGCGGTCGACCGGCCAACGGTTATAATTATGACCATTGAGCCACTGGTCGACAGGCCGGTCGACCGGAAACTGGAAACAGAGAGCAGAGCTCTCTGCCGGTCGACCGGGGCCATTCCAGGGAGCAGAAGCTCTCTGGCGGTCGACCGACCCGGTCGATCGGCCTTCCAGCCTGGGCTGCGTGCACATTTTGTGCACGTCGATTGACTGGACCGGTCGACCGACTTCTTCCTCGGTTGACCGGTCCGGTCGACCAGCAGACAGCCTGGTCCAGACAATATAGGGATTGAAAACTTAGGTTTTTACCTTTGATTAAATCCCATAAAATCACATAAATTTCACAAAAATCAGTTCTTATTAGATCTTTGAAATACAAATATGTGTGAGTAAAATTCAACATATATACAAACTGTTTGAACCATTTTTGTGTTCTTGAAAATTTGCCTTAAACCAAAATCCGTATTTTCTAAAACTCAGATTTTTGAAATGGAAAACCGTTTTCTCCAAAACTTATGTAAATATAAAAACATGATATTGAAACAATTTTGAAGCACTTTGTATATGAATAGAATCCAATATACATGAAAGATATTATATCTATGTTTTTGACATTAAATACAAAAATAAGTTTTGTTTAAATACAAAACTCCAAACACATGAATAGGCTTTTCAAAATAAGTTTTTCTAAGTATATGAAGCATAGATGTATATAGATCAAATCTAATATACATTAAACTTGTAAACTTGTTTTGATTCTATCTATTCATGAAAATCATATATTTGAATTAGAAATCCAAAACCGGTTAAACCGAAAACAAACATGAAACTTTAAACTTGTGTGTGTGTATTGTGAACTTAAGCATATCAACACTATCTAATCTTTAACACAACATCTAAACACAAGCTTAAACTAAACAAACTGAGGTCTTCTTGTAGAACTCCTTCTCAATTAGACTCGATCTAAAACCAATTCCAAACGAGCTTGACTCCATCCGAGTACTAGATGCGATCATGATGCTTGAGCTCTTGAATCACCATGTGTTAGCTCCAGAACTCCTTTGTTGAAGCTAATCACCTACTAATATCTTGATCAAATATCTGAAATTAAATATCACAAGATTATTAGTAAACAATAACTACATGAGTTAATCATCATCAAAACTTGAGTGAAGGACCTCTGAGCCAACAAACTTGACGTCTCTCCTCTTTATGAATTTAAATCGCATATACGAACCCAAATCCTTGTTTCTTTCAAAATATGTTTTTATTGATATTGTTTGTTTTTCTTCACCCCTTTGTTGATGAGTAACAAAAAGGAGGAGAGAAATATAGTGTTTATATATGCATATTTTTTAATTGTTATGCATATATACATGTGTTTTATGATTTGTATTGCATATTGTTTTATTATTGTTTATTGGTATTTGAGCTTACATTGAATATCTATTTGTTTTATTGATATGCATAAGCTAAGAGGAAGCTTCTATGAAGCCTATCCTTAATCAATGCGTATATAACCTTAAAAAATTTGTCAACTCAAAAAGGGAGAGATTGTTGGCCCAAAGGCCCTTCAACTTAATTTTGATGATGACTATCTTATGAAGTTAAGTTACTAATGATCTTGTGTTTATATACTTTCAGTTATTGATCAAGATCTTAGTAGGTGTTTAGCTTCATTAAAGGATTAAAAGTCAAGTTTTAGAGCTATCACATGTAGATTCAAAAGCTCGCGCATAAAGATCACATCTAGCACTCGGATGGAGTCAAGCTCTTTGGATCAAGTTTAGATTGAGTCGTCATGGGATGAAGATCGAAGAGAGGATTTCGGTTTAGGTTTGTTTAGTTTTATTTATATCTTGTGTAAGAATAGATTAATTTTGATATACGTAAGTACACACACTAGTTCAAAAGTTTTGGTTTCGGTTTTAACCGTTTTGAAATTTCAAGAATATATCTTTCATTTTCGTGAATAGATAGAATCAAAATAAGTTTACATGGTTTATATGTATATTGGATTTCATCCATATACATTGATGATCCATATTATTTAGAAATACTTATTTTGATGATTTTAGTTCATGGTTTTCAAGTTTTATTTTTATCAAAATTTATTTTTGAGATTTAATGTCAAAAACATATATATATATATATATATATATATATATATATATATCATTTATATGTGTATTGGATTCTATCCATACACACAATGCTTCAAAAGTGTTTCTATATTTTGTTTTTGTATTTACACAAGTTTTGAGAAAATAATTTTTCATTTTAAAGTTTAGTTTTTTTTTTGAAAAATATGGTTTTCAGCTTAAAGCCTTAATTTCATGCCTCAAAAGTAGCTCAAATAGTTTATAATATGTGTTGATTTTTAATCACACATATTTGTACTTCATTTATACATGTACTTATTTTGTGAAATTTATGAAGTTTTATGGGATTTTGTAGGTATTTAAAAGCTAACATTTCATAACCTATAACCCTATTTTTGGGCTGCCTACGCTCGACTGAGCGGTCGACCGAACCTGGGCTTGGTCGACCGAGTGGTCGACCGATGTACACAGAACATGCACAAGCCCATAAGCATTGGGCCGGTTGACCACCCGGTCGATCGATCTAGAGAGCTTGCTCTCTAGATCTGGCCATAGTCGACCGACCAGAGAGGATGCTTTCTGGTTCTCGCCTCGGTCGACCGGGCGGTCGACTGACAGTGAGAATTTTCTCACTGTGCCTTAGGGCGATCGACCAACCGGTCGACCGACAGCTCAAACGGTCAAAAATATGACCGTTGGCCAATCGACCGGGCGGTCGACCGACAGCCTGTTTTGGGCAGTTTTGACCCCAACGGCTAGTTTCTCTTAGGCCCTATATAAAGGGGTTTTGGGTGCTGTTTTCAACAAGATTTCTAAGAGCAAAAATTCTCCACTTCTTAAGTGTTTTTCAGCAAGTTTCAAAATAGGTTTTTGAGCCAAAAATCTTTTATTTATTTTGTTTTCAAAGTTTTGAAAAAATCAAAGAAAATCCAGCTTTAAAAATTCTATTTTGTTCTTAATTTTTCATATCTATCAAGAAGTTTTTTCCAAGTATTTTCTTTGTGTTTTCTTTTCAAAACACTTTGATTTCTCACATACTTGAGCTATGCAATCTAAATCTATCTTTAGGATCTTTTGTGAGAAAAATTATTTGTGATCTTTTGAGATTACAAAGTGGTTGTTTGTAATATTGGATCACCAGGTTTGTAATTTGCTTTGTGCTCCCTCTTGTAGAGGTGTAAGAGTTGGAGGTGTGTACTCTAAGGTTTTAAGCTGTAATTCCTCAGTGGAGGTCCCTGTGTTGAAGAACCCATGGTGGATAGTTAAAATCCTTCTGTGTAAAGGCGGGGACGTAGAGCAGTGACTCGAAACTCAAAACATATCCCTGTCTTTGCGGATGAACTACTTTCTCTTAACTTTCTCTTATTCTTGCATTACTTTTATTGCTCGTATTATATACATGCTTGGTATTGTTTGTGTGCCCATATTTGTGTTGAATCAAGAGAGTTATTAAAACGTCTCAACTTATAATTCAGAGAAATCGTGAGGAGTAGTTCCAAAGCCCTTCACGGGAAATTCGGACTCATTCTTGATTACACATAGTGTATTAGCTATTAAATTTTAAATTCCGCATCATTTGTCTTAGATTAGCACTACACCTATTCACCCCCTCTAGATGCACTTTCAATTTAAACTACACAATGTATCAAGAACTAGAACAGTACATGGTACAAGTAATACGATAATAGGACATAAGCTCTGTTGATAGAATGAAACAAGATAATAAAAATAAGAACAAGAGATATGAGATTTTAGAGATGGCCCATATGGCTTAGATTCACGTGGCACTTAGTTTCAGATATCGCATATCAACAACTCACATGTCTAGTAACAAGAGTATCTTAGCAATATCAAGATTACAGAAAACAAGCATGTAATAGTCATGTAACAGGGATACAAAAGTATGCATATGACAATAAATCACGTAACAGGAATAGCGATCCATGCAATAGGAATATAGGAACAATCAAAGCTTGTATACAAGTAAATTCATGTGACAAGTACATGCCATAACAGTGTAGAGTGCTCATGTAAAAGTGATACAGATATATGAAATACAAATGTAACATGTTTGTGTAATCAGTGGTACAAGAACACGTAATAACAACGTGCAGTGTAACAAGTGTTTACATGAAACACCGTATCCTGTGAACATGTAACGATGATACAAGTACATGTAATGTCAATGACTCTGTGTAATAGTGATATCAATACATGAAATAATAGTGTGTATTGTCGTGAGTGAAGTAACAGTGAGAATTTCAAAGTGATATCGTTATTCTAATTATGTGTCAATATACCTCTATTTGTAATAATGGTTTCAATATTATTAACATGATCTATATCATAAAGTAATTATTTATAATTTTTTATTTTCAAACTCTTCACAATCATTTTAATAATTATTAATTTAGTATTTTAGAATGTCTTTATCATTAATCCAATAATCGCTTATTATTGATATATAACTAATCCATCTGTATTTTATTTTAAATCAAGAAACAAAATAAATTATTATTTTATCAATTATATTCAAATAACTATCATGCATATTCTAATTACAGTGATTCATTGATAAATTATATTTTATTAAATAATATTTAATGTTTTACCGATAATCAAGATTTATTAAATAAAGCAATATATCAATTTTATTAAGAATGATAAAATAGAATTTATAAAAGAAAAACACTCACATAATTATTACAAAGATGTAGTTCGTCTTCCTATGACTGCAATGGCTTAGGAATCACCCAAGTGGGGCTCCGGATGCTCCAGATATCACTCCGAACACTAAAATACAAAGAAATATGGTTAATCATGTAATTTAAAGGATTTAAAATGAAATAGATTTATTTAATAGGGGATTTTTATGTAAAAAATACCTTCACAGGTTTAAAAGCGGGTTTGGGCTCCTAATGGGTCGGGTTTAGATCCATACCCTAACCCAAAACGGGTAAGATCCATAAATGGGTTAGTGGGTTTATTGGTTATTGAATACGGGTTTGGTTTAAGTTGTTGGGTTAGATCAAACATAGGGGGGAGAAAGGCAAGAAGAGAAGAAGGGAAACAAAGAAAGAAAATAAAAGAAAAGAGAAGGAAAGAGGAAAGAAAGAAAGAAGAGAAAGTAAGGAAGAAGAAGGGGGCATGGCCAGCCTGGTGGCCGGCCAGAGGCAGCACGACCAGGGTCGTGGCGGCCAGGGGCTGCGGCGGCTACGGCATGGGTGGTCGTGGGTGGCACAACCCATAGGAGGAGGTTATGGTGATGATTTTGATGGAGATGATGGTGGAAATGGTGGTTGTGAAATTGAAGAGGAAAAATGATAAAATTGAAGATGGGGGAGGAAGGAGGAGGTGTGAGAGATTGAAATTGAGGAGGAGTTAATTTGATGAAAGTGGTGATTGATTTTGAGGAAGAAGAAGATAGAGTTAGTGGTGGATTTTTGTGAAATTGAAGGTGGTGGAGATTGGAAGAGACGGAAAGGAAGAAAGGGAGTTAGAGTGGCCATAGGGGTTGGTCGGTGGTGATGAAATGGCCGGAGGGGCACCAGTGGTGGATTAGGGCGCCGGTTTTGGTGAGAGAGGGAGAGAGATGAGAATTTGGGAGAGAGAGGAGACGTGGAGAGAGATTGAATTAGAGAAAGTGAGAGAGATTGATTTAGAAAGGGGAAAAAAGACTTAAAGGAGGAAAAGAGAAGAGAAGAGGCGGTTGAAGAGAGTCGGCTGGCTTATGAGGGAAGGAAGAAAGATGATTGGAGAAGAAGCAAGAAAAGAAAAAGAAAGGAAAAGGATTTTATTTACTATTATTTTATCGGGTAAAATTTGAATAGTCTAGAACGGTTCTCAAAAATACTGTTAAATAGAAAATATTATGCTGAAGAGTAAAGTGAAATCAAATTCAAGAAATTCAGTCTGGTTTGAAAGTTAAAAAATCTGGAATGTATCGCTGTTACCGGTCGACACCGGTTCACCCGAATTTTCGATTAATTGAGAAAAAATCTCAAAAATATGCTAAAATAGAAAATATAATTTTGAAGAACAATATGGGAGCAAATTTCAAAAACTCAATTCTATTTGAGAATTTAAAATCGTAGAGCCGATTATCGGTCGACACCGACTTCGGAGATTTTTCAAAATAATATAGAAAAATTCCAGAAACTCTTGAAAAATTTAAAATATTGTCTAAAACTGAAATCGGTTCAATCTGACTTTCAAAAAGATCAAATTAACTTTGTACACCGTATCGAGTACTGATACTGTGATACGTACATCAAGGATCAGGGGGTTACAGTTTGGGAGATCTGCTAGCCCAGAACAATGATCAGGGACATTAACAAGCGATCTATTACCTGATAGAATCATGATTGGGGCTAAATATCGATACAACTCGGTCGAAAAGGAATATCTTGCATTGGTCTTCGCCGTTCAGAAGATGCGTCATAATCTTGTGGGACAACACATTCACGCCATTTTCAGAGTTAATTCTCTGTGATTGCTCATAACAAGACCATCACATTGAACTGCAGACTGGCAAAATGGGCTATTTTGCTCTCATAATACGAGATGCAATTCATGCCACAGAAGGCATTCAAAGGTCAATCCGTCATAGATTTTTTTGTTGAACATCTAGACCCAAGATTGGCCAAACTTTATGAAGATCTCTCAGAGGAGATCACAGAAGTTTGCATAACCCAGACATCCTTTGAAAAATAAATCTTGCAACTATTCTTTGATGGCTCCTCAAGAACGGATCCTAGAGGAAACATCGTAGTAGGAGTGAAGGTAGTACTTGTATCTCCTCAAAACTATATGATTCCTCGTGCATTTTAGCTAACCGAGCTGTGTTCCAATAATGTTGTGAAATATAATACTCTGTTAATCAGAATACAACTGGTAGAAGAGATTGTGTCAAACATTTAGAAGTATACGGTGACTCAAAACTCATGGTCAATCAGGTTCGCAGAAAGTACGAAGTCTGACAAGAAAACTTGGTGCCCTATCATAATGCAACCATCAAGATGGCAGAGAAATTTAAAAACTTCTACATCAACCATGTACTTCGGCAACAGAATGCACATGCATATGTACCGGTATCTCTTGTCGCTTCGCTAGCTCTTTCAGCCAGAGCAACAGAGAAAATACTCGTCCACATCTGTGACTTGTGCTGTCAAAAATTTGCCCTTGAAGATAGTATAACTTCAAGAGAAGACCTTCAAGTTAAAAAAGTTCTTGAGACTTCAACAAGTCCAAAACCCAAGGATTAGTAATTCTCGTACATCTACTTCGTCTTATATGGCATACTGTCTAACGATCCTAAAGAGGCAGTTGCAATAAAAAAGAAATTGATTATATTATAATGCGGTCACGTGAACATTATATCTCCGATCATATGATGAAATCCTACTGCGCTGCCTTTCACACAATGAGGCACAGGAGGCACTCAGTGAAACTCACGACGGTACATGCAGAGCTCACCAACCCGCACCCAAACTTGGGGATTGACTCTGAAGGCTTGTCTACTACTGGCCAAAGATGATCTCTGACGCTATCGCCTATACTAGTTGATGTCAGGCTTGTCAGATCTATGGTGACTTCATACATCAAGCACCAGGCCATCTTCATCAAATGTCTTCTTAATGGCCATTCAAGATATAGGGAATGGACATATCAGTCCACCAATATCCAGAGGACATCGATTTATCCTAGCTATAATCGATTACTTCTCAAAATGGGCGGAAGTTATTTCCTAAAAGAAGTAAAGTTGTCCAACATGATCAAGTTTATTAAGCATCATGTACTATACCACTTCAGCATACCTCGACAAATCGTTCACGATAATGGGCCCTAATTTGCCAGCCAAGAATTTCAAAAATTCTGCAACAAATTCAGAATTCAGAGTGTATCCTTAATGGCAAAATGCCTAGCAGCCAACGGTCTTACAAAATCCTTCAACAAGATCATTGAAAAACTTCTCAAGAAGTTCGTCTTGAAAAATCAATAGGATTGGGACGAGAAGTTAGTCGCCTTTAGCCCTACCGCATAATGGTAGAACCCCGACAAAGGCTACATTATTTTTTTGGTGTACGGATGTGAAGCTGTACTTCCATTAAAAAAATTCAGTTCCCATCTATGTGTGTTGCCCTCACAACAAAGATGACGAACGAGGATAAGCATCAACTACGTCTTCAAGCGTTGGAAGCTTTAGATGATAAATGCCTCCAAGTTCAATAACAAATCGAGCTCTATCAAGTTTGAATTACCAACGCCTTCAACAAGAAAGTTAAAGAACGGATTTTAAGAAGGGCGATCTTGTCTTAGCTGTCAGACGACCCATGGTCATGACACATAAGATCAAAGGTATATTCCAATCCAAATGGAAGGAACCTTTTATAGTAGAGATTGTCTACTCAAACAGAGCTTATTGCCTCACAAATCTAAACAGCGACATGCTCATGATGTAGATCAATGGCAAGTTCATGAAGAAATCTCATGATCAAGTTAACACTACACCTCTGATCAGATAAGTAGCCTAATTAATCAGTTGAATTAGAATTTGGGATATAAGATGTTTGAGAGAGCGCCAAAAGAAGAGCTCACCCTCCTCAAAGGATTGCTTCTCTAATGATGACATCGAGCCGAACGAACATGGAATACCATGATGCATGATGTCTTAGCCTTGCCACTCTTCTCTAATATATAGATCTACATCCTCTTTCAATTTGGAAGCAAAAGTCATATTTTGAAGTTGAGCATGCTTAGGCAACAGTTTTAGGCACTCATCTTCCCGATTGTCTCTCTCGATCCAAAATGATGGCTTTCCTAGCCTGACTTTTCCGTATATAGTTGTGGTATATCATCCAACCACTCCTTTCGATGGGTCATAGCTAGGAGTGCCACCGGATGCGGATTATCCGTGGATATCCGCATTCGAATCCACCTCCAATCTGGATACGGATATCATTTTTTCACATCCGTCAATATTCATATTCGTATCCGTATCCAAAAGTTAGATGTGGATACAAATATGGAAAAAGCAATATCCTATCCGTATCCGATCCGATATCCGAAAGTTGGGTGCTTGATAATGATATCCATATGGAAGAGACTATTCTTCAATGGAATGAGATAGTAGATTTTGATATTTTTAGTTGGTGAAAAAGTAATAGTAAAAATATTCGATTCTTACAAGAGTAGCACGAGATATTTTGAGTATTTTGATACATCTGAATTAGCATTTATTGCTATAGAAGCCGAATGCCAATGGATACGATGGAAGTATTGATATGTACACAATAATTTAAGTGTATTTATCACATTTTATATTTTCGTAGATGAGATAAAAAGTAATATAAGTATATTCGTTTAGTTTATCCTTAACCTTATCCAGTTTTACAAATCCGATTAGTATCCGTATCTGATCTGCTAATTCAGATCCGTATCCGATATCTGATTTTGACGGATGTAGATATCATTTTTTTACATCCGCCAATATCGGTATCGGTATTCGTATCTGAATGTTCAGTGCGGATACACATATGGTAAAGACAATATCTGATCCGTATCCGATCCAATGGCACCCCTAGTCATAGCTCCGCTTCACGACTACTCCAATTGAGCTGTCCCTACAACCGATCAACTAATTGAATGAATTTATCTGATGACTTGTCAAGCTGAACTCATTGAAAAAGGCCCGTGATGCAGTCACTGAACGAACTCATTGAAGAAGGTTCGTGATATATTTTTGCAGAACATTTTCAATGTTTCTACGCTCATATCAAGACCTATCCATCGACTAAGAACCAAGATTTTGATTATGAGTGAGAAGGAAGAAACCTCACAGGGAATGCCATTTTCCTGATAAATTCTCCATGGAGTTTACACTAACCTCTTTAATCTCCAGCGAGATTTTAAAGGTTATCTGTGAAATAAAAAAAGGTATATCATGTACTTTGTCAAAAATGTTCACTTCAAGTGACATAACAATCCAACGCCTCTGATGGCTAAGAATTGAGGAATATATTGGCTTTTATGTCCAATGCAAAAACTTCGAACAACTCATCATGCTGAGGGGAATAGCATGGCTAGCCCAACACAAACAGCAGTTGGTAAAGGCAAACCAAACCTGTTAATAGCTGACAATTTGCTAAAATTCTTAAGGGATCTGATCCCACCCATAACAAGCTAGCGTCTCCGATGGCTAAGGAAAGAGGAATATATTAGCTTCTAAGTCTAATACAAAATCCTCGAAAACTCATCATGCTGAGGGGAATAGCATGACTAGCCCAACACAAACAGTAGTTGCTAAAGGTAAATCAAATCCATTGATAACTGAGGGTTTGCTAAAAATCCTACGAGAGCTAATCCCTCCTATTCCCACCAAAATCCTTTACTAATTCACTCCCATTTAATGGTAAATATACAAAAGCTGTACTCATTTTCCCAACAAAATGAATTACAGATCGAACCTGTCATGTTAAAAATCACACCTCTGATAGTAAAATTTCGACATATCCTCAGTGAATAAGATTTCAATTTGTCAATTCTCTTCAATAGAATGACATGTCCACAAAACTTTCTCAAATCGCAAAACTAATCTCGGTCAAGTTAAAAACTACACCTCTGACCAAACTTTCTCAAATCGCAAGGCAAATTTCTATCAACTTAAAAATCACACTTCTGACAATAATTATTCTCTAATTTCTAAAAGAAAATGAGACTTATGGTTAAAATTACACCTCCTACCCACTTCCTCCAGAAAAGTCTTAAATTTGGTTAAAATCACACCTTCAATTGCTAAGTTAATTGTTACCTCTGGCACACAAAACATATCCCTATCAAGTTAAAAAATCACACCTCTGGCAGTATCTTCTTTCTATTTTCTCAATAAAAATGAGAATTATGGTAAAAATTACACCTATCCTATTCAACTCCTCAATGAAAGTGTCCAACTTTCAATTTCTAAGTTAACTGTTGCCTCTAGCAAAAGATCAACACTTAACCGGTTCAACAGTACACCGATAAAATAAATCAGAGCTCAGATAAGTTCTTGACTATCCATGGGGGCTTCACGTAGTTCTACAGTCACTCATGAAGACCGGAATTCAAACGGGATCAAGCTCCAAGCATTTCAAAAGAGTACCAGTGTAATCACGAAAGCCTATGTCAATATGAAGTTCAAAGTATTTCAAAATCCTTTCTAGTCAACCACGGGGTTTTGAAAGCTTTAGAAGGGATTCTATAAGCTGTCTAAAAATTACTAAAGATAAAGCCTCAAATGCGAGTCTCATGTCAATGCAAGAGTCACGTTTCAACTCAAATATTGATGTCGTACTTCAACAAACCCAACGCGAGGATCGCGTTCTGTGCCAAACATGATGGTCGTGCTGCTCTTCCATACGCGGACCTCAGAGTCGTGTTTCAACATCAAAATGCAGGCTTGCGTAGCTTCGCATTTTAACATAAATGCAAGCTTGAGAAGCTTCGCATTTCAACTTTAACGCGAGCCTGTGAGCTCGCGTTCCAACACAGAGATGAGCTTGTGAACCCTGCGTTTCACCATCAAAGTGAGGTTCATGTCCAGCGCGGACCCAATTGAAAATACACCTAGAGAGGGGGTAAATAGGTGTATGGCTAATCTAATGACAAATGATGCGGAATTAAAAACAAATTGTAACACACTAAGTATAACCAAAGAGTGTAGCCGAATTTCCGGCGAAGGGCTCTGGACTATCTCCTCTAAATTCCTCTAAATAAGAGTTGAGGTGCTATATGAAGCTCTCTTGGTTCAACACTAGTGAGGCACACACAAACAATACCAAGCATATATATGATATAAGCAATGTAAATCAATACAAGATATAAAAGAGAGAGAGTTTAGACATAGTGGATCAATCACAAACACCGAGATATGTTTTGAGGTTCAGCCACTGCTCTACATTCCCGCCTTCACATAGAAGGATTTCTACTAATGCGTCCACACAGGGAACCTCCATTGAGGATTTGGGTAATACAAAATTGGAGTACACAACTCCTCTCTTAAACAACAACAACCTCTACACAAGAGGTAAGGCACTAAGCCACTCAAGATTAACCTCTCAATAGAGGGATAGGCACAAAGCCAACACAATCACCCTCACTAGAGAGATAGGCACAAAGCCAAAACTCCAACTATCACCTCTACACTTAGAGGGATACCAACAAACTCAAACTCCTCCACAATCACCTCTACACAAGAGGGATGAACACAACTCAAAGCTAAGAAAGATTACAACTCTTGGTGATCACAAAGATCACAAATAACTTTGGCGATCACAATAGACCACAAACCAAATTTCCCACAAAACAAGATCCTATAGATAGGATAGAGATGATAGCTCAAGTGTGAGAAACTAAGTGTTTCGAAAACAAATCACAAAGAAAAATACTTGGGAAAAACTCTAGAATGAAATAGAAATGAAGATCAAAACAATTTCCCAAAGACTCTCTTTTTCTTTGATTTTTCCAAACCTATAAAACAAATAAAGATAAATCTTTTTGGCACAAAAACTCTTTTGAAAACTTACTGTTAAACACTTGTAAAGATGAAAAAAAATGCTCTCTAAAAACTTTTGTAAAACAACTCAAGAGAAGGCAAATATATAGCCTCCAAAAAATTCTACCCATTGGTAGCAGGAAAGGACAAAAATGCCCTTCCGGTCGACCGCCCGGTCGACCAGTGCAATGGTCATATTTCTGACCGTTGTGCCTTCGGTCGACCGCCAGGTCGACCGGCCAGCACCCGAGAGTGGGAAGCTCTTAGTCGGTCGAAAGCGCGGTTGACCGACCATTGTGGCTGGCCTTTGTGCACGTCTCGTGCACATCAGTCGACCATTCCGGTCGACCGACCATTGGTCCGGTCGACCAGCTGGGTCGGCCGCCTGTCAGTCTGGCAGAGATTTTAGGATTTAAAACTTAGATATTTTGATTCCAATTAAATCTCATAAAATCACAAAAATTTCACAAAAATAAGTTCTTATAAGATCTTTGAATAACAAATATGTGTGACTAAAATTCAACACATATTACAAACTATTTGAACCATTTTTGTGATATTGAAATTTGGCTTAAACACAAAATCTGTATTTTTCAAAACTTAAATTTTGAAATGGAAAACTGTCTCCTCCAAAACTTATATGGATACAAAAACATGATATTGAAACAAATTTGAAGCATATTGTATATGAAGAGAATTTAATATAGATATAAGATATATATCTATGTTTTTGACATGAAAGCCAAAACCGGTTAAACTGAAAAACAAAATATAAACTTGTGTGTGTATATGAACTTGAGCATATCAATACTATCTACCTTTACACAAGATCTAAATACAAACTAAACACAAACTGAAGTCTTCTTGTCTCCAAGTTGACTGAATCCAAACGCGATCCAACAGATTGACTCCAACCGAGTGCTAGATGTGATTTTGACGCGCGAGCTCTTGAATCAACACGTGTTAGCTTCAAAACTCCTTTGTTGAAGCTAAACACCTACTAATATCTTGGTCAAGAATTGAAACTATATAAACACAAAATTATTAGTAAAATATAACTACATGAGTTAATCATCATCAAAACTAGAGTGATGGGCCTCTGGGCCAACATGTTTCTGTTGTAATAGATAACAATTACTGGGTCAAATCACACCCATGTTCTTCCCACATAATTGGAAATAAATACCCATTATAGAGGGATTTAAAGGGGCAGTTATACCCCAAAAATCCCTATGAATAGCTATGAATAGCGATGGGAAAGGGAGAGAACAGTTTAGAGAGTTCAAGAGAGAAAAGAGAGAGAAGACTCTTTACAAACTTGCTGAGTCCAAGTTTTGTAATCTCTTTGAGATTTTCAACCATTGATTAAGGTTTATACTTTAACAATGTGCTTTCAGTATGAGAAAGAGGATCTGATGATCAAGCTTTTGATTCGACTCATCAATAGAGAATAAGAGTCACTCTTCATTGCTACATCAATAACTCGATACTAAACAAAAGGGAGATTCAACTATTCTTCCCTCTTCTGTTATCGGATTTTGATCTTCTGCAATTCTCTTTTCAATCAATTAAAGATTTTTACAGCCTCAAATTTTCTGGTCCCACAAAAGTACATCACAGACGATTACCTTTCTTGGAGGACTTTGATGCATGTGGTGTCATGTCTTGGGTAGTCTGTGCCAGCATATTTGTACATGGAGTTATATAAAGTTTCTACGATGCAGACTTCATAGTTCCAAGGTCATCAGGTACTTTTGCAGGCAAAGTGTAATCTATTTTTTTATGTTTATATAATATTAATTACGTATATGAAATTGATTTAACATGTACTCACGTTGTTTCATCTGTTATAATGTTGAAAGAGACTATCTGTTAGTTAACTAACCCTTAGACAAACCATTCAGCTGAGTGGTCAACTACCACTTGGATGCAGGTAAAATTCAGTATACTTTATTTAAGTAGATGTATCTATTTCATTATATTCTATTATTTTAATCGTATGGTGTGGTACAGGTGGAATGTCGAAAAGACTTAGGATATGACTCCACGGAGAGACTTACAGTTTTATAAAAATGATCTTGATATGCTAGACCATTTTAGAGTTATCAGTGAGTGATACACAAATGAGATCCTTGAGAGTTTACTCTCAGTTTGTAGAGAATGATCTCATAAATGGATGGTCAAGATGTGAAATATCTATTTTAAGATTGTGGAGATATATGATCCAGATCGAGTTCTTCATCAGTTCGGGTTTACTCATAATACCTCTTATTTGAATAAATTTGATAATGTAGAATATTATGCATAAACAGGCCAACCTCCTTACATGCCTCCAATTACCAAAAAAATAAGTACGCAATAAAGAGTAAGATACCAAGAAATAGATACCAATAATAAATATTAGAAACATTGCATACAAAAAGAAGAATGAATAAGAGGTTCATAACTCAAAATAACTCATAATGGGTTCATAACTCAAATAACTCATAATTAATTCTCTCCTTTTTTGTCATATATCAAAAAGAGATACCCAAATTTGAAATTCAAATACCAATTGAAAGTAAAAAAAAACTCAATTCAATTTTCATGAAAAGTGATGGAATGCTCATAGAAACAAGAAAACTCATCAACTTAATCAATTATACAAACATTTAACTCATCACAAATGAAAGAAAATATATTAAAATTAAGTAGTTTAGTAAAAATGTCCGCTAATTGAAAATCGGCAGAAACATAATCAATTTCTATATCGCCTTCCTCATAATGATCTCTAAGAAAGTGATATCGTATCTCTAAATGCTTAGTCTTACTATGTTGATTTGCATTCTTGATCATATGAATACTACTAGTATTATCACAAAATATTTTGATATGATCATAATGCAAATCATAATCAAGGAGAGTTGTTTCATCCAAAGGACTTATGCACAACAAACCTCGACCGCAATATACTCCGCCTTGGTGATTGAGAGGTCTACGAAATTTTGTTTCTTAGAAGACTACAAAATGAGATAATTTCTAAGAAATTGACAAGTTCTACTAGTGCTCATCCTATCCACTCTACAACTGGTATAGTCGGCATCCGAATAACTCGTCATAGAGAGTTTTCCGATCTTCGAATACCACATACACATTCCAATAGTGCCCTTAAGCTATCTAATAATGCATTTTATCGCAATCAAATAAGACTCTTTAGGACAAGATTGAAATCTAGTGCACAAATAAACACTAAGCATAATATTTGGCCTACTTGCCGTCAAGTAAAGCAAACTATCAATCAGTTACGATAGAGTTTAATGTCAATGTTTTTACTTTGTTTATCCTTGTCATGCTTGGTTATGGTAGCCATGAGTATCTTGCTAATGTTCACATTTTCTAACTCGAATTTCTTGATAAGCTCTCTTGTATACTTTGCCTGATTAACGAAGGTCCCACCACTCTTTTACTTGATTTGGAGTCCAAGGAATGAGCTCTCCCATCATACTCATTTCGAACTCTTTCTTCATGTATGATTCAAAATCCTTACAAAGCTTTTCATTAGTAAATCTAAAAATTATACCATCAACATATATTTATACTATCAAGATATCATTGTTTATATGCTTTGTAAATAATATAGTGTCAACTTTTCCTTTCATAAAACTATTTTCAATAAGAAAACAACTAAGTCTTTCATACCAATAAATCCTTTTCAAGCTTAAAAACAAATTCTGGTTGTGTAGGATTAACGAACCCGAGGAGGTTATCCAACATACATCTCCTCCTCTTCAATGAAACCATTCAAAAATGCACTCTTAACATTCATTTAAAAAAACTTAAAATTCTTGAAAGAAGCAAAGGTAACTGTCATCCGTATGGCTTCTAATCATGCTATGGGTGCGAAGCTTTCCTCAAAATGATGCCTTCAATTTGGGTGTAACCCTGGGTCACTAACCTAGTTTTATTCCTAATAATATTTTTTGACTCATCCAACTTATTCTTAAAGATCCATTTAGTACCAATAGTTAGTCTATCATGAGGCCTAGGAACAAACTGACAAACTTGGTTGCGCTCAAATTGATGGAGCTCTTCTTGCATGGCAATCAACCAATATGAGTCGCCCTCAACCTCGCGGATGTTCTTAGGCTCAATATAAGAAATGAATGCAAAATGGCCGCATATGTCATGAAATTTAAAGCGAGTAGTTACCCCTTTGGATACATTACCTATGATGAGATCTTTGAGATGGCTTGTAGCATATCTCCAATCCTTTGAAAGTGGTTTAGTTGGCTCCACTTAAACATGTTGGACTTCACCTTTGTATTATCTTTTGGCTTGTCTTCATCTTCTTGAGCCGTCGAGTCCTTCAAAAAAAACTTTCGATGTTTTCACTTAAGAAATTAATTTCTACAACATTCTTCATAAGAGTATTAGATTCGTCAAACTTAACATGCATAAACTCTTCAATAGTTAAGATTGACCTATTGAAGACTGTATAGGCCTTACTAGCGTTTGAATACTGAACAAAAATAGCTTCAGAGGATTTTGAATCAAATTTTCCTGAATTACCTTTGGTATTCAAAACAAAGCATTTTACATCCAAAAATCTTAAAATAGGAAACATTTGGTTTTCTCAAATGATAAATCTCAAAAGGGGTTTTGAAGTATTTTTGAAAAAATAAACTTTACTCTATATGTAACATGAGGTGTTTACAGTCTTGGCCCATAGATATTGAGGGAGTCCGTATTTACTAATTATTGTCTGAGCCATCGCTTGGAAAGTACAATTTTTTCTTTCAATGACTTCATTTTATTGTGGAGTTCTAAGACATGAAAGTTCATGTTTGATTTCATTTTCTTCACAATAAGTAATAAAAGAGTGGTTTACAAACTCACCACCTCTATCACTCCTAATGCACAAAATCAAAAAATCTTTTTTCAACCCTTTTCAAAAAACATTAAAATGTGAAAAGCTTCATCTTTGTGTTCTAAAAAGAAAACTCATGTAAATCTCAAAAAGTTATCAACTGAAACAAAAAACAAAATAGCTTTTTCTAAGACTTTTGATTTTAGTTGGATCAAATAAATTCATATGTATCAACTCTAGAGGTCTTGATGTCATGATATCTTTAATTGATTTAAAAGAGGACTTGGTTTGTTCTCCAAGTTGGCAAGCATCACAAATGCGGTTCTTTTCAAATTTCAAAGTAAGAACACACTTTACACTTCCTTAGAGTTCATATGGAATAGATGATCAAATGAAATATGGTCTAGTCTCCTATGTCATAACTAAGAATCTTTATTAAAAGTATTCAAACAAGTAGAATTGCATTGTAAATTCAACATGTTAATCATGTAAACATTATTTTCATGAAAACTGGAAAGAACACAAGAATTTGATTTCTAATCTAAAACATCACAAGCAGAGTCATCAAAAATAACTCTTAAGCTTTTGCCACATAATTGACTAATGCTTAATAGATTATGTTTGAGTCCATCTATCAAAACAACATCTTCAATCAAAGGAGTTAAGCCTATTTTGATATTACCTATACTAACAATTTTGCCTGTGGAGTCATCTCCAAAAGTGATGGTGCCACCTTCATGATATCTTGATAGCGTTGCAAAGTTATTGTTATACCAAATCATGTGTCTTGAACAACCATTATCAAGATACCACCACTCCTTGCATCTTGGAGCTTGGTGCGTAGCTACATCAATTAATAAACGGGTTGACTTTGGTACCCAAATTTCAGGGTCGTCAATAGCACCTGAGCTTGGTGCGTAGCAAACAAACTCAGGGTCGCCAATAGCAACCTAAGCGAGTGATAGGAAGAGGGATGAAGAAAATATACAAAATATAACAACATATGCATTATAAAGTATAGTTATCAACTAATATCTTAGCATATAAGAACCTTGATAAAGCACAGTGATATACACTTATAACCATTTATTAATACCATCTATCATGTGTAGAGTCATGTTGTCAATATGTTGGTGCATGTCTATTCTTATTGTCTAGTTATTTGAAACTGATAGTTGGAGACGGGAATTTGTATTTTAGGTGAGTTCTATAGATACCCGGAACCACGGCCCAGATGTCTGGCGCTAAACCAAACCTTACCGCTAGGTAGTCAGTAATAGTAAACAGTACACACAGTATCACTGTGGAACTGTAAAGTAATATAACAATAACAGATGGGATGTCAGTCATCCCCCAGAACCCTGCAGAGGAAACTTATTTCGGCTGCGCAATCTGTATCCTAAGTCCACCCAAAATACTGATACCATCTCCTCTATCAATTTTCCTACCCAGGGTAAGTTATCTAATAATCATGTCATATAAATTACTAGGCATGAACAATAATAGTAGTGATGATAGTGTAATAGTGGAACAGTATACATTTCCCAGTTACTTTGATAACATAATCTATCTTCGTGTCATTATGATCCAATACAATAGTATCTTGTGAGTCCTTTTTATAACAAACTAACATCTCACCATTTACAATTTTAAACAATTTTCAAATTACTAAAACTTCAACAATCACTTTAATAATTTACTATTTAATAATGGAAATAAATAGACATTTCATATTAAACAAAAATAATACTTATAAAGTGAGTAAAAGAACACTCACCTGGGCTTATCGCGTGTCTAATTGCCAATTTGAAGAAATCTATATTAAACATATTCGAATTAGAATTTATCGAATTTTTACATAAGATATCATATTTGATGTTATTCAGTATTTTAATTTAAATACGGATGGTCCAAATCTTAAAATAAGGTTGTATGATGATGCATTGAGTTTATAGGATTATTTAGATTTTATTTACTGATTTTTTGTGGGGTCTAAATGGATAAAAACATGAAATTTTCTTAACGGATCTGAATGTTGAAATAGCGGGTTTCAACTTAGAAGACAGTGGTTCAGTCCAATATGACATATAAATACTCTCAAAAATTTTCAGTAGATTCTAGAGATTATCTAAATATTTATCCCTATATTTATTTATTTTTTAAATTTATATCTAGTCAATAAAATTGTTTTTCAATAAGTTAACGGGTCTGTTTTTTAATTTGGGTCAGGTTAAAATAGATTAGAACCCACAATCAGTGAGCTGAACTGAAAATGGGTTTTCTGAAATTGGGCTTAAGAATAAATGTTTTTTTCCTATTTTCTGGCCTGGCCCAATGACTAGGCCCAGGGGCCCTGCTCTCGGCCTGGACGAGAGCAGGCCCAGATTTTCTTTTCTATTCTTTTGGTTTGGTCTGGGCCTGGGCCTAGGCCAGTGGCGGCCCTAGCCACTGGCCAGGCCTGGAAGCTCTGCACCCGTCCCAGCCTTTCCCCTTTTCATTTTTTTGTTTTGTTTGGCCCAGTGGCGGCCCAGGCCACTAGGCCTGGCTGCGCACCTGGGTACGAGTCTGCACCTGAGTGCGGGTCCGCACCCGCTACACGGACCAATCGGGTTTGTGCAGCAGACTGCTCTTTGGTCGAGAGCAATTCTTTATTATTTTCTTTTTTCTTTTTTTTATAAAGGCCGCGAGCAGTTCTTTATTATTTTTTCTTTTTCTTTTTCTAATAAACTTTGAATTTCTTTTTTTTATATCTTCACTAATGGTGTATTGATAGATTAGCCTATGTATCTAGTCTAGATCATTGGGTTAGCTTCTAATAATTTTCTTTCTTTTTTCTTTTTTTGGAAGGAAAATTTTTAATATGCAATTTTTTTTAAATTTTCTATAATCTAATTAGGGTAATAATACGTATTTCTTTTATATATTTTACTTAAACAAAGGTGATGTTTTAATTGAATTATTTTTAATTCGTACGAATTTATTTTATTTATATTTATTGGATGAGATCTAAAATTCATGAAAAGAAGAAGTTAAGCATGATATATCATAAATTTATAGTTCATACAATTTATCTAGATCTTAAGGGGATTTACGTTTCATAAGAAGAATTTTAAACATGAAATATTATTAAATTCTTGTTATTGAAAATTAATTTTTATCTAGATCTTTCGATAAGAATTTTTCATGGAAAATTCATGGGAAGATAAATCTAATCATGACACTTTAAAAATAAATTTTTAATTCATAAAAAAATTGATTTTACTTACTTGGATTAATTCTCTTCGCCTGCTCTTCAATCTCCACGCCTCAGACATGTTTCTTCGTCACGATCAATTCCAAGGAGAGGTGAAGGGAGGATGAAGAATGTTGGGTTTGGGTTTCTTTCTGTCTGTCTTTTTTTTAGGAAGCATGAGAAAAGGGTTACGCTAATATAATAGGATAAGATCTTTTAAGTTAAGATTTTTAACAATAAGATTGTTAAGATAAGAAATCAAGTTGTTAGGATATGATCTATAAAGATCTCTTGAGATCTTTCAGTTAGAAATTTGAAATTTAAATTTGGCTTTAGGTTTGTTTAAATAAATTAGAACTTCTATCTAATTACACGCCAATATGTCATTATGGTTTAGGTATTAGGTTTTGATAAAAGGAACATGAGTTCTAAACTAGGCATAAACAAATTAAGCACACAATTATATATATGGGGTTACTGTACCTCAGCCGACGGCTGAGAGAGTTTCTCAGCTGGCAGTGACGTGGCTGAATATATGCCACATATCGGCTGCAAAGTGTAGGCGCCAAAAAAATCAAAAAAAATCCCGCCTAAACAATCGTGAATTAAATTGACAAAAATACCCCTTTTTTACTTCTAAACTAGCATAAACTCATCCACAAACAAAATTTACCTAAAGAATTTTCAGCTGAATATATCTACAGTTATAAAATTCCTAATTCTACTACATCGAAAATATAATAGAAAAAATTTGGATCAAGATAATGTGAAATAAACAGCATCATTGAAAAGTAAAAAACAAGTTTGAAATATAAAAAACTATTGTTTTTTATTTAATTTTTTATATTATTTTATTTCGTGTTATTTTCAACTCATATAGGTTTAATTAAAGAAACTAAAATAAATAGAAAATGAAATTTAATGTGGGGCAGCCGTATATTGATTTTTCTATTACAAATGTACAGTGTAAAAAATTAATGAAATACAATGGGTAATTATTTCGCATTCCTTAAACACAAAAAATTCATAACAAACGAAACATGATATCGTTCAGCACTCCGACAACAGACGTTGTCTTTTTTTACATGCCTTATGTAACAGAATTCTGACCATTTTACAAAGTCTGCGATCATAGTCGCAATCATAGTATAATAAAACTTTCAAACATTGCGACCATGGTCGCAGATTTAATACAATATAACTTTCAATTTTATATGACGACTGCGACACTAGTTGCAGTCATAGTATAACAAAACTTTTTTATATCATGTCTGCGACCCTAGTCGCATTCCTTTTTTATATCACGTCTGCGACCCTAGTCGCATGCCTTATTCGCATAAAAATAACAGACGAAACATGCTATCGTTCAGCACTGCGACCTCGTTCAGCAATGCGACCAAAGTCGCAATCTTTTTTCGCATGCCTTATGTAATAGATTTTGATAATTTTACAAAGTAGATTAGCCATGCGACCCTGAGTCAGTTCGCGTATATCACATCTTATAAAATACTATATTAATTACACTGATTTAAATGAAGTAATTAATATTCTATCAACCGTGATACAATAACAGTCTCAAAAAAGAGATGCACTAATATTAATCTCGATAAAGGAAAGATGTTCACCATACGTAATCTAAAGTATAGGAAAAACATTCTATAAAAAGTTAATTTGTACTTCACGTAATAAACCTCTGGAAAAAAGAAACTCTTCGGATTCTCCCACCATAACTCTTCAATTAAATATTTAATTTTTTTACCACTTCTTCCAATACTCAACCGTCACCTATAACAATTATTATTACTATTCATGTTCTTTCACATTATTGACCTTTATATAGTGCTTGTAACTAATATATTATCTCATATCTAAAAACTATATTTTTGCTCTTCCTTTTCAATTTGATTTCAAAAACTTTCAGAAAAACAATTCATTCTTGAATCATGTCTTCCCCATCTTCTTCCTCTGAACACTCAGATTTCAACTTCAATCATTCCCCCACCGGTCCTCTTTCTTCGGGTATTCTAGTGAATCTGATAGCAGTCTGGACTTCACTCCTTTTGGCTATCTCACTACATCAAATAATATTTTAACTGATCCTCCTCTTCATGAGGATGATGAAGTTATCATGGGGCTTAGTGAGGAGGAAATTACTCCTCTGCCACTTGACAGAGACATGCTTGATGAAAGCATGTCCTCTGATGCTTGAGGCTCGCTTTCTCGACACAGATCGGACAAAGAGCTTGATAGAGACGATCCATTCTGGGAGTTTATCGATGAATAAAAAAACCCTCAAAAGAGGAAGATGATGAGGAAATAAGTGATGAATAGGAAGACAAGGAGAATGAAGACGACGAATCTGCTTATGATGGTGATGACGATGAGGATTAGGATTTCCTGATCTTCTGATATTCAACGTTATTTTGTCTTCTTTTAAGAGATTTTAATGCTCTTTTTTGTAAGGTCTCTTTCTGACCATATTATGTTATAAATAAAATTTACTTCTATCTGTAAAATAATCTTTCATATTTTTAAAATACATATAAAGTATACCGTATAGTTATTATTTTTGCATCTTATCTGCGATAATGGTCGCAGTACTCATATAATAATTACATATGAAACTGCGACCACGGTCGCTGTCCAGTCATAAACAGTTTGATCGTTTTGCATTCAATAAAGTTAAAAACAGCTACCATGGTCGCAGTCCAAAATTAAACTATATAAACAAATAATACTGCGAACATGATCGCAGTCCTCTCAAATCAGTATATTTCACTGTATATCACAAATTAGAAAACTGCGACTGTTGCCGTTAAACACTGCGACCATAATCGCAGTCCTACTTCGCATGCAATAAGTAAAAAAATTCGTAGTTTATAGGCGGCTGAGACAACAGTTACAGTGAAGAGAAAATATATAAAATCGTACGTAAACTACGATTATAGTATCAGTTCTTAGTCACCGTTATTACATTTAACCTAGCAAAAAAAAACGTCGACGACTTGCTCTCGTTAAGCACTGCGATCATAGTCGCAGTCCTTGTCTGTATTCAATATGTAAAAAAATAATAATAATTTATACATTACATGCGAAAAAAAGTAAACAAAAATCAGTAAATTTCAAATTAGTAAATTTCAAATTGAAAAAAATTAATAAAGAAGCATTCAAATTAGTTTCGTGATTTGATGAAATTAGTCACAGTTTGGCCGCAGTTATAAAAGATAATTGTGACAATATTGACTAACGTCAGAAATATAAAAAAATAATAAATTATATGATCCACTTTCTTTTACTGCAGGGGCATTTAGTAATTTAAACTGTTTCAATAGGCAGGGCGTCCTTTCTAATTTGGTGTAACGCCCCGATCCCGGCGATACGGGGACGTCACTGCAACGTATATACGTAAGTCCGAAGTACCTTCCCGTATATACGCTAAGCATCAGTACAGACAAGAATCAGAGTACGGAAGCAAATGGTGCATTATACATTCCAATACATATATACAATTACAGAATTATCACCAGTAGTGATCTAATATTACATGAATATCATATCACTAATATGCGCAAATGCGGGAATACAAGCAGATGTACAAGAGTAAAACAGCATAAAGGTACTCACGAGTTTAAAAAGGAAAACTCGAGAGACTCACAGGGGGGCCTGGAAGGATGTGGCTCAGGACGGTCGGCTGGAGGTCCACGCTACTGCTGCGTTACTCTGAACACACGCTCCTAGCTCCAGGACCTGGACGTGAGAATCCAGGGGAGTCAAATAATACTCCCCAGGCGAGTGTAGAAGCAAAACCAAGTGGTGAAGCAGGGTGAGCACAATAATGCATATATCAAGTAGGAAATACTCAGGAGGCAGATAAGATAGAGCAGGTATGAATAGACATGGCATGAGAATCATAAAACAGGAAATCCGAATAAAACCAATCCGAGCTACCAGGTAGTTATAACATAATACTCATAAAACAGGAAATCCGATATAAAGTCCCGAAGAATCAAATACGGTAAGGCACATCACAGATTCATAGCCGTTTAAGTCGCGGGCTTTGGTATGCGTCCCATTCCACATACCTCTACTTACAACTTAAAGAGCCAGTTATTATGACACTTTATTATTACTCGTCTTACCCATATATCTCGGTATGTGTCTCGGTGTACGGCCAACTCACATACATCCATATATAAGCAAGTCGAGGTTGTTATTGGAAACAGCGGTTGTATCAACGAACTATGTTTACAGTGGGTCCCGTGCATACCCGGGACCACGGCCCAGGATTGTTCCGTTGCTTGAAGACGGAACCTGCCGCAAGGCTAAACAGGAGGGACTTATGTATGCCCTTGTCATGACAGTAAACAGGAAAGGGAGAAAGCACTCCCCTCGGTCCCCTGGAGTACCACAGGTAAGACGGATATATAGTGCACAACCTAATGCCACTGTAAACACGAACACATATCGATATCCGCATGTTTCCCCCGACCCAATACAAGTTGGTCCATTTTAAGATTCAATAGTTTAATTATCACTTTACGGGAAAAAACAGGAAATGGGCATGATCAGGAATCAGGAGTACACAAATACTATATAGTCAGGTCACTGCATGTAAAGTAGGAAACAGGTCCCTGATCATGATACAAGATAATAAGGTCAAGTTCCCGTAAAGGTAATAATTACAAGTCAAGTTATCATGCTGGGTGTAAGGTGATAGCATGATAGGATGGTGATAATGAATAAGCAACCAAACATATAAGAGATTGATAATAATCAGGTGGTAAGTTATGTCAAGAGATTGATAATAGTCTGGGTAAGTCAGGTCATACCAAGAGGGTCTAGCCAAATAGTAGTATGTCAGGTGGTCAGGTGGTATACACTAGATGGTCAGGTGATATACATGTGTTAAAAGGAAGCATACAACTAACAAGTCTGAAGTAGTAGTAGGGCAAGTGTAAACATAACAGTAATCCAAAGTCCAACGACCACGAAGGGTCGGCCACGCATGGTATAAGCAATAAAAGACATAGCACATGAAATAAAATACATGAAAGCTAAAGCGAGAACATGCGCATAATCAATGAAATAAGAAGTAAGAGGGTAGCGAGTGAGAACACTCGCCTGAGTCACCAATATACCGAAATATCCGAAATCCACGGAAGCTTGGGATGCGCCACAAAACCTGATATAAATATGTAGGGGGAAGAGGAGAGAGAAAGAATTAGAGAGAGAAAGAGAGGTTTAGAGAGAGAAAGTCTAGAGAGAGAAAATGGGATTTTTAGAGAGAGAAAGTGTAGAGAGAGAAAGTCTAGAGAGGGAAAGGGATTTCTAGAGAGAGAAAATGTAGAGAGAGAAAGGGATATCCTAGAGAGAGAAAATGGGGATTTTTAGAGAGAGGAAACCTAGAGAGAGAAAGTGGGAATTTTTAGAGAGAGAAAGTAGAGAGAGAAAGAGAAGGAGAGAGAAAAAGAGAGGAGAGAGAAAATCTGGAGAGAGAGAGAGAGGTTGCAGTGAGAGAGAATGAGAGAGAGAGGGAGATGAGAGAGAAGAGAGAGATGAGAGAGAGAGAGGGAACAGTGAGAGAGAATGAGAGAGAGAGGGAGATGAGAGAGAAGAGAGAGATGAGAGAGAGAGGGAACAGGGGGCAGCAGGGCTGCTGCCCCCCTCTCAGCACAGGGGCCGCCGGCGGCGGTCCTGGCCGCCGGCGCGCCCAACAGAGAAGGAGAGAGGGGAGGCCGCGCCTCCCCTCCACACAAAGTGGCCGCCGGCGGCTGTCCGGGCCGCCGGCGTGCCCAATCAGAGGGAGAGAGGGGAGGCTGCGCCTCCCCTCCACAGACAGGGGCCGCCGGCGGCGATCCTGGCCGCCGGCGTGCTCAACAGGGAGGGAGAGAGAGGAGAGTGAAGGGGAGAAGAGAGGGGGAGAGAGGGAGATCTGAGAGAGAGAGAGAAGGGGGAGGGGAAACTGGCCCCCTTCTCCGGCCAGTGGCCGCCGGCGGCGCTCCTGGCCGCCGGCGAGGCCAACAGAGAGAGAGGGAGAGGGTCGGCGGCGGTCGCTGGGCGCCAGCAAGAGAGGAAGGAGAGAAGAGGGAAAAAAGGAAAAAGGAAAAAGAAAAGGAAAAAGAAAATAGAAAAGAAAATAAAAAAGGATGGGAGATGATGTGATGGGAGAGGAGTTGGTGGATGATGTGATTGGGGGGAGTGGGGTGAGTCAGTTTGACCGTTGACTTTTGGGGAAGGAAAAAGAAAAGGAAATGGAGAAAGATAGAGAAAGAAATAATATTATTAAAATAGGGTAAAAATCCGACTGTTTCGGAATCGTTCCGAAAAATCCTCAAAAATAGAAAATAATATTTTAAGATGCTCGGTGAAATCGGATTCGAGAAATTTAATGTAGATTTCAAATTAAAAATCCTGGAATCTTCCGGCGATACCGGTCGACACCAAAACCGGTGAATTTTCGATAAATTCTGAAAAATCTCAAAAAATGAATTTAGATAGAAAATGATATTATAAGATGTATCGTGAAAGCCGTTTTAAGAAATACTTTATAGTTTTAAAACTAAAAATCCCGGAATCAGTTACCTACCGACTCCGATGGAATTTTCATAAAATCATAAAATCCTCAAAAAAAGAATGTAGGTAGAAAATATGATTCTAAGGAATAATGTCTAAAGGATCATTTAGAAATTCCTAGCTGTTTGTGAAATAAAAATACTGGAATCGGTTATCTACCGACTCCGGTGGAATATCCATAAATTCGTAAAATCCTCAGAAAAAGTATTTAGATAAGAAATGTGATTCTAAGAAATAATACCTAAAGGACCTTCTAGAAATTCCAAGTGGTTTGTGAATTAAAAATCCGGGAATCGGTCAGCGGCACTGGCCGACACCGGTTTTGAAGAAATTCATTTTAATTCCAGAAAAATCTAGAAAATCATAGAAAACATATAATAATGGAAAATGATATTTAAAACTAAAATCGGTCAATTCTAATTATCAGAATGTCTAAATCGAGCAATACTCTAGGATCGGGCCTTCGGTTCAGACTAGGGCTGACTCCGAATCCACGAATCCAAATCCAAGACAAAACAGTCATAAAAGGAATTCATAATACAGAATAAATACAGGAAACAAATCGAAAAAATACGACCGAAAATCTGAATACGCAACTAAGTACGTATTCCGGGAACGGGGTATTACATTTGGCTAATAATGTGCCACGTCACCGCAGGCTGAGAGGGTCTCTCAGCCGTCGGCTGATATACATTTTTCTCATATATATATTGTTTCTTTATTTATTTTATTTTTTTTATTTGGGTATTACATGACAAGAGTATTACACCATGAAAAACACATTGGCCGTGTCCACCTCTTCTTCGGATTCACTTTCTGAATTCCATGTTGCGTTCAAGGCCTTTCTTTTGTAGGGCTTCTTGGAGGTTGTGAGTTTACCTTTAGTCTCCAAGCAATCAGTAACGACATGTTCGGTTTCCTACAATTATAGCAAACGACTTTCTTATCCTCCTCCCCTTGTCATCTTCATCGGTTGTTGAACTTGGCCTTGTTGTACATCCTCTTTACATTATTTACTAGGAGGGAAAGACCTTCATCATCTTCTTCTTCTTTGTCTTCGTCGGAGATGGTAGGAGTAGATTTGAAGGCAAGAGTCTTCTTCTTTTGTGGTGCCTTCTCCTCTGTAGCCTTTCGTTCCATCTCATAAGTTTTTAAGTTCCCAATGAGATCAATAAGCTCCATCTCTTCCTGATCATTAAGTTCCTTCAATGTAGTAAATTTGGCCTCCCAAGATGGTGGAAGAGCACGTATGGCCTTTCTCACATTTTGGTAGCAATTTCATCACCTAAAGAGGCAAGACTATTGGTGATTTTAGTAAATTAGATAATCATATCATCAATGGATTCATTCTTATTCACAGAAAAATTTTCATATTGGGAATGCAAGAGATCAATCTTAGCTCTCTTGATTTGTGATGTCCCCTCATGTGTGACAACCAAGTGTGATCAAATCTCGTAAGCAGATTTGTAATGCATTACCCTAGTGTTGGCCCGAAGGCCTATCACCCTAGTTTTGATGATGATCAACTCATGAAGTTATGTTTACTAATGATCTTGAGTTTAATTAGTGACAGATTCATTATCAAGATCTTAGTAGGTGCATAGCTCAATAAAGGATAAAATGTCAAGATTTGGAGCTAGCACGGTGTGATCCAAGGAGCTTTTGGATCAAGCTTGGACCAAGTCAAGAAGATGAGAAGGCTTCAAGTGAAGACTTCAAGAAGATGAAGACTTGTGTCTAGGTATAAGATTTTGTTTTGTTTTAGTTAAAAATGTAAAGGATAGAGTAGTTGGTGGATTGCTCAAGTGTTATACACACACACACTCTTGATTTAGTTTGTTTTAGAAAAGAATTTTAACCAAAAATCAAACATGTATTTCAAGTGAGTTTTGGTGTTTCTCATATACATATCTTTAAACCAAAACCAAGTTTAGAGCTTAATGTCAAAAACTTAGATATTTCATCTTATTTGTGTAGTGGATCATATCCATACACACTATGCTTTAATGAGTTCAAAATATCTAGTTTTTACTTGAAGATGTTTTGGAAAAACAAAGTTTAGAAAACATGTTTTGGAAAATACAGTTTTTATCTTGAGCCAAATATTTCCAAGTTATAAAAATAGTCCAATCTTTTATAACATGCCTTGATTTTGTGCAAGCATGTTTGTTTATCAAAGTATATTGGTTAAACTATTTTTGTAGATTTTTAAGTATTTTATGGGATTTTATTTGTGCCAAAAAGACCATGTTTTAAATCTCAGAAAACTATTTCAGGCTTCAGATAAGTCGACTTGCTCCCTATATAGTCGACTAATCCTGAAGTCGGCCGACCGGCTCGGTCGACCGACGTGCACAGATGTGCACGTCTTTGTGCACTGGAGGACGGCCGACCGTACGGGTCGACCGCTCCAGAGAGCTCTGCTCTCTGGAAAGTTCGGCCGACCGTACGGGTCGACCGACAGAGAGTTAGACTCTCAGCTCCAGTGGGTCGGTCGACCCAGGCGGTCGACCGTGGCTCTAACGGTCGGATTTCTGACCGTTGGCGGTCGACCGTACGGGTCGACCGGCAGCTCTGACAGACCCCAACGGCTATATTTTTCTGACCTATAAATTTGGGGGTTTGGTCATTGTTTTAAGCCAAGATTTTAGGAGAGCTTTGAGCCAGTTTTTTTCATCCTTTTAAAAGAGTTTTCTCCACATATTTGAGAGCAAATACTTCCAATCAAAAGGGAAGATTTTATTTAGAGTGTGTTAAAAGAGATTCTTTGAGTTTTCCTCCACCATCTCTTTCCTAGTTTTTCTCACACAAACACTTGAGCTATCCATTGCTATTCAATCCTTAGGAGTGTTTGTGGTGAGAGCTTTTATTGGTGATCAAAGTGTTTAGATCACCAAGAAATCATTTTTTGTTCCTTTGAGGAGGCGGACGTGTGTGTCCGCGTTGTTTCGAGTTCGGGTGCGAACTCCGTGTTTGAGGTGCGGCCTCGGCGAGCTAGTGAGCTTGCGTGTGTACGGGACTAGGGAGTCCGAGGGCTTGTAGGTGTTGCGGCACCGAGGAGAGATCCATTGGGATCTTGCATAGTGGAAATCCTTCGTGTGTCGAAGGCGGGGATGTAGAGCAAGTGTGCTCGAACCTCAAAACATACCTTTGTATTTGCGATTGCCTTTTTTCTCTCTCCCTTACTTTATATCTTGCATGCTATTTATTGTGCTTTCATTTACATGCTTGATATACTTTGTGCTCATATTGATATACTTGTTTGGGTTTATTGCTAACACTTGTATTCAACCAAGAGAGCCAACGCGGCACCTCAACCCATTCAAGGGGAATCTAGAGGAGTTTGTCCAGAGCCCTTCACGGGGAATTCGGCAACACTCTTTGGTTATACGTAGTGTTTAGTGTAAAAGATTTAATTAGGTCATAATTTCTTTTAGCTTCCGCATTATTCGCATTATTAGGCATTAAGTGACCATTAGATTAGCCTTCACCTATTCACCCCCCTCTAGGTGAACCTTCAATTGGCATCAGAGCTTGGTACTCTGATTTGGTCTAACAACCTAGAGTTAAAGATCCTCATTTTTAGGCTAATCACTATATTTGTACACACACCATGGACTTCATGTCACCACCCATGTTTGACATTCTTAACATCCATATATGGAAGGTGAAGATGTCCTTGTACCTCAAAGTCCTAGGTTATCATGTTTATCTTGCCACTACTAATAATGCATATTGTTTAGATGGTAAGAATAAGGCTAATGCAAAAGCCCTAAATGCTTTAAGATCTACCCTAAATGATGATTACTTATCTAGGGTTGCTAATCTTGATTTGGCTTTTGTAGTTTGGAACACCCTCCTCTCCCTTGGCGAAAAAGATCAATACTATGCGGGGAGCGATTCGGACGTTGGAAGCGACACCTCCAACGTGTGCTACATGGTCCAAGGGATAACCCCCTTGAGGTAACTACCGAATCCGAGGATGAGGATGTTAACATGTCATATGAAGAGCTTTCTACATTTTGTCAATTATTGCTTGAAAAATATGACATGATTAAGAAAGAAAATAAAAATTTGAAAAAGAATATTGATTGCATGCATAAAAAACATGATTCATTTAGAAGTAATATTGCATGTTTAGAAAAAGAAAATGAAATTTTGAAAAATGAAAATGTTTCCTTGATGTCCAAATTAAATGATTTATGTGAAGGAAATATGGTTTTGAAAAATAAAATTGATTTGGTGGAAAAACAAAAAGAAGTTGCTTTTCAAGAAATCAACTCTTTAAAAAGAAAATTTGTTGAAAAGGAAAAAGAAAGTGTTTCTCAAAAGAAAAAGAAAAATAATTTTATATCTCATCATGCTCTACATGCCACTATTGATAAAAATGAGATTAAGTGTTTGAAAAATAGAATTGATTGTTTGAGCTCACCTTGAGCAATTGTGCATTTAAACATAAGAAATGGAGTCCTTGTTTTCAAAGAAACAAACTCCCCACATTCATGCACAACATCATCATCATGCTTATGTTGCACGTCACGATCACAAACACTCACATAAGCATCGTAAGGTGTACAAATGTACACATTGTGGCCGCAAAGGCCATCTAGCAAAATTTTGTTATGACAAGTTTCATCATGTTAATTTTGCTATTAAAAATGTTTGGGTGCCTTACAAAGCTAACCCCCAAGGACCTAAGAGAAAATGGGTACCAAAACCCCCACCCCATGTTTTTGATGTAGGTGAGGGATCTCTCAAGACGTGAGAGATTTGGTGCCTTGTTAGTGGATGCACATGGATTGGATGGACACACTTTAGTCGCATCGCTATCAAGGGAGTTTTGGTGGGAAAGACCACCATTTTTGGAGCTTTGGAGTTGGTATCAATCTCTAAACTCCTACTTTTTATGTTCATGCTTGCTCATTCATGATATTTTTAGCATGATCATGTTTTATTTGTTTTTGTGCTTCATGTGGTAAAAACATGCTTAGATGTAGTTTTTATCAAAACTTATATTATACATGTACAAATAGTGAGTTACACGTGACTTATATATGTTTGCACTTCATGCTCATTTGTACCCACTATATGCACATGTATATACTAGTTTTGATGATTCTCATTTATACATGTTTTGCCTATTTTATGCTTTACTTCATGTATATGTATTTTTAATTCAAATCTAATAAATATACATGTACACCCGTGAGTCTCTTGCTTTCATGCAAATACATTTAATAGACTCTTTATATTTGGGATATGTATGTGTATTGTTAGGATTGGATAAATCATACATATACCTTGAAGTTTATTTTAAGATGAAAAATAAAAAAAAATTCATGATTTATTTTTAATAAAAAAATTTCATGTTTTGTCTAAAAATGAGATTCATGTTTGATTGAGCTTCAATGTCTATTTTCATGAAAATGCTACTTACATAACCTTTGAACACTCATCTTTTACTTTTCAAGATAATTTTGAGCTTTATGGACTATGAGTGATTGAACTTTGATGTATTTAGTATGATTCATGAAATACATATGCTTTGATTTCATGTTTTTGAAGGATCTTTAACTAGTTTTTCAAAAATTATTTTAACTAGTTAATTGTTCTTCATTTGGTAGAGTTTTTCAAACAAAGCTTATTTTTCAAATCTATTTTTGAAAATCCCTACCTTCTATGGGAGGATGGATGGGCGATTATGCCTTGTATGCTTCATTGAAAATCTTCTATCTTGAGCATATGAAGGGTGGTAGGTTATAAGTTATACACTTGATCTTATTGTTATGTCTATTGGTATCTTTGAATCGTTTCAATTGGTATCAATATGAACTTATTTTGTATATACTCATAGTTTGTTTTCTTATATATGTATGTATCAATTTCAATTGGTATACTCATTTCATACATATATATGATTTTCATGTGCTTAACTTTCAATTGGTTCACACTTTTAAAAGCACAAAGTTTTTGATGAAAAATAAAAATATTTTGATCATTATGTTTACTATTGGTATCAATATGTTTCAACTTCATATTTGTTAAATTTCAATTGGTATCAATATGTTTTACAATAATGATTATTTTCGATTTGGTATTTAAAAATTTGATTGTTTTACAAGAGCTCTGATACCTTTAAAATTTTTTTAAAAGAAAAAAATTAAAAAATGTTTTGGTGTGTATTTCCTATATGCAAGGAGAGCTTAACATCTCTTCTACATATAGATTCATGTTGCGTATATTATAAATTGAGGAGCTTGACAACTCTTCTTTATATGATATACGTGTGTAGGGGGAGCTTCACATCTCCTCTTATGCATTACATAATATGTGTTTGTAGGCTGTCTAAAAATCACTAAAAGACAAGCCATTAAAAGGCAGAGTTTCAGACTCAAGGCGCGAAGGCTCAACACCCGCGTCTCAACATCAAGGCGCGTGGGCTCGACAGCCGCGTCTCAACATCAAGGCGCGTGGGCTCGACACCCGCGTCTCAACCTCAAGGCGCGTGGGCTCGACACCCGCGTCTCAACCTCAAGGCGCGTGGGCTCGACACCCGCGTCTCAGCATCAAGGTGCGAGGGTCCAGACCCGCGCCTCGGTTATAACCGCCCTGGTTATTGGGCCAGTCACCGCCCACATAGCGGGGAAGTGGGGAAGTTACCCCTCATTATGGAGCGTTTTTAGGGGGCACGTTCACCCCCTAGGACCTCTATAAATAGCCTCGTTTGCTATGAGGTCGAGGCAATCAGAAGGCAGGGGGGATAGACACAAGGGCGATCAGAAAGGCATCTGGCATCAAGAGGATCAGAAGATCACAGAGAGAGACAGACCGAGACAGGAGAGAGCTCAATTCTTCGTCAAGCTTGCTGCGTACAAGCTGCTCTTTGCCTACCTTCTCTTTGAGAGTTTTGGTAGACAGAGCTGTGCTACTCCCTCTACCAGCCAAAGAGAAGATTCCCTGACGATCCCGACGGTCATCCGGTCAACGGAGAACAAGATTCACTCTCCACCGCCACACGAAGAACCCAGCCTTAAACAAAGGGAGGATTCAAGACTCAACATCCTCCCTTCCTTGTAACTGGAAGGAAAAAGCAGTTTTGTTGTAATTCTTTCATATGATTCAAGGAAAATTTTACAGTAAAGACTTCTTTCTCTTTTTTCCGGCGCGTACAAGAAATGGCGACTCCGCTGGGGACTACATTTGTCACTGATGAGCAAATCGTGGCGCAAGATGACGTCCTCCGTAAGGGGAAGATGGTCGAATCGCTCATTGTCGAGTTCGACCAGGCGAAGTACGAAGAGTTTCTCTCTTCCGGCTCCAAGAGCCCAAAGACCCGCGTCTGCCGCCGGGTCTCGACGGGGAATGGCCCCGAAGCCCGATCTGTGGCTCTCTCGGGCGCCCCTGCTGCCAACTGTGCCAAGCAAGGTGCACGCGCCAACGCCTCTCAGAAGGCCCGCGTGGCCCCAGGCACAACTGCCTTTGCGACCAACCGCGTCGCACAGAACACCCGCGTCATCTCTTTGGAGACCCGCGTGGTTAAAATCTCTGATGTTCAGCATCAGGATGTTGTTGGTCTCTCTCCACCTCCGCGACGCAACCGGAACGCTGAGCGTCGACAGAGGAGACGTGCGCGTCAGCTACAAGTTGGAACCTCTGGTTGTCTGACTGAGGCTGGACGCAGTATACAAACTGGCGCCTTGCTCGCGCCCCGCGAAGTCCGCGTTTGGCGGCCCAAACGCGAGATTCCTTCAGTTAGGTCCTCTGAGGACCAACTCACCAAACGCCAAGGTGAAGCCTCTACGCCTTGTCAAGCACAAGAGGCACGCGCCTATAGACGTGGGGCCCAGCAGCCCACTCTCTCTCAAGTGTCTCTACCCCGACACACCAGGTAGCAACGCGACAGGCGCGTCTTGTCTCAACAGAGACGCCAGACGCGCGCTGAACAGCTGCGGCGCGAGAACCGCGTCCCTGAAGCCTGCGTCCAGGCTGTACAGCACATGGATGCCTCCCATCTTCGACATTGCGAGGCTAATCTTTTCAATCCCCCTCCCATAGATTTGAGGGATTATTTGACGAAGAAAAGAAGTTCCAATCAGGCCACTTCGTCGTGTTGCTGCCAACGGCTCATCCATATGCTCTCTGAGTGCCGTAGCGGATCAGGCGTACATCAGCAGTCTTTAGTCAGACAGCTGACCCTGATTCCCCCGTCAGCTAAAAGAAGATGCTCCCACAGAAGGAGAACCTTCTCTGACGTTGAGTACCCAGAGCTCACTGCGAATATGACAAGCAGGAGCAAGGGAAAATAACCTGCAGTCAGCTCAAATGAGTCTGACTCTGAACTGGAAGGGGTGTATCAACACACTCGCACCAGGACTGGGGCCATTCCCCCAATTGACTATAATACCTTAGCTCATGGCATTAAAGTGAATGATTCTCACTCCGCCGTAGCGGAATCGAGGGCTTCGAACTCTTCCGTCGAGAAGGAGACCTCCGCCTACATGACAGGCACTCCTGAGGAGACGGCTAAACGTTTAGAACAGATCCAGAAGGCACAAATGGATATGATTCTTTCTCAGCAGGAATCTATCAACTCCCTCAAGCAGGCGATTGCACAGCTGCTCGAAGACAGGAGGAGGTCTCCTCCTAAAAAGTCAAAGGGCAAAGGGAGAAAGGGAGAAAGTTCATCTTCCGAACCTTCTGAGGAGACGCGGCGATCTACTTCCGGCTCGTCCAAGTCCTCGTCGCAAGTAAAGGGCGACCAAGACCCGGGGAAGGCTCATGCTAAAAGAATGAGTCAACTGGAGCGACGCCTCGAGGCCCTTGCCAATCGCAAAGACCTCCAAGAAGTAGGAGTGGTTCGGCCCTACCCGGCTGAATGGGACTTGGTTCCGTACCCGCCCAAGCTCAAAGCTCCAACTCTCCAAGCCTTTGATGGGAAGGGGTCACCCAATCAGCATATCTACTACTTTAAATCCCAAACTGGGAATGTAGTAGATAATGATGCCATCCTGGCGCGCCTGTTCATCGGCACCCTGAAAGGGTTGGCCTTTGAATGGTTCATGAAGCTCCCAGAAGGTTCTATCAAGAACTGGGGCGATTTGGAGAAGCTGTTCTTAACACGCTTCTTTGAAGATGACTCGGAAGTCACGATGCCCACCCTTTTGGCTACTAAACAGCGAAATGGAGAGTCCGTTAAGTCTTTCGTGGAAAGGTTTCGGAACGTGGCACTCCGGTGTCCAAGCGGTATGACCCAGGCCACCCTGGTGGAAACATGCCGCCACAATCTCCAAACCTCACTGCTTGCTCAAATAGAAGTTGCTGAAAGCCGCACCTGGAAGCAATTAGTCCAACAAGGTGAACAGGCTGAGGAGATTGTCGCCCGCGTCAGAGTGGAGGAAGGTAAGCCTAGGCCGGAAAGGTCGACAAGGCGTGCGCCAGACACATCCCTCCAAACAAAGCGGAAGGATAATTTGGCAACGGAGACCAAATCTCCCGCCAAACCTCAATCAGGCAAGGCGAGTTGCTCTTCAAGCCAGCCACGCGCCAACAAGCAATATTCCTTCAAGGAGGAACATGTCGATTCGCTCTTTAAACTACTCAACAAGAGCAACCGACTGAAGCTCCCTGAAGCTCGGCGCCCCGAGGAAGTCGGCAAGACCGACAATCCCACCTATTGCTTGTACCACAGGATGCTGGGGCACCCTACCAAAAGCTGCTATGTCTTCAAGGACATCCTTCAAGCTCTGATTGACGCGGAGGTGTTGAAACTCCGACCAGAGCAGAAGAAGGTGACGGCTAATGTGACGTCAGTTCTCCAGTTCGGAGACAACCCCTGACACCCTCTGGAGTAGTCCCTATCCCAAGAGGAGAGCTGAGAGTGGTCAACACAGACCCTCACCAGCAGCAAGCGAAAGGCTTGGTACCCGTTCCTACACTTCAAGGGAAAATCATGTGGGTCCACCCTGACCATGTCAATGAACAGCAATGGACTACTGTGACCAACAGGAAATCCAAAGGCAAGGCAAAGGCCTCATCCTGCAATATGGTGGGTGCCTCCTCTCGAGAAGCCGAGACTGATGTTCCCTCGTTAACCGACTCAGAAGAGGAAACGATAGTCTTGGCCGCAGAGCCCAACCAACCGATGGCGGGAACCCGTTCGGGACAGCCGTACTTGAAACAGTATGGCGAGATGGCGGTAGTCCCTCCACAACCAGCTGCAGAACTAACCAAGCCCTCCACAAGACAACCTGTGGAGAAACAGAAAGAAACTCGGTTTTCTCGAGTTCTTTCGAAAGGTATGGCGGAAGGATCCACGACACCTTACCGCTTTGATGTCCTGACTCAACTAGCCAACATCCCGGCACGCATTGCCTTGTATGAATTTCTTAGACTATCAAAGTCGACCAGAGAAGCTCTACAAGAAGCTCTGGCAAATGCCGAGGTCTTCATGACCCAGGTGCCGAAGGAGGAAGATGTAGAGGATTGCCTCCACACCTCCCCAAATGCTCCCTGCATTACCTTCACAGCAGATGATATGCAGGTTAAAGGGAAGCATGATCGACCCCTGTATTTCACAGGGTATATTGGATCGTCCGAGGTGAACCGCATTCAGGTAGATCCAGGGTCCGCGTTGAGCATCATGCCTCGCCGGGTCATGCAACATCTGGGCATTCCTACTCATCGTTTGAGCCCTACTCAGACAACTATCTATGGGTTCAATGCCAACCAGACCCGTCAGATGGGGAAAATCAAGCTCAAATGCCAGATTGGAAGCCTCAAGTCAGAAGTGACATGCTACGTCATCGACGCCGACACTTCCTACAATCTATTGCTGGGACGACCGTGGATTTACCGCAACTCCATCGTTCCCTCCACTCTCCACCAAGTCATGAAATACATTGACGGGAGTGGAAAGGTGCAGACGTTGATTGCCGAAAGGTATCCGTTCAAAGGGGTCGAGAATTATTTCACCGACTCTTTGTTGTACCAAGATCCGGTGGAGGCGGATGAAGTCCCGCGACCGGAGGAGCCAGACTCTGGTAACGAAGCTGACACCGAGCCCGAGAAAGAAGAGTGCCTGTGGGAGTTAGAACCACTTGTAAAGAGCACTAATAAGCTCGATGTTGATAATACCACCGACGATGTAGGCGGTTGGTATATTAATGAAGATTTAGATTTTGCGTATTTTTCTGTGTTTGCTTCTGATTCAGTACCATCAGACACTAGCACCGAAGTAGACGATGACCCCTGGTCGGCAATAGATGCTTTGACATCGTTGCATGTACCAGTGAAGTCGTCCTTCGAGACATACCAAGATAATGGTAATGCGCAAGAATCTATATTTATGGTTCCAGCAAGACGGAAAGGCCAAAAACCAATTCTTTTTGGGCGAATCTCGTCTGAACCAACGCCCCGCAAAGAATCGGAAGGCGAGGAGGAATCCCCTCAGTTCGGTCATTATGAAAAGCACTCAAAATGATGAGATGCATGGGGTACGACCTGACCAACAGACCCGGGTTGAACTTCGGCAAAGGAAGGAGGACGCTGCTTCGATCCTTTGTGCCGAAAGGGAAGGCCCCCGATTATTATCATCGGACGCGCCGGGGGTTGGGCTATGTATCAACTCCGGTCCCATCAGCCTCCGATTCTCAAGAATCGTCGAGCAACGATTACTCTTCAGACACATCATCTTGGGAGTCAGATGTCAGTGTCAGCAACATCTTCAAGGAACTTTCAGTGAACATGGTTTCGACAAGCCACCTGGAAGATGGAAATGAAGAAATGATCCAATCTGATACAGATCCTTGGATCAAACATTTAAATGCTCTTTGGGACACTCGCTTTGAATAGCGCGAGCCACCCACAGAAGACAAGGTTGTTCAGATCAACCTAGGAGATGAGGCTAACCCTAAGCCCATCTTCATAAGTGACGGCCTGTCACCTTCGGAGAAAAAGGATCTAATATCTCTTGTACAAGAGTATATAGACGTCTTCGCCTGGAATTATGAGGACATGCCAGGACTCGATCCTCAGGTGGCTATGCACCACCTCAACATCAATCTAGACGTAAAGCCTGTCAAACAACAGCAGCGACGGTTTCGTCCAGAAATAATGGAGGCAATTCAATCAGAAGTCAGAAAACTTATTGATTCTGGCTTCATCAGGGAAGAACAACATCCCGACTGGGTAGCCAACATCGTCCCCGTGGCCAAGAAGAACGGGAAGATCCGGATCTGCATCGACTTTCGCGATCTAAACGAGGCCTGCCCCAAGGACGAATTCCCATTGCCGATCACAGATGTCATGATTGACAATACTTGTGGATTCGAACGAATGTCCTTCATGGACGAATTCTCAGGATACAATCAAATCAAAATGTATCCTGATGACGAAAAGCATACCTCCTTCAGGACACCTCTAGGGGTATATTGCTACACCGTCATGCCCTTCGGACTGAAAAATGCAGGGGCAACATACCAAAGGGCCATGAACGTCATTTTCCATCAGCAAATACGCAAAACGGTAGAATGTTATGTTGATGACATCGCGGTAAAAAGCCGCACTAAAGGTGATCACATAGCGGACCTGAAGGTGGTCTTCGACATCATGCGGACTCATCAATTGAAGATGAATCCCACAAAGTCCTTCCTGGGGGTGGCCAGTGGCAAATTCTTAGGATTTGTTGTAACATCCACCGGAATTCACTTGGACCCGGAAAAGGTTCGCGCTATCCAGGAGATGCAACCCCCGAGAAATCTCAAAGAACTCAGGGGATTGCAGGGACGATTGGCGTACATCCGCAGGTTTATCTCAAACCTCTCCGGAAGATGCCAACCCTTCACTAAGCTAATGAAGAAGGGTGTCTCGTTCATTTGGGACGACGCTTGTCAACAAGCATTTGAGGAAATCAAGCAATACCTCACCCAACCACCAGTCCTTGCAGCTCCGATATCCGGAAAACCTTTCCTGGTATACGTCCGGGCAATGGATCATTCTTTGGGAGCTCTACTAGCTCAGCATGATGACCAAGGACGAGAGCAAGCGATCTACTATCTGAGTAGAACAATGATCGGAGCCGAACATCGGTACAACCCGATCGAGAAGGAATGTTTGGCACTGGTGTTCGCCATTCAGAAAATGCGACATTACCTGGCGGGCCAAACCATAAATGTCATATCAAAAGTTAACCCCTTGAGGTTACTCATGACAAAACCTTCATCGCTGAACGGCCGGCTGGCAAAATGGGCCATATTGCTATCCCAATATGAGATGCACTTTTTACCACAAAAGGCTATTAAAGGACAAGTGGTGGCGGATTTCCTGGCTGAGCATCCGGATCCGAGGGCAACCAAATTTTACGACGATCTCCCAGATGAGATCGCTGAAGCCTGCCAGACCCAGACATCCTTTGAAAGGCAGGTATGGCGACTTTTCTTCGATGGTGCATCAAGAACAAACCCAAAAGGACACCTAGTAGCAGGGGTAGGAGTAGTACTCGTCTCCCCACAGAACTGTGTGATTCCTCAGGCTGTCTCATTAACTGAGCCTTGTTCCAACAATGTGGCGGAGTACAACGCTCTTTTGATTGGGATGCAATTCGCCGATGAGATTGGCGTTAAAAATCTCGAGGCATACGGCGACTCTAAACTCATCGTCAGCCAAGTTCGCGGGGAGTACGAAGTCAGACATGAGGACCTAGTACCCTACCACAACGCAACTATCCGCATGGCCGAGGGGTTTACAAGCTTCTACATCGACCATGTACCGCGCAGGCAAAATGCGCACGCGGATGCACTCGCATCCCTCGCGGCCTCCTTAGCTCTTCCAGCTGGAGCAATGGAGAAGATATTCGTCTACAGCCACGACCTGTATTGCCCGAGAAATGCTCTCGAGGGCTATCAGGAGTCAAAGGGAGAATGTCAAGGCAAAGAAGCACTGGAATTGTCAACCGGTCCAGAGCTTAAAGACTGGCGATTCCCCTACATTGATTTCGTCTTATACGACATTCTGCCTGAAGACACCAAAGAGGCGGCTGCCATTCGAAAGAAAGCCCCCAAATTCTATTATAATGCGATTACGCGAACATTGTATCGTCGATCGCATGACGGGATCTTGCTCCGGTGCCTCTCACCAAAAGAAGCCCAAGAGGTATTGAGAGAAGCCCACGACGGTATGTGTGGAGCCCATCAACCTGGCCCAAAACTGGCACATCGACTCCAAAGATTGGGTTACTACTGGCCCAAGATGATTGCCGATGCCGTCACTTATGCTAAAAGATGTCACGCTTGCCAAGTGCATGGCGATTTCATCCATCAAGCACCAGGCTACCTCCACTCTACAACCTCTACCTGGCCATTTGAAATGTGGGGGATGGATGTGGTTGGCCCTATCAGCCCACCATCATCAAAAGGACATCGGTTCATTTTGACAATAACCGATTATTTCTCTAAGTGGGCTGAGGCCATTCCTTTGAAGGAGGTCAAATCGTCGAACGTGATCAAGTTCGTGAAACATCACGTTATTTACCGTTTCGGTGTACCTCGGCGAATTGTCCATGACAATGGACCTCAGTTCATCAGCCAGGCTTTCCAGAGATTCTGCGCTAAGTTCAGAATCCAGAGTGTGTCCTCAACGGCATACTATCCTGCCGCTAACGGCCTCACAGAAGCTTTCAACAAGACCATTGGTAAGCTTCTCAAAAAGTTCGTCTCGAAAAGTCAACGGGACTGGGACGACAAACTAGGTGAATGCTTATGGGCCTATCGCACAACTGTGCGAACCCCAACTAAAGCCACGCCATTTCTTTGGTATACGGATGTGAAGCCGTGCTCCCACTGGAAATTCAAATTCCATCTCTATGCGTCGCCTTGACAGCGGAGATGACAACAGAGGAGAAGCATCGACGGCGACTCCAGGAACTGGAGGCCTTAGATGATAAACGTCTGCAGGCCCAACAAAAAATCGAGCTCTACCAAGCTCGTATTACCAGAGCCTTCAACAAGAAAGTTAAAATGCGAACTTTCAAGAAAGGCGATCTTGTCTTAGCCGTCAGAAGACCCATGGTAATGACGCACAAGACAAAAGGAAAATTCCAACCCAAAATGGGAAGGACCATTTGTAGTAGAGTCAGTCTACTCGAATGGGTCATATCGCCTCATAACCTCAAATGGCGATACACTCATGATGCTGATCAATGGCAGGTTCCTGAAGAAATACTATCCTTAGATGGTATTCATCCGCTGATCAAGTTAAAAGTACACCTCTGATCAAAGTAAGAAGAATTTCTTCATTATAACATCTGACGCCCCCGACGGCTAAGGATAGAGGAAAAATGTTGGCCTTTAAGCCCAACATAAGTCTTCGACAACTCATCATGCTGAGGGGAATAGCATGGCTAGCCCAACTCAAACGGTAGTTAGTAAAGGCACCTCAAATCCGTTGATAGCTGAGGGTTTGCTAAAAATCCTAAATGGACTTGGCTCCACTCTTTCCTCCAAAATCCCTTACCAATTCTCATATACAGAATGGTAGGTCTACAAAATACAACCATTACTAAGTTAACACTATACCTCTGGTAATGGAAACTTTTCAATATTCCTTGTCGAGTACAAATTTTGCTTGTCAACTCTACATGGAGTATCAAACTTTCAAATTTGCCAAGTTAACACTATACCTCTGGCACTTCAAATTTTCACTTGTCAATTCTCACCAATAGAATGACAGGTCCTCAAATTGCTCTTATCTTGAGTCAATCTTGGTCAAGTTAATACTATACCTCTGACAAATTACTGTTAAAGTTTAACACCACACCTCTAAACAGTAATCAGGTTTCTGTCAGGTTTAATATTACACCTCTGACAGTCACTTTTCTTCAGACTTCCATATCGAAGCTGAAATGGATGATGCTAAGTTAACATTACACCTCTAGCATCAAGTCATTGCTAAGTTAAACAATACACCTATGGCCATGACTTTCCCTCGGACTTCCTTATACAAGCCGAGATGACCAATGCCAAGTTCAACATTACACCTCTAGCATTACCCTCACTGTCAAGTTAAACATTACACCTATGACAGTGACACTTCTGAGTTAGGTTAATATCACACCTCTGACTCACATCCTTGTCAAGTTAACATTACACTTCTGACAAGACCACTTTCAACCCGTTAAGTTAATATCACACCTCTAACGGTAACAAACTTTCCTAGATTCCCCACGAGTCTAGTCTCACTTGTTATTCTCTTCAACAGAATAACAAGTCTACCTAAAAGCATTGTTAGGTTAATACTATACCATCAACAGTGTTTCCATCAAATCCCCAGCTGAGCTCAATCAAGTTAATCCCAAACACTTGATAAAAGTTCACCCTCCCTGGGGGTACCAATTCTACTTGTCACTTTCTCTTATAAAGTGGCAGGTCCACCAAAAATTATTTCATCTCTGTCAAGTTAATATTACACCTCTGACAGTATTGTGAGAGTTCCTGAAATAGGATCTTTCCCTACAAAGTTTGACTTATTAAGATTATCATCATAATTTTGACAAAGTCAAAGATTCTTTGCTTCTATGAGTCTAACTGAAGACAAAAAGTTCAAGACAATGAAAGAGGCAAAAAGAAAAGTGTCACTTTTATTATTTTCAGGCATATGAAAGTGATACAAAATGCTCTCTTATACAATAAGATTGAGTGTTACAGTAAAAACGCTCTCTTATACAATAAGATTGAGTGTTACAGTTAAAACGCTCTCTTATACAATAAGATTGAGTGTTATAATTAAGGAGTACAAAGAAGTTCCTCTCTCTCTCAGAGGCCGTACTCACTCCTTGAAGCCGCATCTAATTCCAAGTGCACGATGTCTGAAGAAGTGCCAAACTGTGGCGACAATTGGAGCCGGTTGCACTATGGTGCATGACGTAAACATCGGAAGAGCCCTAGCTGACTAAGCTAAGAGCAATAGTGTTCTTGAGGTCCGGTGGCAGCAGAAAGCCATGCAACCCTTCATTCATGAGCATCTCTTTCGCCAGAAGGCCATCCAACGAACATGGAGTGTCCTTGATGTCACTCCTGGAGTGGGAGAGGAAGAGGATCCTATCTGCCACTGTATCCACCGTAACCTCCTCGCCGCCATACTTACCCTGACCATCCCTTGCCAGCAGGCATGACTGGTGCAGTGGATCTGAAGAGACCTTGGCGAGGGTTAAGTCCCCGTCAGGAACATAATATATTCCCTTGTAGACGACGAGGACCATAATATATTCCCTTGTAGATGAACATCGAACGAGTTCGCCGACCGGAATATTCTTCCAGGGGCCCAGCGAACCTGAAAAAGGACAATCAAGCCTACCTACAAGGAATAAACAAGGGGGTTAGAAAATCTGGAACTTAGTATACTTCAACAAAGAAAACTAAGTGACAGACGCGGCTATTGTCGAAGACTTCAGACGCGGGAATGAGCCCGCGCAGTGAGTCAAAATACCGCGTCAACAGAAGCAGACGCGAATCAAAACTGTGCCACACACAGGATTCAAACGCGGTCTCATTTTGCGCCCGCGCCGAAAACACAAGGCGCGAAAGGACTCAGACGCCGAAAATTGCCATCTCCCTGTCGAGGGAACAGGGGTTGCAAAATTCGGGTCTGAAACCTTCAGCCCGAGTTGGAATTCATCCAAGTCAGTGGCCTTAAAACGCGAGCTTCATGAGCAAAGTCAGCGCCAAGTGCCAAAGACTTCTGTACTCGTGTCCAGGGAAGTTTAAGTCGGCGGCGCAAATTCCAGAAGGAATGCACCAACTCAGACTTCATGAGGAAATCCAGATGATGATGATGCCAAAGTGCAAACTTGGGTGGACTAGAAACATCACGGCAAGTCGGGACGGTATACCAGCAGAGGCCTCTGTCAAGAGTTTAACTCTCTGCATCAGAATATGGACATGGAAGATGATCAGAGAGACACTTTATCCTGAAGAGACCAAACAGAAGCATGAAAGCTCTGGGTCATCTTCTTCCCCGGAGTCGTCTTCATCCATGAAGACAGTACCCCTGTTAGAAACTTTGAAGAAGGCGGAAGTTCTCAGAGCAATCGTTCTCTTAAAAGGGAAAATAGTCTAAGATTGGGACTGCTAAAGAAGGCGAGCCCCTATTTATAGGCCGCTCCTGGTAACCGTCATTAATGGTTCATCAATTGGAACCGTCGGCCTTAATGACCGCACGATTGTCAAAGTCCAATGGGAAGCTGACGCGTGGAGGGTCGCTTTGGGAAACGTTGAAGACGCTGGTCGACAACCGCCAGCGCCGGTTTTACATTAAAGGGTATTAACGCCCAAGTCCAATGAAGAACCGACGCGTGGACAACTGCTTCGGGAAACAACGGATGACCCAGTTTCCCAATCGTCAGTGAAGACTTGACGTTCAATCGTCAGTGAAGACTTGACGTTCAAAGATCTCATAAAATCTTTATGTCAGGCCGCATGTAACGTCTGGAAGTTACATCGATACGCAGATGGGAAAACCGCGTTCTAGAACCCGCGTCTCTTTTTCAGAATGAATGACGTCCACTTGGAAAGTCCACTTGCGTTCCAAAGGAAAGTCCGCGTGACTCAGAATCGCGTCCCTTCAGCAAACAGGGCCCATTTTAAGGGAAAGCACTTGACTCAGCAAAGGACTTAGTCCATTCTGAGATTAAGGGAAAAATACATAAGGCTGCGTCCCTCGCGTCCGCTCGAGTCGCGTCTTCATTGGCAGGACAGACTCGCGTTACTCAAAGCCGCGTTTCTCTCTGCGAGTTGATGCCGCCGCGTCTCCCTATGGATTGACGCTGCGTCTCATCAAAAGGACTTAGTTCTATCTGGGTTCTTATGAACTGATGACCGCGTCTCTCCATGAATTGACGCCGCGTCTCATCAAAAGGACTTAGTTCTACCTAAGTCCCTATGAACCAATGCCGCGTCTCATCAAAAGGGCTTAGTTCTACCTAACGTCCTATGGGTCAAACGCCGTGTTTCATTTAAAGAACTTAGTCTCACCTAAGTTCAGCATTCACAGTCAGTTAATCAAAGATTGTGATCAAGAGGTCGAATTCATCCACAGCAAGGCAACGAAGGAGGTGGAACCAAAAACTTCAAAGACTTTTATTATATCAAAAATGATAAAAGTTAATACAAAACACTCTTAGTGAACAGAGTATCCTTTTCTTAAAAAAAAAGAGAGAAGGCTACAAGTCCTGGTCCGCCAAAGAACGAATTTGCTCTCTAAGGCGATGTATCTTATGTTGACGCGCCTTCTCAACCTCCATGAGAGCTCGGGCCCGCAGATCCGCTTCAGACAAAAATCCCTGCGCTTGCACTCGGAGGGATTCCAGCTCGGATGAACGAACAGAGAGGTCCGCTTCAGCTTGCGCCTTGGCAACCTCTAACTCCGCTAGCCTCTTTTCAGAGGTAGCAAGCCTCTGTTCGTTGAAGACAATCATGGCCTCAGCCCTGGCTATAACAGCCCGAGAGTCAAGGATAGCCTGCTTTGCGGCCTGTATGATCGTCTCTGACTCCTCGGACTCAATCGCCAGCCTTGGTGATCAGCCTGGACACGTTCAAGAAGACGAGTGCTATCGGTTATCTTCTCCTCCACCTCTCTTCGCTCCTGCTCTTGAGCAACAAGGAGCCTGTTCAGCGTTTCTTGGGCTTCGTGGGATGAACCGGCATCATCCTCCAGGGATCGAAGCTCTCTCAGGTGCTGTCCCAGCTGATCCACCAGCAGCTGACTCGCCTGGGCTAGCGAAGGGCCTCCGGCCAACTTGATGTTCTCGACCTGGTTTCCGAGAAACATCTGGGCGAAGTCAAGGGAGCTACCCCTAGTCAGGACGAAATCGATGCATGTTCGCATCGAGGTAAGGAACTGCTGCACCGCCTGGTGTGTCAAAAGCTCCATGATATCATCATCCGAAGTGCTCCCCGATCCTCTTTCTATCACGGGGTGGGGGATGTAGATCGGCTCTGTTGGTGCAAGAGTCGAGCTGACCACGGGTACGGCAGGAGCAGGAGCAGCCACTAGCGCTTCTGGGGGTACCACCTCTGCAGGAACCTCCACAGCCGATGACAGGGTAGTGAGCTCGACCTCCTCAGAAACCTCAGCCAAGGCTTGGGCCGTGTGGCCTTCCGGAGGGACACTGACCGTCAGACTCTCTACCTGGGCCCCCTCAGTTCTCTCTGCAAGTTATCTCAACATTAGCCAGAATGTAAAAAGAGAAACATCCGAGACATCAAAACTTCCTTACCAAGCTGGAGGTCCAGAGATGTCAAATCCTTGGGCGAACCCTGCAGAGGAGAAGTCTCCCTGACTTCAGTGGTGGCCTCCTCTTCCTGCAGAGTAGAAGTCTCCCCGATTTCGGTAGTTGCCTCGGCAGCTGGAGTCTCAACTCCTTCCGGCTGGGTCAACTCTTGCACCATCTCTTCGATATGCGAGGAGGTTGCAGCCTCGGTATCCTCAGCCAATCCTGCAGCATAAAAGGAGAATGTTAAAGCTTCCTCTTCAAAATGAAAAGGGAAATCAGGTCAGAAGGTGAAAAGAGTACCTTCAGCAGGAGCAACCGCTGGTGGTGACATCGTCGCCGGCTCACACCCATGTATTTCCTCCTCCGAGATGTGTGAGAATTTGCTCGGATCAGGAGGAGCGGGTTCGTCACCATAGTCGACCTCATCCTCCAAATCGCTTTCCTCTGCGGATGAGGAAGACGACAGTTCAACGTGAGAGGCCTCGGTAGCCGGAGCCTTGCCTCTAAACACCCCAGTGGTAGGGCTGGGGTCAACCATCCGAGGACTGGAGATGAAGACAGAAGGAGACCCAGGCTGTTGTGCCTCATCCCTCCTCTGAGCTGAGGAAGACTCGGGCTGAGCTGAGTTCCCCGGAATCTCAACATCGCCTCCGCTCATTATATCGACCTCGAGCTGCTCGGTCTCGTCAGTGGCGGTGGGTCTGTCAGCAGGCTCCCCTTCCTCTGCAATCCTGAGGCTCCTGCGGTGTAACCTGCGGGCATGGACTAAGGGAGTGTCATCCTTGTCCACCTCTTCCTCCCTCGGCTCCCCAACAGCAGAAGGGATGTCCGCGGATTGAGAAACTGCAGCCGTCAAGTCTCTCCGGACCTTCTTTGGGGCAGGCTCAGCAGTGGAAGTAGAACCTTGACGACGCTTGCTCACCGCCTGTCGAGCCCTTGTTGGTCGCGGCTCCGCCCTTGTTGCTCGCGGCTCCTCCCTTGACCTTCTCCCGACCTCCTTCAGAGCCTTCAGGTACTGCTCGACGCCTCGCGAGCGTTTACCGGACTCTGACCCTGCTTCGAGATTTGCATTGATACTCTCAATGCATGAATACTCCGGAACAAAGTATGGTGTCTGGTTGACTTGGAAGTACCAGGAGCAGAAGCTGAAGCTCATACGGTAGTTTGACCCCTCGATAGGTAGACGGAAAGTTGCTTCCGTCCCTCCGGCCACACTGTAGTACCAAGCCCGAGCACCTTCGAACAAGTTCCCTTCGAAGGCGAGTCGAGCATTGGGATTGCCGACGTAGAGTTGATCGTAGCCGAACTGTCGGGCGAAACGATTCGGCATGTACGGCTCGATTGTGCATGAAGTCCCTTGCCGGAAAAGCACATATCCGGGCCGAATGTTGATCAACCACCAGAAGACCCCCGTGGACAACCTCGTGAAGTCATCTGGGCCCGCGGAATCAGTAAATAGATCCCCGAAAGATGCACCAGGGATCTCGGGGAAGCAGCGATTGAGCTGGTAGTTCGAAGCATCTGAAATGCACTTCCGGACGAAATACATATAAGTATTACGCCAGTCCGAACCCTCCAACCGCTGTACAAAAGGGGCGAAACCCTCACTCCAAGGCACCGGCGTCATCAGGGAAGGGCAATGCATCACGTACCAAGCCATGAGGTACGTGTAAGGCAGCTCGATCTGAGGGTTGGGGCGCTTCACCGTCGGCTTCCCCTCTGAGTCAAGGATCGGTTGGCCATGGGAGTTGACAGCCTTCCCTGGCTCGCAGAAGTTGTGGGTTAACGCCCGCAACCCGCTCTGAATGCCAGCCGCCACGGCCGGAAGAAGGGCTATGGGACTGCCATGGGCCAGGAGCACCGCCGGGTACACTACATCGGCAACAATGACTTCATGTGGCAGTGTGGGCACCACACAACGCTTCAGCCACAGCATTAAGAAGCCCGCCAACAATGCTCGATCGGAGATAGGGGTCCGGGCTTGATGGTGAAAGCTTTCGAAGACCATGTCAGGTTCGAAACCGTCCTCGTTCGAAACCGTGGTGTAGAAGCCTTCAGGAGCCTGGGCGATCCTGTCCTCAATTTCCTTGTCGGAGCTGGGAGCCAGTCGGGTTATTGGATGGTCTTTCTTATTGACATTGTTGAACAAGTAACTGGCCCAAGACAGCTGCTTGATTCCTCCCGACCTCCAAGTGGTTATCTGGCCGCAAATATGGAAGTGACATAGCACTTCCCAATAAGTCTCGTACATTTGAGGAGACCCTTTCTTCATAAGGTTGAGCTCCTCAGTGGTTGGGATATTTCTCATAGGGAGAATCCCCTGTTGCCAGCCCCGAGACCTCATGCAACTCGTGCAGTGCAAGGCCCATCTCTCCGACCGGGGTGAAGAATGTCCCCGTCAAAGAATTGTAACGCTCCAGGACCCCGAAGAAGTTCTGAGAACTCGGCGGGATGCCATACTGCACGGCCCTGACTGCTGGGTACAGTCCCACATGCTCTAGCAGATCTCCAAGATCGGCAAGGACGAAGCTCACCATCCTGCGCCACCAATACTTCTCGGTGGAATGAACCCACCCGGGCGCACGGAACTCAACAGGAAAATCACCCTCCGCTTTCATAAACGCGTTGAGGAAGGTAGTGCCGAGTTTTGGTATCTCTCCAACTGGGAGCTCAGACTTGCGCGACCCGGGGAACAGGCCGAGAACCGCCCTATCATGACCATCATGACGGTATACCTTCTGGGAGCCCAAGTCACCGAGGGTAATCTCAGGGACATATCAGGAAACGTCCCATTTCATCTACCGAGGGACGGACATGTGCTGGAGATAAGACAGCGGGAACATCCTCTCCATGTCTGGAAGAAAGAATCTTCTATCCCCTATCTGACAGAGCCATCTATAATTTCCATCATACATGGAATAGCCGCCATCACCGATACGATCTCCGAAGAAGAAGGCAGGCTTCTCCAGCTTGACGCGATCATCCGTTGTGAATGCTGCATCGGTCATAAGCACCCGAAGGGTTGTCATATCAACATTGGAGAGCCTTTCCTGGCGCTCCTGCGACCTGTCAGCAGTCACAGGTACTGTCCTTCGTAGCACAAAGGCCAGATCACGGTCAGCACCACCTACATGTCATAAGTGGCGCTTCTTGGCGAGTGGGGCAGAAGGGTGTGGTACTGCAAAAGAAAAGGACACTTAATCAGACACCTTATCAGAAGCAAAAAAAAATGCTAAGTGTTTATAGTCCAGACGCAGAAGAGATACTGGACGCAGGAATTATCAAATCCACGTCCAGACCTGCGAATCTGCGTCCAGACGCAGAAGAAATACTGACGCAGGAATTATCAAATCTGCATCCAGACCTGCAAATCCGCATCCAGGCGTAAGACCCGCGGGATCAAATCCGCGTTTTGCAAACCAAGACTTATGAAAAATCTCTAAGTACTTGGGCTCAGGTGCAAGATTCATCAAAAACCTGCACCTGATGAAAAATCTTCAAGTCCGCGTCCGAACCCTTCACAATTAGAAATATTCTAAGTGAAGAATCTGAAATGCAGGACTCGCTGGCACCGGGTCATCAAACCCGCGCCTTGGTTATCAACTCAAAGACCGCGTCTGAGACCGCGTCTGAGAATCAAATACGGTTTGTTTTCTGTGTTGACGGTTCTGTGTTAATAGTTCTCCTCCAAAAGATATCTTTTTGGGGTTCCATGAGCTTCCAGTAATGGGGAAGTCCAAGCCTAAACGGCGTTATACCTGAGAAAAGGACTTCCTGCGCGGAGGAACCGCCCCTCTAGGCCTCGGTGACGGTCGCTCTTGAAGAGGATGCGGTTGGCTTGGTCTTAGGTGCCATTGGTGATTAAGAATCCAGTAATGGAGATGAACAGAGAAAGAAGAACTCTTTTTCTTAAAAACTCTAAACAAATGCGCTCGGAGAAGAAGAGGTATCTCTCTGACTGTTGCCATTTATAGGCACAAGGATTCGTGAAGATACACGGCGCGTGGCTCGATTAGTTCTGCAGCGAGTCATCGCTTGACGCGTGGAACAGATCAATTTTAATGTATCGCGAAGATCGCGCACCATGGCTCTGCAGCGAGTCATCGCTTGACACGTGGAACAGATCATTTAATGAACCGGGAAGTCCGCGCGTCAAAAGGTGATGTCCCGTCGGTTCCCCAGGCCAACTGGCAGTGCAATCATGACATGGCACAGATTCGCACCCGACGGCCGCGCCTCTTCGATGGACATGCCCCGTCATCACCGCCATAAATGCATTCAAAAAGTCGCGTCTCTCTAAGAAGTTCGCGTCTTTCCAGCCCGGCTGAACATCGCGTCTGCTTTATGGAATATCAGTCGCGTTTCCATTTCCAAAAGACGCATCCCATGAAAGTCACGTCTTTAATGAGTTCAAAATATCTAGTTTTTACTTGAAGATGTTTTGGAAAAACAAAGTTTAGAAAACATGTTTTGGAAAATACAGTTTTTATCTTGAGCCAAATATTTTCAAGTTACAAAAATAGTCCAATCTTTTATAACATGCCTTGATTTTGTGCAAGCATGTTGTTTATCAAAGTATATTGGTTAAACTATTTTTGTAGATTTTTAAGTATTTTATGGGATTTTATTTGTGCCAAAAAGACCATGTTTTAAATCCCAGAAAACTGTTTCAGGCTTCAGATAAGTCGACTTGCTCCCTATATAGTCGACTAATCCTGAAGTCGGCCGACCGGCTCGGTCGACCGACATGCACAGATGTGCACGCCTTTGTGCACTGGAGGACGGCCGACCGTACGGGTCGACCGCTCCAGAGAGCTCTGCTCTCTGGAAAGTTCGGCCGACCGTACGGGTCGACCGACAAAGAGTTAGACTCTCAGCTCCAGTGGGTCGGTCGACCCAGGCGGTCGACCGTGGCTCCAACGGTCGGATTTCTGACCGTTGGCGGTCGACCGTACGGGTCGACCGGCAGCTCTGACAGACCCCAACGGCTATATTTTTCTGGCCTATAAATTTGGGGGTTTGGTCATTGTTTTAAGCCAAGATTTTAGGAGAGCTTTGAGCCAGTTTTTCCCATCCTTTTAAAAGAGTTTTCTCCACATATTTGAGAGCAAATACTTCCAATCAAAAGGGAAGATTTTATTTAGAGTGTGTTAAAAGAGATTCTTTGAGTTTTCCTCCACCATCTGTAGGCTGTCTAAAATCACTAAAAGACAAGCCATTAAAAGGCAGAGTTTCAGACTCAAAACGCGAAGGCTCAACACCCGCGTCTCAACATCAAGGCGCGTGGGCTCGACAGCCGCGTCTCAACTTCAAGGCGCGTGGGCTCGACACCCGCGTCTCAGCACCAAGGCGCGAGGGTCCAACACCTGCGTCTCAGCACCAAGGCGCGAGGGTCCAACACCCGCGTCTCAACATCAAGGCGCGTGGGCTCGACACCCGCGTCTCAACATCAAGGCGCGTGGGCTCGACACCCGCGTCTCAGCACCAAGGCGCGAGGGTTCAAAGCCTGCGTCTTAAACTCAAGGCGCGAGGGCCCAAAGCCCGCGTCACAGTATCAAGGCGCGTGGGCTCGACACCCGCGTCTCGGTTGTAACCGCCCTGGTTATGGGGCCAGTCGCCGCCCACATAGCGGGGAGGTCAGCCCCTCATTATGGAGCATTTTTAGGGGGCACGATCACCCCTGGAACCTCTATAAATAGCCCCGTCGCTATGAACCACAAAAGGGGAGAAAGGACGAAAAAAAAAAGGGTCGGCCGATCAAGAGGAGGACAACAAGAGACCAGAGATAGACAACGGACTACACCCTGGCAGACAAGAGAGAGAGCTCAACTCTTCAGCAAGCTCGCTGCGTACGAGTTGCTCTTTGCCTACCTTCTCTTTGAGAGTTTTGGTAGACAGAGCTGTGTTACTCCTTCTACCAGCCAAAGAGAAGATCCCTGACGATCCTGACGGTCATCCGGTCAACGGAGAACAAGATTCACTCTCCACCGCCACACGAAGAACCCAGCACTAAACAAAGGAAGGATTCAAGACTCAACATCCTCCCTCCCTTGTAACTGGAAGGAAAACAGTTTTGTTGTAATTTTTCATCTGATTCAAGGAAATTTTACACGAATTTTATCTCTGCAAACAAGAGATGGCGACTCTGCTGGGGACTACATTTGTCACTGATGAGCAAATCGTGACGCAAGATGACATCCTTCGTGAGGGAAAGATGGTCGAATCGCTCGTTGTCGAATTCGACCAGGCAAAGTACGAAGAGTTTCTCTCTGCCGGCTCCAAGAGCCCAAAGACCCGCGTCTGCCACAGGGTCTCGACGGGGAATGGCCCCGAAGCCTGATCCGAGGTTCTCTCGGGCGCTGCTGCTGCCAACTGTGCCAAGCAAGATACACGCGCCAACGCCTCTCAGAAGGCCCGCGTGGTCTCAGGCACAACTGCCGTTGCAACCAACCGCTCCGCGCGGAACACACGCGTCAGCGTCTCTCAGGAGACCCGCGTGGTCAAAATCTCTGGTGTTCAGCATCAGGTCGTCGTTGGTCACTCTCCACCTCTACGACGCAACCGAAACGCTGAGCGTCGACAGAGGAGACGTACGCGTCAGCTACAGTTGGAACCTCTGGTTGTCCGACTGAGGCTGGACGCGACGTACAATCTGGCGCCTTGCCCGCGCCACGTCCAGCACGTGAAGTCCGCGTTTGGCGGCCCAAACGCGAGACTCCTCAAGCTAGGTCCTCTGAAGACCAACTCACCAAACGCCAAGGTGAAGCCTCTGCGCCTCGCCGAGCGCGAGAGGCACGCGCCCATAGGCGTGGGGCCCAGCAGCCCATCCTCTCTCAAATGTCTCTGCCCCGACGCACCGAGCGGCAGCGCGGCAATCGCGTCTCATCCCAACAGAGACGCCAGACGCGCGTCTTACAGCCGCGGCACGAAAATCGCGTCCCTGAAGCCTGCGTCCAGGCTATACAGCACATGGATGCCTCCTGTCTTCGACGTTGCGAGGCTAGTCTCTTCGATCCCCCTCCGGTGGATTTGAGGGATTACTTGACGAAGAAAAGAAGTGCCAATCAGGTCACTTCATCATGTTGCTGCTAACGGCTCATCCATATGCTTTCTGAGTGCCGTTGTGGTTCAGGTGTGCACCAGCAGTCTTTAGTTAGACAGCTGACCCTGATTCCCCCGTCAGCCAAAAGAAGGCGCTCCCACAGAAGGAGAACCTTCTCTGACATTGAGTACCCGGAGCTCACTGCGAATATGACGAGCAGGAGCAAGGGAAAACAACCTGCAGTCAGCTCGGATGAGTCTGACTCTGAACCGGAAGGGGTGTATCCACACACTCGCACCCGGACTGGGGCCATTCCCCCGATTGATTATAATGCCTTAGCCCATGGCATTAAAGTGAATGATTCTCACTCCGCCGTAGCGGAATCACGGGCTTCAAACTCTTCCGTTGAGAAGGAGGCCTCTACCTACATGATAGGCACTCCTGAGGAAACGATTAGACGTTTAGAACAAATCCAGAAGGCACAAATGGATATGATTCTTTTTCAGCAGGAATCTATCGACTCCCTCAAGCAGATGCTTGCACAGTTGCTCGAAGACAGGAGGAAATCTCCTCCTAAAAAGACGAAGGGCAAAGGGAAAAAGGGAGAAAGTTCATCTTCCGAACCTTCTGAGGAGAGGCCGTGATCTACTTCTAGTTCGTCCAAATCCTCGTCGCAAGTAAAGCCCTTACCAACCGTAAAGGCCTCCAAGAAGCTGGGGTGGTCCGGCCCTATCCTGCTGAATGGGACTTGGTTCCATACCCGTCCAAGTTCAAGGCTCCAACCCTTCAAGCATTCGATGGGAAAGGGTCACCCAACCAACACATCTACTACTTTAAATCCCAAACTGGGAATATAGTAGATAACGATGCTATCCTGGCTCGTCTGTTCATCGGCACCCTGAAAGGGCTGGCCTTTGAATGGTTCATGAAGCTCCCAGAAGGTTCTATCAAGAACTGGGGCGATTTGGAGAAGCTTTTGGCTACTAAACAGCGAAAGGGAGAGTCCGTCAAGTCTTTCGTGAAAAGATTTCAGAATGTGGCACTCCGGTGTCCAAGCGGCATGACCCAGGTCACTCTGGTGGCAACATGCCGCCACAATCTCCAAACCTCACTCCTTGCTCAAATAGGAGTTGCTGAAAGCCGCACCTGGAAGCAATTAGTCTAACAAGGTGAACAGGCTGAGGAGATTGTCGCCCGCGTCAGAGTGGAGGAAGGTAAGCCCAGGCCGGAAAGGTCGACAAGGCGTGCGCCAGACACATCCCTCCAAACAAAGCGGAAGGATAATTCGGCAACGGAGACCAAATCTCCCGCCAAACCTCAATCAGGCAAGGCGAGTGGCTCTTCAAGCCAGCCACGCGCCAACAAGCAGTATTCTTTCAAGGAGGAACATGTCGATTCGCTCTTTAAGCTACTCAACAAGAGCAATAGACTGAAGCTCCCTGAAGCTAGGCGCCCCGAGAAAGTCGGCAAGACCGACAATCCCACCTATTGCTTGTACCACAGGATGCTGGGGCACCCTACCAAAAGCTGCTACGTCTTCAAGGACATCCTTCAAGCTCTGATTGACGCGGAGGTGTTAAAGCTCCGACCAGAGCAGAAGAAGGTGACGGCTAATGTGACGTCAGTTCTCCAGTTTGGGAGACAACCCCCGACACCGTCGGGAGTGATACCTGTTCCAAAAGGAGAACTAAGAGTGGTCAACGTAGACCCTCATCAGCAGCAAGAGAAAGGCTTGGTACCCGTCCCTACACCTCAAGGGGAAATCATGTGGGTCCACCCTGACCTTGTCAATGAACATCAATGGACTACTGTGACCAACAGGAAATCTAAAGGCAAGGCAAAGGCTTCATCCTGCAATGTGGTGGGTGCCTCCTCTCGAGAAGCCGAGACTGATGTTCCCTCGTTAACCGACTCAGAGGAGGAAACAATAGTTCTGGCCGCAGAGCCCAACCAACCGATGATGGGAACCCGTTCGGGACAGCCGTACTTGAAGCAGTATGGCGAGATGGCGGTAGCCCCTCCACAACCAGCTGTAGAGCCAACCAAGCCCTCCACAAGACAACCCGTGGAGAAACAGAAGGAGACTCGATTTTCTCGAGCCCTTCAAAAGGGCATCACGGAAGGATCTACGGCGCCTTACCGCTTTGATGTCCTGGCTCAATTGGCAACATCCCGGCGTGGATTACCTTGTATGAACTTCTTAGGCTGTCAAAGTCAACCAGAGAAGCTCTACAAGAGGCTCTGGCAAATGCTGAGGTCTTCATGACCCAGGTGCCGAAGGAGGAAGATGTAGAGAATTGTCTCCACACCTCCCAGAATGTCCCCTGCATCACCTTCACGGCAGAGGATATGCAGGTTAAAGGGAAGCATGATCGACCCCTGTACTTCACAGAGTATATTGGATCATCCGAAGTGAATCGCATCCAGGTAGATCCCGGGTCTGCATTGAGTATCATGCCTCGCAGAGTCATGCAGCATCTTGGGATTCCCACTCACCGTTTGAGCCCTACCCAGACGACCATTTATGGGTTCAATGCCAATAGTACCCGTCCGATGGGGAAGGTCAAGCTCAAATGCCGGATCGGAGATCTGAAGTCGGAAGTGACATGGTACGTCATCGACGCTGACACTTCCTACAATCTATTGCTGGGACGACCTTGGATTCACCGCAACTCCATCGTTCCCTCCACTCTCCATCAAGTCATGAAATACATTGACGAGGGTGGAAAGGTGCAGACGTTGATTGCCGAAAGGCATCCATTCAAAGGAGTCGAGAATTATTTCACAGACTCCTTACTGTACCAAGATCCCGTGGAGACGGATGAAGTCTCGCAACCGGAAGAACCAGACTCTGGCAATGAAGCCGACACCGAGCTGGAGGAAGATGAGTGTGCGTGGGAGCTAGATCCACCTGTAACGGGCATTAGTAAGCCCGATGTTGATAATACCCCCGCTGATGATGTAGGCAGTTGGTACATTAATGAAGAATTGGATTTAGCGTATTTTTCTGTGTTTGCCTCTGATTCAGTGCCGTCAGATACTAGCACCGACGTGGATGACAATCTCTGGTCGGCAATGGATGCCTTGACATCGTTGCATCTACCAGTGAAATCGTCCTTTGAAACATGTCGAAATGTCGACGATGCGCAACAATCAATACTCATGGTTCCAGCGAGAAGGAAGGGCCAAAGGCCGATTCTTTTCGGACGAATTGACTCCGAGCTAATGAATCATGAAGAATCAGAAAGCGAGCAGGAATCCCCTCAGTTCGGTCATTATGAGCCAAAGACACTCAGAATGATGAAAAACATTGGGTATGACCTAACCAGCAGACCCGGGTTGAACTTCGGTAAAGGAAGAAGAACGCTACTTCGATCCTTTGTGCCGAAAGGGAAAGCCCCCGATTATTATCATCGGACGCGCCGGGGGTTGGGCTATGTATCGATTCCGATCCCATCAGCCTCTGATTCTGGAGGGCCATCAGGTCATAATTACTCTTCAGGCACGTCATCGTGGGAGTCGGATGTCAGTGTCGGCAACATCTTCAGAGAACTTTCAGTGAACATGGTTTCAACAAGCCACCTGGAAGACGGAGATGAAGAAATGATCCAATCTGATACAGATCCTTGGATCAAACATTTAAATACTCTTTGGGATACCCACTTTGAACAGCGCGAGCCACCCACAGAAGACAAGATTCTTCAGATCAATCTGGGGGATGAAGCTAATCCTAAGCCCATCTTCATAAGTGACCGCCTGTCACCTTCGGAGAAAGAGGATCTAATATCTCTTGTTCAAGAGTATATAGACGTCTTCGCCTGGAATTACGAAGACATGCCCGGACTTGATCCTCAAGTGGCTATGCACCGCCTCAACATCAATCCGGACGTAAAGCCTGTTAAACAACAACAGTGACGATTCCGCCCGGAGATAATGGAGGCGATTCAATCAGAAGTCAGAAAGCTCATAGATTCTGGCTTCGTCAGGGAAGAACAACATCCCGACTGGGTAGCCAACATCGTCCCCATTGCCAAGAAAAGCGGAAAGATCCGGATCTGCGTCGACTTCCGTGATCTAAACGAGGCTTGCCCCAAAGACGAATTCCCATTGCCAATCACAGACGTCATGATTGACAATACTTGTGGATTCGAACGAATGTCCTTCATGGATGGATTCTCAGGATACAATCAAATTAAAATGTATCCTGATGACGAAAAGCATACCTCCTTCAGGACACCTCTAGGGGTATATTGCTACACCGTCATGCCCTTCGGATTGAAGAATGCGGAGGCAACATATCAAAGGGCCATGAACGCCATTTTCCAGCGGCAAATGCGCAAAACGGTGGAATGTTATGTTGATGATATTGCGGTGAAAAGTCGCGCTAAGGGTGATCACATAGCTGACCTGAAGGTGGTTTTTGACATCATGCGAGCTCATCAATTGAAGATGAACCCCACCAAGTCCTTCCTGGGGGTGACTAGTGGCAAATTCTTAGGATTTGTTGTAACCTCCACGGGGATTCATGTGGACCCGGAAAAGGTTCGCGCTATCCAGGAGATGCAACCTCCGAGAAATCTCAAGGAACTCAGGGGATTGCAAGGACGATTGGCGTATATCCGTAGGTTCATCTCAAACCTCTCCGGAAGATGCCAACCCTTCACTAAGCTAATGAAGAAGGGTGTCTCGTTCATTTGGGACGACGCTTGTCAACAAGCATTTGAGGAAATCAAGCAATACCTCACCCAACCACCAGTCCTTGCAGCTCCGATATCCGGAAAACCTTTCCTGGTATACGTCCGGGCAATTGATCATTCTTTGGGAGCTCTACTAGCTCAGCATGATGACCATGGATGTGAGCAAGCGATCTACTATCTGAGTAGAATAATGATCGGAGCCGAACATCGGTACAAACCGATCGAGAAGGAATGTTTGGCACTGGTGTTCGCCATTCAGAAAATGCGACACTACTTGGCGGGCCAAACCATAAATGTCATATCAAAATTCAACCCCTTGAGGTTACTCATGACAAAACCTTCATCGCTAAATGGCCGACTGGCAAAATGAGCCATATTGTTATCTCAATATGAAATGCACTTTTTACCACAGAAGGCCATTAAAGGACAAGCGGTGGCGGATTTCCTGGCTGAGCATCCAGATCCGAGGGCAACCAAACTTTACGACGATCTCCCAGATGAGGTCGCTGAAGCCTGCCTAACTCAGACATCCTTCGAAAGTCAAGTGTGGCAACTCTTCTTTGACGGTGCATCCAGAACAAGCCCAAAAGGACACATCGTAGCGGGGGTAGGAGTAGTACTCGTCTCGCCACAGAACCATGTGATTCCTCGAGCTGTCTCGCTAACTGAGCCTTGCTCCAACAATGTAGCAGAATACAACGCTCTTTTGATTGGGATGCAGCTCGCCGATGAGATTGGCGTTAAAAATATCGAGGTATACGGTGACTCCAAACTTATCGTCAGCCAAGTTCGCGGGGAGTACGAAGTCAGACATGAAGACCTAGTACCCTATTACAACGCAACTGTCCACATGGCTGGGAAGTTTACAAACTTCTACATCGATCATGTACCGCGCAGGCAAAATGCGCATGCAGATGCACTGGCGTCCCTCGCGGCCTCCTTAGCTCTTCCAGCTGGAGCAATGGAGAAGGTATTCGTCTACAGCCACGACCTGTATTGCCCGAGAACTGCCCTCGAAGACTATCAGGAGTCAAAGGGAGATTCTCAAAGCAAAGAAGCGCTGGAATTGTCAACCGGGCCAGAGCTTAAAGACTGGCGATTCCCCTATATCGACTATGTCTTGTATGGCATCCTGCCTGAGGACGCCAAGGAAGCGGCTGCCATTCGAAGGAAAGCCCCTAAATTTTACTACAATGTGATTACACGAACATTGTATCGTCGATCGCATGACGGGGTCTTGCTCCGGTGCCTCTCACCAAAGGAGGCCCAAGAGGTATTGAAAGAAGCCCACGATGGTATGTGTGGAGCCCATCAACCTGGCCCAAAACTGGCACGTCGACTCCAAAGATTGGGTTACTACTGGCCCAAGATGATTGCCGATGCCATCACTTATGCCAAAAGATGTCACGCCTGCCAAGTGCACGGCGATTTCATCCATCAAGCACCAGGGTACCTCCACTCCACGACCTCTACCTGGCCATTTGAAATGTGGGGGATGGATGTGGTTGGTCCTATCAGCCCACCATCATCAAGGGACATCGATTTGTTTTGGCAATAACCGATTATTTCTCTAAATGGGCCGAAGCTATTCCTCTGAAGGAGGTAAAATCGTCTAACGTGATCAAGTTCGTGAAACATCACGTTATTTACCGTTTCGGTGTACCTCGGCGAATTGTCCATGACAATGGACCCCAGTTCATCAGCCAGGCGTTCCAGAGATTCTGCGCTAAGTTCAGAATCCAGAGTGTGTCCTCAACGGCATACTATCCTGCCGCTAACGGCCTCGCAGAAGCTTTCAACAAGACTATTGGCAAGCTTCTCAAGAAGTTCGTCTCGAAAAGTCAACGAGATTGGGACGATAAGCTAGATGAATGCTTATGGGCCTACCGCACAACTGTGCGAACCCCAACTAAAGCCACGCCATTTCTTTGGTATATGGGTGTGAAGCCGTGCTTCCACTGGAAATCCAAATTCCATCTCTACGCGTCGCCTTGACAGCGGAGATGACAACCGAGGAGAAGCATCGACAGCGACTCCAGGAATTGGAGGCCTTAGACGATAAGCGTTTGCAGGCCCAGCAACAAATCGAGCTTTACCAAGCTCGAATTACCAGAGCCTTCAAAAAGAAAGTCAAAATGCGAACTTTCAAGAAAGGCGATCTTGTCTTAGCCGTCAGAAGACCCATGGTGATGACGCACAAGACAAAAGAAAAATTCCAACCCAAATGGGAAGGACCGTTTGTGGTAGAGTCAGTCTACTCGAATGGATCATATCGCCTCATAACCTCAAATGGCGATACACTCATGATGCCTATCAATGGCAGGTTCTTGAAGAAATACTATCCTTAAATGGTATTCTCCGCTGATCAAGTTAAAAGTACACCTCTGATCAAACATCCGACGCCTCCGACGGCTAAGGATAGAGGAAAAATGTTGGCTTCTAAGCCCAACATAAATCTTTGACAACTCATCATGCTGAGGGGAATAGCATGGCTAGCCCAACTCAAACGGTAGTTGGTAAAGGCACCTCAAATCCGTTAATAGCTGAGGGTTTGCTAAAAATCCTAAGTGGACTTGGCTCCACTCTTTCCTCCAAAATCCCTTACCAATTCTCACCCACAGAATGGTAGGTCTACCAAATACAATCATTACCAAGTTAACACTATACCTCTGGTAATGAATACTCCTTGTCGAGTACAACTCTTGCTTGTCAACTCTACATAGAGTAACAAACTTTCAGATTTGCCAAGTTAACACTATACCTCTAGCACTCCAAATTCCACCTGTTAGTTCTCATCAATAGAATGACAGGTCCTCAAACCGTTTTTTGGCACGAGCCAATTCTTGTCAAGTTAATATTACACCTCTGACAAAATTACTGTTTAAGTTAACATTATACTTCTAAACAGTACACCAAGCTTCTGTCAAGTTAATATTACACCTCTGACAGTCACTTTCCTTCAGACTTTCGTATTGAAGCTGAAACGAATGATGCTAAGTTAACACTACACCTCTAGCATCTAAGTCATTACTAAGTTCAACAATACACCTATGGCCATGACTTTTCCTCGACTTCCTTATCCAAGCCGAGATGATCAATGCTAAGTTCCACATTACACCTCTAGCATTACCCTCACTGTCAAGTTAAACATCACACCTATGTCAGTGACACTCTCAGTTTTCCCAAAACAAAACTGAAATACTTTGAGTCAAGTTAATATTACACCTCTGACCCACATCCTTGTCAAGTTAACATCACACTTCTGACGAGACTACTTTCAACCCGTTAAGTTAATATCACACCTCTAACGGTAAAGACTTCCCTAGATTCCCCATGAGTCTAGTCTTACTTGTTATTCTCTTCAATAGAATAACAAGTCTACCTAAAAAACATTGTTAGGTTAACACTACACCATTGACAATGTTTTCCTTCAAATCCCCAGCTGAGCTTAATCAAGTGAATCCTAACCCTTGATAAAAGTTCACCTTCCCTGGGGGTACATGTTCCACCTGTCACTTTTCTTATAAAGTGGCTGGTCCACCAAACATTATTTCATCTCTGTCAAGTTAATATTACACCTCTGACAGTATTGTGAAAGTTCCTGAAATAGGATCTTTCCCTACAAAATTTGACTTATTAAGATTATCATCATAATTTTGACGAAGTCAAAGATCTTCTGCTTCTATGCGTCTAACTGAAGACAAAAGGTTCAAGACAATAGGAAGAGGCAGAAAGAAAGATGTCACTTTTATTTATATCCAGGCATATGAAAGTGATACAAAACGCTCTCTTATACAATAAGATTGAGTGTTACAATTAAGGAGTACAAAGAAGTCCCTCTCTCTCTCAGAGGCCGTACTCACTCCTTGAAGCCGCATCTGATTCCAAGTGCACGATGTTTGGAAAAGCGCCAAACTGTGGCGACAATTGGAGCCGATTGCACTATGGTGCATGACGTAAACATCGAAAGATGCACCAGGAATCTCGGGGAAGCAGCGGTTAAGCTGGTAGTTCGGAGCAGACAGAATGCACTTTCGATAGTAATACATGTAAGTATTACGCCAGTCAGAACCCTCCAACCGCTGTACAAAAGGGACAAAACCCTCACTCCAAGGCACCGGCGTCATCAGAGAGGGGCAGTGCATCACGTACCAAGCCATTAAGTACGTGTAGGGCAGCTCTACCCGAGGGTTGGGACGCTTCACCGTCGGCTTCCCCTCTGAGTCAACAATCAGCTTGCCATGGGAATCGACAGCCTTCCCTGCCTCGCAGAAAGTCTGGGTTAACGCCCGCAACCCGCTTTGAATGCCAGCCGCCATGGCCGGGAGAAGGGCTATGGGACTGCCATAGGCCAGGAGCACCGCCGGGTACACTACATCGGCAACAATGACTTCATGTGGCAGCGTGGGCACCACACAGCGCTTCAACCACAGCATCAAGAAGCCCGCCAACAGTGCTCGATCGGAGATAGGAATCCGGGCTTGATGATGAAAGATTTCAAAAACCATGTCAGGTTCGAAAACATCCTCGTTCGAAACCGTGGTGTAGAAGCCTTCAGAAGCCTTAACCCTGTCGTCAATCTCCTTGTCGGAGCTGGGAGCCAGTCGGGTTACCGGATGGTCTTTCTTATTGATACCATTAAACAAGTAGCTGACCCAAGACAGCTGCTTGACTCCTCCCGACCTCCAAGAGGTTACCTGACCGCAAATGTGGAAGTGACATAACACCTCCCAATAAGTCTCGTACACTTGAGGAGACCCTTTCTTCATAAGGTTGAGCTCCTCAGTGGTGGGACATATTCCTCATAGGGAGAGTCCCCTGTTGGCAGCCCCGAGATCTCATGCAACTCGTGCAGGGCAAGGCCCATCTCTCCGACCGGAGTGAAGAATGTCCCCGTCAAAGGATTGTAACGCTTCAGGACCCCGAAGAAGTTCTGAGAACTCGGTGGGATACCATACTGTACGGCCCTGACTGCTTGGTACAAATCCGTTTGCTCCAACAAGTCCCTAAGGTCGGCAAGGACGAAGCTCACCATCCTGCCCCACCAATACTTCTCGGTGGAATGAACCCACCCGGGCGAACGGAACTCAACCGGAAAATCACCCTCCACTTTCATGAATGCGTTGAGGAAAGTGGTGCCAAGTTTTGGCGTTTCTCCAACTGGGGGCTCAGTCCTGAGCGACCCGGGGAAATGGCCGAGAACCGCCCTATCATGATTATCATGACGGTATACCCTTTTGGAGCCTAAGTCACCGAGAGTAATCTCAGGGACATATCCGGAAAGATCCCATTTCATCTTCCGAGGGACGGACATGTGCTGAAGATAAGACAGCGAGTACATCCTCTCCATGTCCGGAAGAAAGAATCTTCTACCCCCTATCTGGCGGAGCCATTTATAATCTCCGTCATACATGGAATAGCTGCCATTGCCGATATAGTCTCCAAAGAAGAAGGCAGGCTTCTCCAGCGGAACGCGAGCATCCGTTGTGAATGCTGCGTCAGTCATAAGCTCCTGAAAAGTTGTCATGTCAACATTGGAGAGCCTTTTCTTGCGCTCCTGCGACCTGTCAGCAGTCACAGGTACAGTCCTTTGCAGCACAAAGGTTAAATCACGGTCAGCACCACCTACGTGCCCAAAGTGGCGCTTCTTGGAGAGTGGGGCAGAAGAGTGTGGCACTGCAAAAGAAAAGGACACTTGATCAGACATCTTATCAAAAAAAAAATGTTAAAGTGTCTATAGTCCAGACGCAGGAAAGATACTGGACGCAGAAATTATCAAAGTTCGCGTCTAGACTTGAGAATCCGCGTCCAGACGCAGAAGAGACATTGGACGCAGGAATTATCAAAATCCGCGTCCAGACCTGCAAATCCGCGTCCAGATGTGAGGCCCGCAGGATCAAGCCCGCGTTTTGAAAACCAAGACTTATGAAAAATCTCTAAGTACTTGGGCTCAGGTGCCAGATTCATAAAAAAATCAGCACCTGATGTCATAGAACGCAAGGATCAAGTCCGCGTCCGAACCCTTCACAATTAGAAATATTCTAAGTGAAGAATCCGAAATACAAGGCTCACTGGCACCGGGTCATCAAACCCGCGCCTTGGTTATCAACTCAAAGACCGCGTCTGAGACCGCGTCTGAGAATCAAACGCGGTTTATATTCTGTGTTTACGGTTCTCCTCCAAAAAAAAAGGATCCTTTTTTAGGGGTTCCATGAACTTCCATTAATGGTGAAGGTTAAACCTAAACGGCATTATACCTGGGAAAAGGACTTCCTGCGCGGAGGAACCGCCCCTTTGGGCCTCGGCGACGGCCGCCTTTGAGGATGATGCGGTTGGTTTGGCCTTGGGTGCCATTGGTGATCAAGAGTTAGATGAAGGAGAAATGAAACGTGATGAACAAAGATTATCTTTCTAAAACCCTAACAGATGCGCTCGGAGAAGAAAAGGATATCTCTCTGACTGTTGCCATTTATAGGCACAAAGATTTGCAAAGATACGCGGCGCGTGGCTCGATTAGCTCTACAGCGAGTCATCGCTTGACGCGTGGAACAGATCATTTAATGAACCGGGAAGTCCGCGCGCCAAAAGGTGATGTCCCAACGGTTCCCCAGGATAACTAGCAGTGCACTCATGACATGGCACGGATTCGCACCCGATGGCCGCGTCTCTTCGATGGATGTGCCCCGTCAGCACCGCCATAAATGCGTCCAGAAAGTCGCATCTTTATTCCAAAGAGGCGCGTCTCTCCAAAGTTCGCGTCCCTCCAATCTGGCCTAGCATCGCGTCTGCCTGAAGAAATATCAGTCGCGTTTTCATTGCCAAAAGACGCACCCCATGAAACTCACGTCTTTAAAGCAGTACCATCTCTGCTTTTCCAAAAAAAAAAAAAAAGAAGAAGAACTGGTGTTCAGTCCTTACTTCTGCAAATCAGTTCAACAGTACACTGGCACAAGCAGACGACTGTCTACTCCTGGCTTAAAGTGCACCCACGACAGACTTAAAGCAATCGGGGAGGTTTAGACTGTGTATCTAGACACTCAACACGATCAACTCTGGTGGCTTCAAAGAGTTCAACAGTACACTCACGAAGACCAACTCCAGATAAGATCAAACCCGGAGCATTAACAGTCCAGTCATAAAGGTGAATTCAGCTAGAGTCCAAAGTATTTCGAAATCCGTCCCAGTTAACCGCAGAATATCGAAAACTTTGGAGGGGGTTCTGTAGGCTGTCTAAAAATCACTAAAAGACAAGCCATTAAAAGGCAGAGTTTCAGACTCAAGGCGCGAAGGCTCAACACCCGCGTCTCAACATCAAGGCGCGTGGGCTCGACAGCCGCGTCTCAACTTCAAGGCGCGTGGGCTCGACACCCGCGTCTCAGCACCAAGGCGCGAGGGTCCAACACCCGCGTCTCAGCACCAAGGCGCGAGGGTCCAACACCCGCGTCTCAACATCAAGGCGCGTGGGCTCGACACCCGCGTCTCAACATCAAGGCGCGTGGACTCGACACCCGCGTCTCAGCACCAAGGCGCGAAGGTTCAAAGCCTGCGTCTCAAACTCAAGGCGCGAGGGCCCAAAGCCCGCGTCACAGTATCAAGGCGCGTGGGCTCGACACCCGCGTCTCGGTTGTAACCGCCCTGGTTATGGGGCAAGTCGTCGCCCACATAGCGGAGAGATCAGCCCCTCATTGTGGAGCGTTTTTAGGGGCACGATCACCCCTGGAACCTCTATAAATAGCCCCGTCGCTATGAACCACAAAAGGGGAGAAATGACGAAAAAAAAAAGGGTCGGCCGATCAAGAGGAGGACAACAAGAGACCAGAGATAGACAACGGACTACACCCAGGCAGACAGGAGAGAGAGAGCTCAACTCTTCAGCAAGCTCGCTGCGTACGAGTTGCTCTTTGCCTACCTTCTCTTTGAGAGTTTTGGTAGACAGAGCTGTGTTACTCCTTCTACCAGCCAAAGAGAAGATCCCTGACGATCCCGACGGTCATCCGGTCAACGGAGAACAAGATTCACTCTCCACCGCCACACGAAGAACCCAGCACTAAACAAAGGGAGGATTCAAGACTCAACATCCTCCCTCCCTTGTAACTGGAAGGAAAACAGTTTTGTTGTAATTTTTCATCTGATTCAAGGAAATTTTACACGAATTTTTCCTCTGCAAACACCATCTCTTTCCTAGTTTTCTCACACAAACACTTGAGCTATCCATTGTTATTCAATCCTTAGGAGTGTTGTAGTGAGAGCTTTTATTGGTGATCAAAGTGTTTAGATCACCAAGAAATCATTTTTTGTTCCTTTGAGGAGGTGGACGTGTGTGTCCGTGTTGTTTCGAGTTCGGGTGCGAACTCCGTGTTTGAGGTGCAGCCTCGGCGAGCTAGTGAGCTTGCGTGTGTACGGGACTAGGGAGTCCGAGGGCTTGTAGGTGTTGCGGCATCGAGGAGAGATCCATTGGGATCTTGCATAGTGGAAATCCTTCATGTGTCGAAGGCGGGGATGTAGAGCAAGTGTGCTCGAACCTCGAAACATACCTTTGTGTTTGCGATTGCCTTTTTTCTCTCTCTCTCCCTTACTTTATATCTTGCATGCTATTTATTGTGCTTTCATTTACATGCTTGATATACTTTGTGCTCATATTGATATACTTGTTTGGGTTTGTTGCTAACACTTGTATTCAACCAAGAGAGCCAACGCGGCACCTCAACCCATTCAAGGGGAATCTAGAGGAGTTTGTCCAGAGCCCTTCACGGGGAATTCGGCAACACTCTTTGGTTATACGTGGTGTTTAGTGTAAAAGATTTAATTAGGTCATAATTGCTTTTAGCTTCCGCAATATTCGCATTATAAGGCATTAAGTGACCATTAGATTAGCCTTCACCTATTCACCCCCCTTTAGGTGAACCTTCACCTAGCTATATCATCATCATTCAAGACTTAAAGCAATGCATAGTGAGGTTTTGTATTGGCATCAAATTTCTTGGTGGTAATTTCAGACCAAGTGTTCTCATCATCATCGGGTACATTAAAGGGTTTGGTCATCGCCTTTGCAACCCGACTTCCTAGAGATTGCAAGAACACAGTCATATTAACTTTCTATATGGAAAAATTAAGGCCATTAAACTTGGGTGGAGTCTTGATTCCTTCTGCCATGAATACTAGTGTAGAAAATAAGCAAACGATGAAAAATGGTGAGTGATTAGCTAGTGAATCTCTCTAAAGTGGTTAAACAAAAAACTAGAGTTCAAGGCTCTGATACCAATTGAAGGTACACCTAAAAGGGTTTTAATAGGTGTAAAGCTAATATAATGCAAAAAATGCAACAATTAAAATAAATAATACAAACATCTATCTCAAATCAAGAAGTAAAGTCCGTTTCTCAATTAAGGGCTCTAGAACTTCTCCTCTATATTTCTCTAGATAAGAGTTGAGGTACTCAATTACCTTCTTGATTGAAAGAGAAAAACTGATAAGTATGAATAATGCAAGATATGAAGAGCAAGTGCAATGAAACTAAAAACACAAGTGCAAGCAATAGAGATAGAGTAAGAGTGAGAGAGAAAGCAATTGCAAACACAGGTGATTTATTTCGAAGTTTAAGCACCAAGCTCTACGTCCTCGCCTTCACTGCATGAAGGATTTCACTATCCACAAAGGATCTGCACAAAAGAACTAAAAGGTCTACACAAGACTGGAGAACACAACTTCAACACTCAATCCTCTATATGATAGATATCATAAAGTAAATGAGGTTAACAATCTGTTAGCAACCACAAAAGTTATAAACTTCTCTTTACAACTTTTAGGGTTTTGAGTGGAGAAATGAAGCTCAAAAGAAGTGTGTGAGAGTAAAATCAATGAAGAGAATTATCTTTGAGATTTAACTTTAGTATAAGATTAAGAATGAAAGCACTTTGATTTCAAAAGTTGAGAATTAAAAACTCAATTTTTCTTGAAGGCGATATCTCAAAAACTAAAATTTCTTCTTAAAAACTTTGTAAAAACTTCTTATTTATCTCTCAAGTGATCCACACACACACACACACACACACATATGCAATAGATAAACACATTTAGAAAAGAGACTAGAGTTTAATCCCAAGATATTAATCCCAAGATATTAGGCGAAAAGAAGCATATATAACCATTTGAGAAATCAGAAAATTTGCAGAATTGAAAATTATAGCCGTTATTGTAGTGACCCACGCTATCGGTCGACCAGCCGATCGACCTTCAGCTGGTCAAAAACTAACCGTTATAGGCTATCGGTCGACTAGTTGGTCGGCCGAACAAAACAGAAGTCCTGACAAAGCGTCAATCGACCGCTCGGTCGGCTGATGGGCTAAGATATAAAACACCAAAATAGATGATCGGTCGACCGGGCGGTCGGCCGAACAATCCAGTAAGTCCTGATATGTAAGTCGGTCGACCGCTTGGTCAGCCGATCTGCATGGAGCCAAGTGACTTTGTGTACATTCGGTCGACCGCTCGGTTGACTGAGCCAGTGTACAAAACACTATGCATAACTAGCGGTCGTTCGACCAAGCCCAAAAGTCAGCGTAAACAACAATTTTGAAATAAAACTCATTTTTGAAATAATTATATAAGCGTACAAGATGTTTGGCAACATATGAGTTTCAAGAAAACTTGTATAAGGCTGGTTTAAAAATCAATGGAAAATATAGACTATTAATAATCTCTCTTTTGAAAACTGAGTTGAAACAAAAATACTGAAAACAAAACTTGTTTTTGAAAAATGTGTGTGTCTTCTTTGAGCATCTATTTAACACCAAAGCTAAACATATTAAGGTTTTACAAAGGATATTACAAAATCTTAAAGTCTTCATCAAGAAGGGCTTCTCCAAAATCCATGTTTTGATCATTTACGCTTGAATCCCTTCTTTAAATCAACTTGATCTCCTCAACCTTCCTTATGAGGAAGAATAAGTGTCTTCCAATTTTTTATACCTGAAAACTTAAAAATACTAGAACTTGATTAGTACCTTATAACTTCATGTGGTTTGTAATCATTAAAACAAAAAATGGGGAGTGTACCTTTGGGCCAACACGCCTTTCGCTTTTTTCCTCTAATTTTTTTTCACTTCACCTAATTTCTGTAAAAACATAAAAGATAACACTAATGCATCATTAAATACGACATATAATAGTCATAAAAGTGTTATAAAATATGTGTATAAATCATACTCATCAGTATGTGTATGTGATGTTATGTGATATGTGTATCACCATGTGTGAAAAATGAGATATGAGTATGTTATGTGTTGTATACACACAAGAGGAACTCAATAATAAATATGTATTGAAGTATTTGAAGCACACATATCAAGTAATATGCAGAAAGAAATTTAAGGAAGTAAGGAAATGAACAAATGCCCAAAAGCGTTGATTCGTTTCAAATGATGAATAAGACCATGGGAACCTCTGTCTTGTTTGTTTACCTATTTTGTGTTATCGATTCTCTATTTATCGGCCTTATCCAGGGTTGCTTCTACTACTTGGGGTAAATCATGCTTCTTATTATTATTTGTATATCAATCCATGGATTACTTATTGTCTCCACTCACTGAGTTGTCGAGCTCACTCTGTTATGTTAACAATTATGTCTGGTCGAGACAAAGGCAAATACCTCGCATAAAAGGCCATCTAGGGTAAAACCGGAAGTTCTTGGAGAACCTCATATGTGGGTCACTTTTGCTTAATTTATTTTGAGATGTTTGTTTGTATGAGTATAATTAACACTACTGATGTAAGTTGTGTGTGTATGTGTATATAGTTAGTGTTAATTAGTATAGCAAATAGTTAACTCTGTACCAATATGTTCAAGCATATTTATATGAGGTTTTAGTTTCACCTTAACTTAAATTAGAGTTTATCACGTGGGATTACGATACCGAGAGGAGTACTTTCGAGTTACATAGGTACGTTGATATTGGATACTATTGAGATTGAATCTTGAAGATGATAAGTAGACTGATGTTGGCCGAAATTGTTAAGTATGTATTAGGCCAGACTCTATAGTATAAAGGAGATGTTGTCAAAAATTTTAATGATTATGGAGATGATTAAGAAGATTATGAAATTGATTTATGTAATTCAGTGTTTAAAAACTAGAACTGTTACATATTACATAGAGGGGCAGACAACCCAAAGGTGAACATCTGTTGCCTAAAGGTCATCAATATCATGTATCTTCAATAACTCAAAAATATACACATTTTTACCAAATATCTAAGGTAGACATAAATTGTGTATAAACAGTTAAATTTGTGTAAAAGTGTACATTAGACTTACATTTCATTCTCGAAGCCTACAGTGGCCTTCTTGTTAGGGATCCAATTGGCGAGAATCCTCCCTTTTGCCATTGGTTATTTAGGCTGTTGGCTCGACTTCAATCCCATTAGGACCTTGGAGATGTCGCAAAAGGGAGGTATTCTAGGTCATAATCATAACCACCGCTCACTGTAGTTGCTTTATCACTAGTGCTTGTTGTCATGCTGTCTTCATAGCCGCCAGGCAAAGCACCTTAGAGCAACCACCGGCCATCGAGCCATCTAAGCCAGTGATCTCCTTGCTTCTTTCAGCTCCTTCACCCTCCATTGTCAACCTTTCTAACCCCACATCCCGTCAACGCCATCGACTGTTCATTAACATCAAAACTATTACAAGTGTTTCTGCAGCACACCCACTAAGAGCCATACCAGTTTTATCCATTTTGTACGTGAGAGACCTTGGGAAAGGGGAGGGGATCGCTGGAGAAAATTTGAAAATGGTGGGATTCGCTTTAGAGAATTTGGAAAAGGGGCAGGGATCACCGAAATAAAGAGAAAGAGGGGTGGACAATTTGGAGCTTTTGCAGATAGATTGGAGAGAGAGATAGAGAGAGAGAGAGCCCGATATTTTTTTCCCATTGGGGCGAATCTCAAGAACCACAGCGATAATGTCACCCATTACTGTGAGGTGGTCAAATCATTGCAGCAGTCCCGCTTTGTCCACTAGATGAGGGGTAAATAGGGAATCCCCCACCACTAACCCAAAAAGTAAACTCAATATGGTTTTGAGGGAGTTAGTTGAATGAAAGTTGGGGTATATAAGACTTTTTTATATGACATTAAAGCTGGGGTATAGGAGGGATTTAATGTTTGGAGTATATCTAATTATTATTTTTCACCATTTATTTAGAAACTTATGATACAGTCACCCTTAGTTTCCCCTTAACCCCCTCTTTTTCCACTCCTCTCCTTTCCACTCCCCACCTCCACCTATTCTAGCATGAACTTAAAATTTTCGGCATCTATATAGCCCAATCTAAGCAAGTCTGCTCCTTTGTTTATATAGTGTGCATTCCTCACTCTCACCTACATGCACTGGGAGAGAGAATGACTCTATTTGTTTCTCTCTAGAACCTCTTAAGAGAGAAGAGGAGGGCCTTGTTGCAAATTGCAAGAAAATAATTATCGGTGAGGAATCAACCGGTCAAATTTTTTTGCCCTTTTCCATGTTTATTTTCCCCTTTACATGTTTACTTTTTGGGCAATTTTAAGAAAATCCACTTTTGAAATTTAATTTCAAGAAAATATCTCTCCAGAATTTAATTACCAAAATCGACCTCTGACACCACATCAGCGCCACGTAGGCGGTGAGTGGTTTCACCTCGCCTGCATGGCCCTGGGTCGTATGGGTTGGTTTTTGGCCGTGCAGGTTGGTTATTTTTTGGTTGGCGAACCCGATCGCAGAGAGAGACGAGGGCGGAGGAGAGGTCGGAGGCAGCAATATCGAAGAAGAGGTTCTTGTTGGCCCAAAGGCCTTCCACTCTAGTTTTGATGATGATCAACTCATGAAGTTATGTTTACTAATATTCTTGTGAATTTAAGTTTCAGATCTATTAGCAAGATATTAGTTGGTGATTAGCTTCTACAAGGAGTTTAGAAGCTTTCCATGGTGATTCCTGGGCTCAAGCTTTAAGATCACACCTTGCCTAGCCCATGGATGGAGTTTTGGAGCAAGTCAACTTGAAGATAGAAGATCGTCAAGAAGACTTAGGTATCCTAGTTTAGATAGTGTGTTTAGATCCATTTGTAAAGCTTAGTATAGTTGATATGCTCAAGTGCACTTAACATACACGTTTTATTTTTGGTTTTTGGTTTCATGAATAGTTGATCAAAACAAGTTTAATTGATATATGTATAGTTGTTTCATTCTATACATGCATGCTTAACTTTTAAACAAACTTATTTGACTTTCCTATTCATGTATTGAAAAATCCAAGTTTGATAAAAATACATGTTTTGGTTTTTGGTAAAAATGTTAAGAAACAAAAATAGTTCATATTGATTGATATTTGAGCTAAACTTTTTATCACATGTTTATATATCAATGCAAAATGATAAAACTATTTTTGGGTATTTTTTACAAGACTTAAAAGATTTTTAGAAAAATATTTTAACTGTGTTTCTGTCCCAGAACAGTGGCTGACAGGCCAGGTCGGCCGACCGCACGGGTCGACCGCACCAGAGGCCGGTCGACCCTTGGGGTCGACCGACATGCACAAGCTTGTGCACGTTTGGCAGCCACAGGGACGGTCGACCGGGCGGCCGACCGGACCTGAGAGCAGAGCTCTCTGTTTGTTTGGGTCGACCGGGCGGTCGACCGGGTTCTGACCGTTGGCGGTCGGCCGGGCCGGCCGACCGGTAGCCTGTCAGGCTGCCAGATCAGCCTAACGGCTAATTTTCTGGTGGGCCTATATAAACCCTATTTCTTTGGGATTTTGGCCAAGATTTTCAGAGCTAATTTTCTCCCATTCTCTGGTTTTAAAAATAAGTTTTTAAAAGAGTTTAAAGAGCAAAAAGATTCATTCTATTTATTTTTAAGTATTTGTTTATTTCAAAGAAACTAGGTTTTGGGAATTATTTTTGAGCAAAAATCTCTATATCATTTTTGGTGTTTTCCCAAGAGTTTTCTTTGATCAAAACACTTAGTTTCCACACTTGAGCCTATCTTCTATCCTAATCTATTTAGGATCTTTGTTTGCGAAAAAAGGAAAGAGGTTTGTGGTTGAGATATACCACTTGTTGTAAACCCTTGATTTCTTGAGTTGCTCCCTCTTTGTTAGAGGTTGAGGTTGTTGTATTGGGTTGGTGTTTGCTCCCTCTTTGGTAGAGGTTGAGGCTTGTGGTTTGCTCCCTCTAGTGAGAGGTGGAGTTTGGTTTGTAAACCCTCTTCGGTAGAGGTGTTGGTTGATGTTGTTTGGCTACGGGCCTACCCCTCGGTTGTGAGGCGGTGTTTGAGAGAGGAGTTTGGTACTCCATTGTTGTAACAAATCCTCTTCGGTAGAGGTTCCCTCGGTGGGAGATAGTGGATTGGAAATCCTACACGGTGGTGTAGGCGGGGATGTAGAGTTAGGGGCTCGAACCTCGAAACATATCTTTGTGTTTGCGTTTGATCCACTTGTCTCTCTAACTCTCTCTCTTTACATTTGTGCAAAGCATCATTCATATCATCATATCATATTTGCTTGTGTTGAGCATAATTCATATTGCCATATCATATCTATTTGCTTGTGTTGTCCTTGCATTGATTCACATTGCCTATTCATATTATATGCTTGGTTGTTTGTGTGTGCCTCACTTATACTTAACCACAAGAGCTTCACATAGCACCTCAACCCATATTTAGGGGAATCAAGAGGAGTTAGTCCAGAGCCCTTCACGGGGAATTCGGCTACACTTGTGTGTTGTATTAAGTATGTTGCAAAATTTGCATTAGCTTCCGCATTGAGCGCACTTAGATCACTAGATTAGCACATGCACCTATTCACCCCCCCTCTAGGTGTTTTTCAATTGGTATCAGAGCCAACGCTCCTGATATTAGGCTTAACATCCTAGGAGTGAGATCCATTTGATTGCTAATCTATTGTTTGCATTTGCTTGTTTGCACTCTCATATAGTTTACCATGGACTTCATGACCCCACCTAGCTTTGACCCTTCCAACATTGTTGTTTGGAAGTATAGGATGTCCATGTACCTAAAGACCCTAGGTTTGCATGTTTTCCTTGCCGCTACCAAGAGATGTTATCTTGGTGACCGCAAGCATATAGGGGCCAATGCACAAGCCCTTGAGGCCATTAGAAGCACATTACCTAAAGAATATCTTATACATGTTTCTAATATTGTTTCTGCTTTTGTAGTGTGGAACAAATTGACAACAACCACCACCTCCGAGCTTCATATGCCAATTCAACAAGAGGAGGAGTCTAGTGGAGAATCCGATTCTCAATGCTTAATGGTCCAAGGGAATGACTCCCTTGAGGTACATTTGGAACCCCACTTAGATTGTGATGATAGTGCTAGTTCTTCATGTAATGAGAATATTGATCCCCATGCTTTGAATGAAGAACTATCTATTGTTTGTGAAAAATTGATTGAAAAATATAAAATTTTGAAAAAGAAAAGTCAAGGATTTGAAAAAGAAAATAAAAGTTTGCATTCTAGACTTAACAATGTTTTGCAAGAGAAGGTTGAGGTCTATAATGAAAGGGATTCATTGAGATCTCAATTGGAACTTGCACTAAAAGAAAATAAATTTTTAAAATCTAAAAATGAGTGTGAAACACTTTTGAAGAAAAATGAAGATTTGACTTCAAAAGTAGATTTTGTTTTAAAGGAGAATATTGCTTTGAAAAATAAAATTATTTCTATTTCAAATGAGTTGAATGTTTGTTTAGATAAAAATATTGTTTTACAAAATAAAATTGATGCACATGTTTTCCATGCTAGGGTAGTTTCACACACTCCACCCATTGCATGCTCCACTTCTTCTTTGATTGAAAATGATATAAATTTAATTAAGAAGAAAATGGATTGTTTGGGCTCCACTATGAGCCAATGTGCCATGAACCACACACGCTTGGAATCCTTGGTTCGAAAGAAACAAGTTCCATCTTTTCATGCACACCTTCACGGCATACACATGCTCCTCACGGACACCATCACACGTTTGCTCATGTGTACACTTGTACACATTGTGGACATAAGGGCCACCTTGCTAAATTTTGCTTTGATAGATTACATAATGTAAATTTAGCAAAGAATTTTGTTTGGGTTAGAGAAGGTACTAACCCCCATGGACCCAAAAGACAATGGGTACCAAAGACCACCCCTCCTTTATTTGATGTAGGTGTGGGCTCTCACATGACGTGAGAGTGATGGTACCTTGGAGTGGATGTGTTCCGTACTTAAAGGAAATCAATTGGATGCATCACTTTCAAGGGAAGTTTGGTGGAGAGGACCACCATGTTTTGGAGACAAGGAGAGTTGTTGGTAACGATTCCTAACTCCTATTTATTGTTTATATGCTTTTAATATTCATTGTTTATAGCATGTTTCATTGTTTAGTGATTAGTATGAAAATGCCATGTTAATTAGATTCTTGAAATACATGTATAATATTCGAGACACCCATGTTTAATATGGATTATTATTTTGTGTTCTCATATTTGATTAGCTATCATGTACATCATAAATCTAATAACATGTGAATATTCATAATAATCATGTTTATGTTTATCATGTTGATTTATATCTTGGTTTTATGCTTCATGTGTTGATTACATGTTTAGATGTTAGTTTTCATTAAGACTAGGATTTATACTTGTACATATAGTGGGCCACAAATAAATCTATATATGTTTGAGCTTGATTGCTTATTTGAACCCATTAGATGTGCTAGTATAGTCTAGTTTTGATGATTCGTACATTTTAAACTTGTATTCCTATTTTTGGATTTATTTCATGTGTTTTACATTTCATGTATATGTGCATTTTGCCAAACCTTAAGTTATACATGTATACCCTTTGAGTCATTTGCCTTTCATGCAAATCTATATATATAGACTCAATTGTGTTTAGGGATATGTATGTATACTTATTGTGTTGACAATTCATACATATACCTTGAAATGAAATTTGTTTTGGTGAAAATTTAGTTTTTCTTGATTTCGTGTTTATTGATTTAACTTCATGTATATGTCTATTTTATCCAAATTATTATTATACATATACATCCTTTTTGAGCCACGTGCCTTCATGCATATATCTTAGTGGACTCGTTGTGTTTGGATATGTATGTATACTTTAGTTTGTATAAGACATACATATACCTTGAAGATTAAATAAGTTTTGATGTTTCCATGTTTCAAGGAAATTTGAGCTTAATTGAAAATTTCATAATGCCATGTCACACATTACTTGTACACTCATCATCTTTTAAAATATTTCTCATGAGTATATTTTCATGAGCATGTATGGACTTTATTGAATATTGAGTGTTTTTAAGTGCTATGTGATTTACATGTGTTTTATGAAAATTATTTTTAGTTTATTCCTTACTTGAAGGATTTCGTACTAGTTAACAAAAATTTCCATTTCAATTAGTTCGTATTCTTCATTTTGATATGAGTTATACCATGTCTTTATTGTTATGTCAATTGGTATCATTGAACTCTTTTAATTGGTATCAATCTTGATTCTTTTGTATACTCATATGTGTTTATGTATGTATGCTTTCATTTCAATGGTATCAATGTCTATTGGTATCTATTTTTTTTCATACATATATGTTTTATTTGTGCCTACTATATTCCTATATCTTAGAGCACAAATATTTGTTTATGCTAAGCTTGAAAACCTAATGATTATCCTATTTCAATTGATTACTTTTAAATTGGTATCAAGCCTACGCATTGTTTTAGTTTGTATTTCATAAAGGGGGAGAAAATTTGACTTTCATATTTCAATTGGTATTTGATTTCCACTCCCACACTTTATGATTGGAAATTTGATGTTTATTTTTAAGCATATGATATCACAATTAAAATTGTTTATATGGCTTAAAAAGAAAAATACTATCTTTTGATATCAAAATGTCTATGTTTTAAATTGGTATCTCAAAATTTTGTTTTGGTATGTTCACTTTCTATTTGTATCAAGATGTACTTCATTGACATATAAGTTTCATTTGGTATCTTAATTAAGTGTACATCTTATGATTTGTTATTTACCCCTTATTTACATCATTTGTGTTATAGTACAAAAAAAAAGGGGAGAAGGATTTGGATTTATATGCATGTCTTTTTATGCATTTATTTATTTAAAAAAAAAGGGAAAAGTTTTATTCATTTAATTGGTATCTAGATCATCTTTCACATTTCATTGGTGTCTAGATCATGTTTTGTTGATAGAAGAATTTGTTTGTATTTTGATTTTGTTTTTACCCCTTTGTTGATGATTGACAAAAAGGGGGAGAAAGATTTTGAGAGTTTATATGCATGCTTATGTTTTATGCATATATTATGATTTTAATTTGGTATCTAGAACATGTTTATTGTGAATATTTCATTTGGTATCTAGAACCTTTTATTGTTTATGCATATCTATGCATTCATGTTTAATATTCATTGTATATCATGTTTATTTGTTTATGCATGAGTTAAGGGGGAGCTTCTTTGAAGCTTAACTTTAATCCATGCATATAAAACTCCATGAGTTTTGTCATCATCAAAAAGGGGGAGATTGTTGGCCCAAAGGCCTTCCACTCTAGTTTTGATGATGATCAACTTATGAAGTTTATGTTTACTAATATTCTTGTGAATTTAAGTTTCAGATCTATTAGCAAGATATTAGTTAGTGATTAGCTTCTACAAGGAGTTTAGAAGCTTTCCATGGTGATTCCGGGGCTCAAGCTTCAAGATCACACCTTGCCTAGCCCATGGATGGAGTTTTGGAGCAAGTCAACTTGAAGATGGAAGATCGTCAAGAAGACTTAGGTATCCTAGTTTAGATAGTGTGTTTAGATCCATTTGTAAAGCTTAGTATAGTTGATATGCTCAAGTGCACTTAATACACACGTTTTATGTTTGGTTTTTGGTTTTCATGAATAGTTGATCAAAACAAGTTTAATTGATATATGTATAGTTGTTTCATTCTATACATGCATGCTTAACTTTTAAACAAACTTATTTTGACTTTCCTATTCATGTATTGAAAAATCCAAGTTTGATAAAAATACATGTTTTGATTTTTGGTAAAAATGTTAAGAAACAAAAATAGTTCATATTGATTGATATTTGAGCTAAACTTTTTATCACATGTTTATATATCAATGCAAAATGATAAAACTATTTTTGGGTATTTTTTACAAGACTTAAAAGATTTTTAGAAAAATATTTTAACTGTGTTTCTGTCCCAGAACAGTGGCTGACAGGCCAGGTCGGCCGACCGCACAGGTCGACCGCACCAGAGGCCGATCGACCCTTGGGGTCGACCGACGTGCACAAGCCTGTGCACGTTTGGCAGCCACAGGGACGGTCGGCCGGGCGGCCGACCGGACCTGAGAGCAGAGCTCTCTGTTTGTTTGGGTCGACCGGGCGGTCGACCGGGTTGCCCCAACGGTCATATTTCTGACCGTTGGCGGTCGGCCGGGCCGGCCGGTAGCCTGTCAGGCTGCTAGATCAGCCTAACGGCTAGTTTTCTGATGGGCCTATATAAACCCCATTTCTTTGGGATTTTGGCCAAGATTTTCAGAGCTAATTTTCTCCCGTTCTCTGGTTTTAAAAATAAGTTTTTAAAAGAGTTTAAAGAGCAAAAAGATTCATTCTATTTGTTTTTAAGTGTTTTGTTTATTTCAAAGAAACTAGGTTTTGGGAATTGTTTTTGAGCAAAAATCTATATCATTTTTGGTGTTTTCCCAAGAGTTTTCTTTGATCAAAACACTTAGATTTCCACACTTGAGCCTATCTTCTATCCTAATCTATTTAGGATCTTTGTTTGTGGAAAAAGGAAAGAGGTTTGTGGTTGAGATATACCACTTGTTGTAAACCCTTGATTTCTTGAGTTGCTCCCTCTTTGGTAGAGGTTGAGGTTATTGTATTGGGTTGGTGTTTGCTCCCTCTTTGGTAGAGGTTGAGGCTTGTGGTTTGCTCCCTCTAGTGAGAGGTGGAGTTTGGTTTGTAAACCCTCTTCGGTAGAGGTGTTGGTTGATGTTGTTTGGCTACGGGCCTACCCCTCGGTTGTGAGGCGGTGTTTGAGAGAGGAGTTTGGTACTCCATTGTTGTAACAAATCCTCTTCGGTAGAGGTTCCCTCGGTGGGAGATAGTGGATTGGAAATCCTACACGGTGGTATAGGCGGGGATGTAGAGCTAGGGGCTCAAACCTCAAAACATATCTTTGTGTTTGCGTTTAATCCACTTGTCTCTCTAACTCTCTCTTTACATTTGTGCAAAGCATCATTCATATCATCATATCATATTTGCTTGTGTTGAGCATAATTCATATTGTCATATCATATCTATTTGCTTGTGTTATCCTTGCATTGATTCACATTGCCTATTCATATTATATGCTTGGTTGTTTGTGTGTGCCTCACTTATACTTAACCACAAGAGCTTCACATAGCACCTCAACCCATATTTAGGGGAATCAAGAGGAGTTAGTCCAGAGCCCTTCACGGGGAATTCGGCTACACTTGTGTGTTGTATTAAGTGTGTTACAAAATTTGCATTAGCTTCCGCATTGAGCGCACTTAGATCACTAGATTAGCACTTGCACCTATTCACCCCCCCTCTAGGTGTTTTTCAGTTCTCTTAGAGGTAGAGGTGGAAGGGGAGAGGGCGTCGAAGGGGAGGTGGAGCTTGATCTCGATGTCCATAGATCTTAGGGTTAGGGTTAATGTTTTGTTCTAGTTGTTGATACTGATTCGATGGCATTTGGGGGGGGGGAGAGGGGGTCGAGGAACTTGTGGAGGAGGGAAGAGGAAAAAGAACAGAGGTTACTAGGGTTAGGTTTTGATTGCTGGAGTTCATCTTTGACGTCGGGTTTCACTTCGATCTTGTTGGGTTTTACGTGGAGCATCCTCCTCTCGCGATCACTCCCTCTCCGGCCATCAACAGTCTTCTCACTTTGACAACCATCTCGACCAGCATTCTGAGGGGCCCGCTGGGGCAGAAGACAGTGAGGAGGTCGTAGATGGTAGGGGAGGAGGTCGTAGATGATAGGGCAAGGAGGAGGGTCCAGGTGGTCCATTATGGAAGCTTGGTGACCTAGGCAGCGACGATAATGGTGAGGGCAAACATGTAGGCCTGCTTGAGGAGGATGGGGAGGAAGGTGGAAAAGATGAAGCCGATGCCGATGGGAGGAAGAGACGGTGACGAGGGGGAGGGCCTTGAGGAGGGAGTGGATGGAGCTGCCCATGAAGGAGAAGATGAAGAAGGCGAAAAGATAGGCGAGAAAGGAAGAAAGAAGCAGAGGAAGAACCCAACATAGGAGAGAAGACTTTTTTTCCTCAAAGTTTGATTCAGCTTCGGGCTGTTTGTTTCCACTTGCAAAATTGCAACTGGTATAAGTTTTTGTAACTTTCCTAATTTTCGTTATTTGGCTAAGCTTGCAAATTGCAAAATCATGTGGCCCTCACATCCCCCTTGCAAGTGGGGTGCAAAACTCACTTTTATTTGCAAAATATAGATTATTTAATTTGTTAAATAATTTAAAATTAATTCAATAATTTTATTAATATTATAATTATATTATAATAATATTTAATAGTTTTCTTAATATTTTATTGATTATAGTAATATTTATTATTTTACTATTTTAATAATATTTAATTAATATTTTATTAGTTTCTTAATATTTTATTATTTTTATGTTTATTATTGTTTATTATTATTTTACTAATTTTATTCATATATTATTAATATTTTAGATATTTTATTAATATTTAGTTCTTATGTTAATATTTTACTAATATTATTACTATAAATATTTATTAAATTTATTAATATTTTATACCAAATTTCCTAATACTTTATTAATATGTTAATATTTTATTAATATTATGTTATAATATAAAATTGCTATATATTTAATTTTAGTAAAATTTTAATATAATTAATTACTTATTAATATTATAATATGATTTGTTATTATTTTATATTTTATTATATTAATTATAATAATATTTTCTTTTATTATTTTTTATAATTCTATAATGTTACATTAATGTTATAATAAAATTTTATAATATTATAATAGTACTCTATAGTCCCTTTCAGTTTTTTTAGATTTTATTAATATTTATATTTTATTAGTATTCTTAAAATTTTATTAGTATTCCTTAAATTTTCTTTGAATTTTATAATTATTTATTTAATTAACATTTAATATAGTACTAATTATACTAATATTTTATTAATATTATTATTATAAATAACATATTAAATTATTAATATTTTATCTCAATTTATTAATATATTTTAATTTTCAATAGTAATTTTAATTTAATAATATTTGTAATATTTAAAATCATCCACTTTTTCACTTGCACTTTTATATTACCAACCAAATACCATAAAATATAATATACTTTTCCACTTACATTTTCACAGTACCAATCAAACACCATAAATTATAATATATTTCCTCTGTTATAGTTCATTTTTCTTATACTTATTTTATGACTTACGACTTGCGGCCACTTGCAGCAAAACAAATAAGCTCTTTGTCAAAGCCGAATAAAAAAAATAACTGCCCGCCGATGCCTCATCGTCACGCAGATGTGGCGAAACCACTCATCGCCTGTGTGGCGCGAATGTGACATGTCAGAAGTTGGCTTTGATAATAAAAAATCTAAAAAGGTCTTTTTTTAAAACTAAATTTCAGAAGAAGAGTTTTTTAAAAGTTGCCCTATTTTTTCATAGAGGATTTTTACATCTAAACAACCCCCAGCAACACGAGAGCAAGTCAGCCGTCCCCTTCACTCTCTGCGGTTTAAAAAAAAAAAATCCACTGGATTTTCTCCTTCCTTCCTTCTCATATTAATCGATTTTTTCTTTTTATACTGCGGTTCCCTGGTGTCGGTTCTAATGTAAAAAACTCTCTTTATTCTTTAATTTTTTAACTTTTACTGTCCCCTTTTTTTTTTCATTTTTTTTTTTTTTTGAGAAAGATCACCCCTTGATTTGTGTGATCTAAATGCGTGCATTGCTCGGATGACGCCTTGACGGCTCGAATGAGCCCCCAAATCTTGAAAATTTTGAAAAAAAGAGAGAGAAAAGTTAGGGGAAATTAAAAGAAATAGTGAGAGAGATTGGGACCACCACTCCCAAATGAAGGACCCCATCTTCTTCATTCTCTCGCTCGCGCGCTATATATATCTCCACTGCGCTCACTCTCGATTCTTCTTTCTCTAACCAACCTCTCTTCTCATCGATGAACCGATTGTTTCTTCGTTGAACGAGCAGCAGTAGGAGTTCATTTTCGCTTCGTTTTTGTCTATTTGATTTTTGCGAATCTGCTGTTGATTTTGTGTTTGTTTGGGTGTTTGTAATGAATCTGATGGGCCCTTGCCCTGTTTCAATGCAGGGGAACCGATCATGAAGCAAGCGATGCAGGATGATCAAATGCCCGCAGCGAGCAAGTACAACACGAGGAACCCGAGTCGGGTCGAGAGGCTGCTCAGAGAGAGGGAGCTCAGGAAGTTCAACAGGACTTTCAACATCGTCGACTCCTCCGACCGCAGCAGCAACCGGGGCGACGGGTGCGACCCCGACCTGCTCCTCGAGCGCGAGATGGGGCTGATAGATTTGGGGCCGAGCGAGGAGGTGGCGGTGGTGGGGCCCGCGTCGGCCGCCGCCACGGCCGCCGGGGAGAGCTGCCGGGGCGCTGAGGGGCGGCCGCTGAAACAGAGGCTGCTGGTGGTGGCGAACAGGTTGCCAGTGTCCGCGGTCCGGCGAGGGGAGGATTCTTGGTCACTGGACATCAGTGCTGGCGGCTTGGTCAGTGCTCTTCTTGGTGAGTTCTTGTTATTTTCTCTGTTGCATGATGACATTTTTGTTTCTGGATCGTTTATATTTGTTTAGAATGGAGAAATTTCAATCAGTTGTAGCTCCTGCATGAAGGAATGCTGAGGAAAAGATAGAATTTCTTGCGTTTATGTTGTTGTAGGGGTGAAGGAGGTGGATGCCAAATGGATTGGATGGGCTGGAGTAAATGTGCCGGACGAAATTGGGCAGAGAGCACTGACAAAGGCACTGGCCGAAAAGGTACAAAATTTTCTTGAGGCTTCTCTGTTTCTTTGTGAAACAGAGATATAATGCAAATGATGTGTTGTTTGCGAGCAGAGATGCATTCCTGTGTTTCTTGATGAAGAAATAGTGCATCAGTACTACAATGGCTATTGCAACAATATACTGTGGCCGCTCTTCCATTACCTCGGGCTTCCTCAGGAAGACCGGCTGGCCACGACTCGCAGCTTCCAGTCTCAGTTTGATGCTTACAAGAAGGCGAACCAAATGTTTGCTAATGTTGTCAATGAGCATTATGAAGAGGGAGATGTTGTTTGGTGTCATGATTACCACCTAATGTTTTTGCCGAAATGCCTTAAGGAATACAACAACAAGATGAAAGTTGGTTGGTTTCTTCACACGCCATTCCCTTCTTCGGAAATATACAGGACTCTGCCATCTCGCTTGGAGTTACTGAGATCTGTGCTTGCGGCTGATTTAGTCGGGTGAGCAATTTTTTTTTTCCTGCTCGGATACTTTTAAGTATTGTTTGCTTAGCACATGGCTTTGGCATGGCTTGGCTATCAATGACACTGTATTCCACTACAGTCTAACTTTTGCACATGAACATGAGTGAATGCATATGCTTAAGAAGTTTAAAGACCATTATAAACTCTTCCTTCATCCTACCCCCTCACTCTCCCACTCGTTCACAAATAAGAAGTGCAAATTCTAAGGCTGCATGGTGATTAACCAAAGTAGTTCTTCTTATATTGTATTTTTCATGCTAAACTATGAGAGAGTTTATGTCAAAGTAAAAGCATAAAACTATTCATTTTGCTACTGCGTGGTTTGTGAATGGGTCTTGTGGTGCCCTTCACATGATTATGTGTGAACATCCTTTGTCAAATGTTGATTGTCTGACATGTTTTTGTTCTCCGATCTCATTCAATCTGACAATACTTTTACTGAACAGTGTGCTGCTCATTCAATTTAACTATAACGAATATTCTCTTTTATTTTGTTTTTAGTTATGATGGGATAATTTTTTTGTTACGTTAAGAACACTCACTGAAGATGTTGACTGAGAGGTGATCTAATAAGGTAGTGCTATCTAATTCTTCAAAGAATTTTTTGGTAAATATTATATTCCCAATCAGATCACAATAGACTCTTTGAGACCGTGGTTTTAGTGATCAGCCGTTTCCGATATATATCAGCAATATCATATAGGGTTTTGAGGCACCCGATATAGATTCCGAGATCGAGATTGTAATCGATGCTTGAAACTATATGCTAATTTTTTTTTTAAGCAAACATAGTTCAGGATCATCTTGGCAACATAATACACTAATGTAAACCAATCATAAGGTTGATGTATCTTAGGATGAGGAGAACAAAGAGAGATTATAAGATACCTCATCATATGGAAGTTGAATTGATAGTGAAAAAAAAATTAATCCTTGAGCATTATTGCTTTGATGGAGATGAATCTTGAACTTCTTGCAAAATATGATATGAGGTTCTATTGAAGATTATTTGCACCCAATTTGGATGGCCCCTCTAGAATTAGCAATTAGCTCCTCTTTATCCCCTTTTACTTTCCCGTTGGCCACTGTACCAATTCCTCTTGGCTGAGGATTACTATTTTAAAAGTTTGGCACTAGAGAACTTAGCTGGCAACATGTTTTAGAGTTTAGAGGGCAAAAATTGAGGTAAAAGTTGATGAAGGGAGAATTATCACGCACAACAAAGATGTAGGCAGATTAAATAGCTAAAACAGTACAAGTGGTGTTTGAACTGAACCTTGTGTAACCTCTAATGAACATTTTATGACAGTAATTAATAACTAGTTAATGTCTGGAAGAGGTTAGTGTTTTTTGTTTCATTAGATGGTTCAACACTTGCTGCTATATCTTAGCAAGGTGTCAATAAATTCGTTAGAAGGGGCATAACAGAAGTCCTTGTAGGTGCTACCTCTTCGCCAGGTACAAATTTTGCGTGTATGGATCTCAACATTAAAGTAATGAGGTAGAGTGACCATTTTTAAATTGGTTTATATGAATTAGGGTAATTTTTCCCTTCTCTGCAAAAGTATGGTGGCCGACTATTCACCTCCCCATTTCCCCCCTTCATCCCAACGTTACCAATGTTTAGCTTGATTGGAGTTCAAGCAATGTTGATGCTTCTTCCCTCAACCAGTGGAATTGTCACATTTATGCCATTCTCTGGATACTTTGGTTGGAGTGGAACGACTGACTCATTTGTAAACAAACTCCATATACTGGACTCCTATCACATTGTGTCTCTTCCCTCTCACCTTTTTGTTGACCACCTGCCTCATCACAGATCTCGCCAATCTTGTCAACATTAACTTTATGTTCTCCTTTGCATGTGGCACTGGACTCCTCTTCCCAACCCCCTTTCTCTTGAAATTATTATTATTCTTATTCATTAACAAATAATGGGCGATCATTTCACCCTTCCTTCAAAGCAAAATGGGCAGGTTTTCGTAGGGGATACATGGAATTGGTGCTTGCATGAGTTTTTGCCTTCATAAAAATGGACTCTTTTGGGTGATATCTTTTATCAGACAAGATATTTATCTCATGCAAGTCCAGATGGTATCGTCTTAGGTGATCAAAATTGCTGGAGCACAAGTTGCTTCAACAGTCACTTTACTAGGAACACATTTCTTTTTAATATTTCTCGTGGGCATCAGTGTTGTTAGTATCTTGCATATGCATCTTAGATTTGATACAATGTCCAAGAAAATGGTATGTATCTTATGGAGGTATCTAGGGGGTCAATTTATCTAACAATATAGTTATTGTGTCTTATGATTTGTATCCCATGATACATGATACATGAACCTTCAAATTATATGTGGATTTCAAACAATTTACACACAACTTTTAGGTTTAGTCTTTTAATAAAACAGAATATCCAAACCTAAGATACCCTATTTTCTTGATAGATATGCTCACCTGTTTTCATGCCAAGTTTTCTTTCTCACCTCGCTGCTGAGAACAGAAACAATCCCCAAGTTGAGTAAGTTATTTGGGTCTTGCGCCTTGTCCTACGAAGTGTGAAAGGAATTGGAGTGTCTTTGAATTAGTCACTCACATGGAGAAATAAGTTAGTAGGATGAATGTTTTGGTTTCTGATCAACCTGAAATAGGAAGTGAAGAGCAAAGACTTGATCTGATTTGCCCATCCCTATGTTGCACAGACACAACACTCCAAAATGAACACGGCATCCCCGCATATGTGGAAAATTCTTAACAATACACACGACATGTGTGTTCTACGTGGACTCCAGGATGAGTGGATCACAGAGAAGGGACCTTTCCTGTCAGGAGAGAACTCCTTGATACATACCCATAAATGCTTTAGACTGTAGCTATAAATTTATTCTACTAGTAAATGTCAGTCATTTCCTGGATTTAAAATATGGTAAGCTTTTTATGCTAATTATTGACATAACGTCAAAACTTGAATGCCATTGCAACAAGAACAACAACTGCGCCTTTTAAAAAAAATTTCGTGTTACACAAATATTTTTCTTTGACTTATTCTTAGGGCTATTACTTCAGTTAATTATAACCACTATAATATCCTTCTTAATTGCCTAGAAACATGAATGCTATTGCTAAATAGAAAAGAAAGGGAATGAAGGTAGTCAAGGAGGAGGTGGGGTTTGTGAAGATTGAAGAAGATGAAGATGAAGAAAATGATTATAACATTATTAAAGATGATGTTAGTGATTTGATCTATCAGGACGATTCACTATTTTCAGATTGACTTGCTTTGTTATTTTGGAAGGGTTATGATTCTTATGAACTTGGTTTAGGAATGTATATTCATAAAACAAATTACCTTTATGTTTTTGTCTATGTTAGTATGGTTGAACTATGTGTCATGTTCATTAACGGCTTTATGGTCTTTGGACTTTAATTCTTGTTACTTGAATACTTGAATTCTGCATCTACCGGATTTTTAACGTTTATTCTTTGTCAACCATCACCTATGTTTTAATTTGTCTATGTTATAATATTGATAATATGGTTGTATTAGTTACTTAACTATTGCGCACGGGTTAATTTATCTTATGATACACAAAAGTATGACACACACACACACGGAAAATGATACGCAATACATATCTTGATTTCACAACCATGGTGGGCATAATATTATTTGGAGAACTATCTGTAACTTATTTTGACCATGTTATCATCAGAAGGCGGAGAAACATGAAACCATATTGACTGAGGTGTGGGTTCTAAGGAGATTAAAATGGATTTTCTCATAAACTGGAGAGGATACTGCTAGCCGACACAATGTCTACAGTAGGGTTACATGACCATATCAGACATCCAAATTGTAATGAATTAGATTCTGGAGAAAGGGATGAAGAGAACTTTATCAAATCTATGATCATTGATGGCAAGTTCCCATAGTCATGGACTCAAATTAAAAGACGCTGACAACTGAGTGAACAACCATTAAAAAGAAAGGTATATTTTCAAAATTCCTAGTTAGATACAAGTGAAGTCCTATTTTTTTACATGACTGTACTAGCTTCAGAATAGACGTCTCTCTCTTTCTCCCCCTATGTGTCTGCATGCATGTGTATACGTTGGTGCAGCATGTCTTTTCCCGATTCATCCGTTAGAAGGTGAACATATGCTAATAGAAGGTTTAAAGAACTCCTTTCAAGCAGTCATTATTTACTAATGGAACATTTGAGAAAACATGTATGACATTAGGCCTTCAAATAAAATCCTATGAGAAGAATTATGTAGAGAAAATATTGGCAAAAAAAAAAAATAACGTGGCACCTCCTTTTGAGTCATTATTTCTTTTACCCCTTTGGTCAAATTGCTTTATTGAACCCTCGTCAAATCTCTTTAGTTGAAAGTAGACATTTTTTATTAAAACAAGATAAAATCAAATGAAAATATTTTTTTGGGAAAGATGGTTGCTTTTAGCTTTATATATACAATTTCTAGTTGATAACTGTTAAGACAGAGAGTTAGGATGCTTCTGCTGAGATGTTTAACCTAGAAGTGTGTACTTTCAGATAAGTAATTTGGTCAAGGGGTTTGACCAAGAATCGTTCAGAGGAGTTAGACATGCTTCTGAGATAATGGAGAACGGCCCAACATCATCATCATCATCATCATCATCACCATCATCACCCATACCTTTTACCATCAAAAAAGAGGTTGGAGGAACAAGACCCAAAAATTAGAAAGCCCTAGACAGAAATTGTCAATGTTTTAAAATTGACCATCAAACCTCACATCTTGGACTGGTCCTGAATTTATGAGCACTAGATTGTTTTGTAATAAAAATCTTGATGGCTAAGTTGGCAAGTTGGAGATCGTTTCTGGTTACGCGGTTTTTCATGCATCTATTTAACACCAAACCCCATAGTAAGATGGTTAGTTTTGCTGGGGGAATTGCAAGCATTTAGAAGGCATGGTGCAAGGGTCAAATGGAACCACACTGCCAAAGCAAAGTATATTTGTCCTTAAGAAGAAAAGTACATGACTGAATTAGTAAAAGGTATTCTACTGTTTGTCTTTAGGATATATATTTTTAGAATTTTTTTTTCTCATATCATAAAATTTTAATTCTTCTCTAATATTAGCAACATTAGTTGTCACTGACTAATCACTTGCACAGAGAGGTAATTCCAAGCTTCAATGCTACATTGATTCTTAGGGCGCATCTTGTGACCTTTGTTTCATGCTTGGTAGGCATGCCATTTGTTTCTTTCCTCAGTAAGAAACTTGAATGCAGAATGTCAAGATTGGAGATATTTTTATAATTGAATCATGGATAAATACTTCTTTCTTGTAATGTAGCTCTTGCCCTATTCCTTTTTTCCACTTTCTTGAGCTACAACACGCTGCGCGGGCTTGCTGTCCTGTCTGCCTGCCACTGAAAAGATAAAATTATGGTTCTTTCTATACAAATGGTTATCACTGAAGTTTATTTCCTCACATGCTTTCTGGAACTTCCAGTTTCCAATTTGTCAACCATACTTCTATCTCTGATTATCTCTGGTCGTTGGTTACAGGATAGTGTACACTTCTGATCTTATTATTACCTCCTATGGCATTAAAAGTTCACTGTTTGTAATTACTACTGTTTTGAGGATTTAACTTTGAATTTCTTATATGCTTGTGAAGAGAATGTCTCTTGCCTTAATCCAGATATCATGTTGTCTATTCAAATACACCCTGTTTATCAAAAAAAATTATGATTATCTTTTGTTGAAATTTTCTTTCTTTTTCTAACATTTTATCCAGATTTCATACATATGATTACGCAAGGCATTTCGTAAGTGCCTGCACCCGTATTCTTGGACTTGAAGGCACACCAGAAGGAGTGGAAGACCAAGGGAAGCTGACTCGAGTAGCGGCGGTATGTTCTGAGATTCCCCCCCCCCCCCCCCATGTTTCGTGATTTATACGCCTAGCTTTTATGATTAATGCCTTTCCTTAATAGAGGAAGTGTGTTAGTGGATGTTTTCACCATATATTTAACAAATGGTTCTGGTCTCTTTCATGCATCTTTGTCCATGAACTGGAAACTTCAGTTTCCAATTGGAATTGATTCCGAAAGATTTAAACGGGCACTGGAGCTTCCGGCTGTGAAAGAACATATCAATGAGTTAAGACAGAGATTTTCTGGCCGAAAGGTACGAAGCACCATTATTTTTTACACAAGTATATTTTTTGGTAAATTCAGATATCAATGCTATTGTAAATTGTGTCCACTATGTTTTACATCCAATCTGGGTGGCTGACTGTGGTTCTTAAGGTGATAATATTCAATGTTGTCATCTTACTTATTTCCTAAAAGTTTACATGAATGGCATAGTCATTATCGCTATTAACTTCATCATCATTATTTTTTTGGAGTTTCTTTAGACACACAATTTGCAACATGGACCCATTCTGAATTGGTGTTTAAAATCTCCATGGTAGGAAGAAAAGTATATATTTCACACAGTAGAGATCATTGAGGAAATCTTATGCAGGTGTGTCCCTCTTCTTTGTGTCAATTTTACATGTGCTGCAAAACAACCAAATTTGAATTGTTTAGTAATGAAACCATATTTTTGCCGTGTCTATGGATCAGATGCACATAAATGAGTGCATATAAATGACTGTTTGATTATATATGTAATTTTTGAATAACCAAATTCATAAGCTTTAGTCAGTATAAGTTTTTAAGGCCTATATGCCATGAAATGGTTGTATACACCTAGTTTAGTGGAGCTTTCCATTAGTTCTTCAGTTTGTTGCTGGAAATCATTGGAAATCATCTATTTCAGATCACCCAATGGATTGTAAAGAAGCGCCCAGAACAATTGATTATCTGATTTAGTTGTTTACAAAATTTTCAGACCATTATAATGTTACACATTTTGTCTTGATAGGATTTTGGCTCTTATATCCTAATAATGCCGTCTAGTTGTTTTTTTCCTGCAATGTTTAGGTTATGTTGGGGGTTGATCGGCTGGACATGATTAAAGGGATTCCCCAAAAAATTTTGGCCTTTGAGAAGTTCCTTGAGGAAAATCCAGATTGGCGTGATAGAGTAGTCTTGCTGCAGATTGCTGTTCCTACTAGAACTGATGTGCCAGAATGTATGTATTATCCTTCTACTTTCCCTTGTTTTTTCTATTTTTCTAGCTCACGTTATTTTCTCATAATAACATTTAGTTGATGCTTAACTGGGACATATGTATTTACTGTCAGTGACACACACACACACACAAAAACTAGATATTTAGTCATAAAAGGGGAATACTGGGTTCTTAACATTTAGATCTATCTTCACAAGAACTTAGTATTATATGACAACCAAATTAGATAGTTAAAACTGTAATCATGGTTCGTTTTCTTACTGCTGTTGAAGTTATAAGAACTGTGGTTTCTCTTGCCTATTGCAGCCAATTTCTTTATGTTAAGCATTTAGCACCTCTTGCAACTCTTTGAGTGGAAATCAGAAGCATGGCTTGAAAATTACGTTCTTAGTACTTCAAGTGCAAGCAACTCCATGTGGATGGCTCTCTAGAATAGTGATAGTATGGGAACTTAAGCTGACATAATCATGGTGTTAAAGTGTCAAGGTGGATTTTCTTCAATGATCTAAACTTGGAATGTGTTTCCACCCAGAAGCACTAGTAGAACAAGATAGTTTATCATTGGACTTCCCCTCATGTTCACTGATACCACCCCCCCCCCCCCCCCCCCGCCCCACAAAAACTCCAAAAAAAAAAAAAAAAAACCAAAAAAAGAAAAAAGAAAAAAAGAAAAAAGTATTCAAGTTATTTTTGACTTTTAGAAACATTTATGGTGTTCAAGAACTTCCATTAATGAGGTTTAATGCAAACATTATCCAGTCAAATTAATTATGGGGAATTTGATATGTTTGAATGATAATGTATACATCAAGGAATTTGTTTACATAGAGATTAAATTAAGGGACTGTGCAAAGTGGCAGGCTGTTTTGATAACATTGGTTTTAGATTTCAACAGTTGGGAGGATATATAAAAATACATTTAATACTGAATTATTAATACATGTGAGCGGTCATAGATTTATACTTTGACTGTGATGCAAATGAAACAACTCAATCTTTCTCATGAAATTTGTAGCATAGCATCTGATTATTAACATATTCATCACAGCTTTTCGTTTATTTATTTGTAGAGAATTTGTTGGAATGATGCCAAAGATGATTCGCTAGTTAAATGCGAACTCCTTTTTTCTGGTCTTGCTCTTTGTCATAGTCCATTTTCATGAGAAAGATCATCCTTATTTTTTATTTTCAAAAGTTTCTTTTTTTGTCAAATACGGTAAATTTATTTCATTTCTTCTCGAACCAGATCAGAAGCTTACTAGCCAAGTTCATGAAATTGTTGGACGCATTAATGGCCGGTTCGGGACACTGACTGCTGTTCCTATACACCATCTGGTTTGTCTTCACAACTGTTGTAATATTTTTTTTATTTATTGTGGAGCTCCACAGTGAGCTGATTCTGCATTTTTTTTTTGTGCCGGTTCCTTACCCATGCAGTCCTATCAACAGCCCAATGCTGACTCAAGTTATACAATACTTAGCACATGGTTTTGCAGTTCTAATCAATTAGATTCTGACCTAGTTACAGTTGGTTAATGTTACAATTAAATACTAATATATGTTTTATTTCATGGAATAATTGTGTGATGCATGATATAGAAACGGTCAGTTCTTTTGTTTTTGATAATTGAAGGCATCTACAAGCACCTTTATTTTATTTGCTCAATTATATTAGCAGTTGTAGCCTGCTGCTATTTAGGTCTAGTGAATGTTTGTCATGAAAGAATGCAGAGAAAAGTTAGATATGCAACAAGGGGATGGCATTCAGTTTGACAGGTGCGAACTCGCGATGGAAGAATGAGTGTAGGAAAGGTTTGCGAAGAGGAGAGGAGAATCCCCATGGAGGATTTAGGAAAAATTTCCAAAGGGTATAAATACGTAAAAGCCACACCTTATTCACTTGTATAGGATGAAAGAAACAACCCTATGGAAAACTAGATGTTGGGTAAAGCACTATGCAAATATGATGAGTATAGATAAACACTTAATTGCTTGAAAATCATCCAGGGTTCAGCATAAACTTTTTGAATTTAATAATGCATTAAAAACTTAGTATGATGGCAATAGTAATCCTCTTCTGCACATCAATTCATTATGATTGGTCTCTAAAATAAGTTTGTACAATGCCTACTTTAAGATATGTTTACAGCAGCTTTTAACATGAAAAGTAAAACTGTATATATAATATGTATTTCCCGCTTGTTCTTCCTGTTATGTGTCCGTCAATTTTCATATCACTAAATTATCCCACTGTCTGAGCCTTTCTCCATCCAATTGAGATCGGATATAAAGTGCAACTTGAAGTGGAGAAAGCTCTAGAAAGAATTGATCAACTTTCAATGTTGCAAATATGAAGACAGGATGACGCAATATGTATCGGTTGATATGAAAAATTCTGAAAATTCAGGATATGGACCCTGTGTGAAAGCGGCTAGTCTGCCGGTAGAACTCCTTGCTCATAAGGTGCAGGTCTAGGTTCGATTCCCATTGTTATCAACCATGGAGTTGGCTTGGGTAACTAGTGAAGTGTGTATGAGTTCTGATCTCTCTCTCTATATATATATGTATGTATGTATGTATGTATCTTTAGAAGTGGATCAAGTGCGAGCCAAATGGATTTCTTTTTAACTAGAAAAGTAGATAAAGGTTGTTGTATGGATTGTACGGTAATACCGGGTGAGAGTGTAGTAACCCAACATAAACTCTTAATTTTAGATGTCCGGATTAGAAGGAGATTTAGAATGATTAAACGTAAGTTAGATCCTAAGATTAAGTGACGGCGGTTAAAAGAAGGTAACCAAGGAGTTTTTGTAGATCGAGTAGTACATGAAGCAGATTGGATAGCTCAAGATGATCTCAATACAACATGGAATAAAATTGCTAGCTGCATTAAAAAAGTAGCTAAAGATGTACTTGATGACATGGTTCAAAGTCGCGGTCTCGGCCGCCGACTCGGCGGGCACTGAGACGGATCTGTCTCGGCGACTCGGATCGGTATCGGGCGATACGCGCAAAACGCTACATAGAAAACTCAAAAAATTCTGAAAAAATCACGACAAATCTTAAAAAAATGTAGACATCCACATTCATGTATCACATGTCCAAAATATATTACCTAGCACACTAAACATAAAGCGAAAGCATAAATACACACGTCGTCAGTTTAAGTATATCAAAATACATGCACAATATAGTAAATTGCACAAACTACATTCATAAATACATGCTAATGTAGTTATTTCCATATTGAATTGCCATGAGGCACAAAATCGTCATAATGTCGAGTCGACCGAGTCAACTTCGATTCTCAGCCGAGTCAGTCTTCTCTGAGTTGAGTTGATCGACTCGTGACTCGGACTCGTCTCGGAGCGGGCCGAGACGGATACGACTCGGCCGACTCGTCTCCGACTCGGCCGAGTCTTTGAACCGTGCTTGGTGAGTCACGGGGTGGTGCTCCACCATGTAAGGACACATCATGGTGGAATGAAGAGGTAAAAGTTGCCATTAAGATCAAACGAGCCTCTTATAAAGATTTGAAGAAAAATTGTGATGAAGTGAGTTTTGAGAGGTATAAGCTTGCCAAGAAGGAGGCTAAGAAAGCTGTTCAGAATGCAAGAGCTAAAGTGTATAAAAAAAAGTGTGAGAAGTTGGACACCAAAGAGGTTGAAAAGGACATATATAGAATTGCTCGAATAAGGGAGAGAAAGACTAGAGACTTATGTACTGTGAGGTGTGTCAAAGATGAGGATCAGAAGGTTTTAGTTCGAGATGAAGAAATCAAAGAAAAATGGAGAGAGTATTTTGACAAATTGTTTAATGGTAGTTCTACTCAAGATTTGGATGACCTTACCATTCAGTGTCAGGATATGCGCAGAATTAGCGAATTTGAAGTTAAGGCCTTGAAGAGGATGAAGTCAAGGAAAGCTGTTGGCCCAGATGGAATTCCTATTGAGCTATGGAGATACTTAGGAGAGGTAGGCATCAGATGGCTGACAAACCTTTTTAACAAGATCTGACTAACTAAAAAGATGCCAAATGAGTGGAGGAAGAGTACCTCAGTACCTCTATAAGAACAAAGGTGATATCCAGAGTTGTTTAAACTATCATGGAATAAAACTCATGTGTCACACCATGAACCTTTGTGAAAGGGTAATTGAACATAAGTTAAGACAGAATGTTACAATATCAGAGAACCAATTTGGGTTTATACCGGGGCGATCGACGACAGAGGCTATTCATTTACTTCGTCAACTTATAGAGCGATTTCGAGAGAGGAAGAGAAATTTGCATATGATCTTTATTGATTTAGAAAAAGCTTATGATAAGATGCCAAGAGAGGTATTATGATGGACATTGATGAAAAATGGAGTCCCCATAAAGTATATTGACATAATCAAGGATATGTACGATGGCGTAGTGGCAAATGTCAGAACGTGTGGAGGCATAACAAGTGATTTTCTATCATAATTAGAATGCATCAAGGATCTGCATTGAGTCCATTCTTATTTGCCATAGTAATGGATGAGCTTACTAGAGCTATTCAGGATGAGATACTTTGGTGTATGCTATTTGCTGATATTGTCCTAGTCGATGAAACGAGAGCTAGGGTAAATGCCAAATTGGAGTTATGAAGGTAAACTCTAGAATCTCGAGGTTTTAGATTAAGTAGGGTTAAAACAGAGTATATGGAGTGTAAATTCAGTAAATAGGGATCCGAGATTATAGTATTGTGAGACTACATGGACAAGAAATACCGATGAGCAATCATTTTAATTACTTGGGTTCTATTATCCAAAAGGATAGAGAGATCATAGTGATGTTAACCATAGGATCCAAGCCGGCTGGTTGAAATGAAGGAGGGCAACAGGAGTTTTATATGATCGTAACATTCCGTTATGACTGAAGGAAAAGTTTTATCGGACTGCTATTAGGCCAGCTTTGTTATATGGCACATAATGTTGGGCTATAAAGAGACATCATTCCCGGAAGATGAGTGTAACAGTGATGTGCATGCTTCGTTGGATGTGTGGTAACACGCGGAGAGATAAGATGAGAAATGAGGATATTCGTACTAAGATAGGTGTAGCCTCTATAGAAGAGAAGATAAGAGAAAATCGCTTATGATGGTTTGGTCATGTGCGACGTAAACCTACAGATGCACCAGTCCAACGAGTAGAGCATATCAATTTAGGGCAAGTTAAAAAGAGCGCAGTAGAGATCGAAGAAAATATGGATGGAGGTAATACGACAAGATATGGAGGCTAAAGGTCTTAGTGAAGGCATATTGCTCGATAGGAATGAGTGGAGAAAGCTGATCCATGTGCCCGATCTAGCATAATTCTCTTTTGGTTCATGTAGCCTACCCCAAAAACTTGGGACAAATGGCTTAGTTGTTGTTTGTTCTATGTATCTTTAACGGTAAAATTATTTTTATTAACCAAAAGAGGAGTACAAAATATAACATTGAATCCGACCTTTCTAATAACTCTCTCACATGAGCATCAATTACTCAATGCAAAATAGCCATTAAGGCACTGAAAAAATAGCTCCATGACTCGTATTGAAGAATCACAATTCATCTTGCTAGACTTACTATTTGGAAGAAAATATAAGACATAAGACATCTTTATCTCTTTGTAAATCTAACTCACATATTGGATCCACTTATCGAAACAAAGTCAATACTTTTGTGGATCCCATATTGATTGAATCTTCTGATTAGATCAAATATTAAAAAAAAAAAGATGATGACCAACCCTTTTGTAGTCCAACCCCTAGATAGGTATCAAGATCTCGATCGCTGTCAAACAACTATGAACTCAATCATCTCAATGATGAAATCATTCATCTTTTCATAGCGAACACAAAGATAATACACTACTATAAATAGTCCATAGTAGCCTTACATGAGAGAAGGTGGATCGTAAGAGAAAATTGAGATGACTAGGATCGCTAGCCACCACCAATCGTTGAGATCGCATGAATTTCCTGCATGTCTTCTCCCAACCACGAAGATGAACGACGAAGAGTAACCCTTGCCTCAATCGATCTAAGGGGAAGTCGAGATAGTTAGGATCGCTTGTCACCCCACATCAGTTGAGATTGTACGAAGTCTCATGCGCATCACTCTCCCAACTGCGAAGCTAAACGACAAAGATTAAACTTTGATGAAATCAAGCCCCAGATCTCAAACTTCATCTTCTGAATTTCTCTCTAACACGTGCTCACAACTGGGGGAGAGAGCCTTAGCCGGAAGAACAAAAGGGAAGACATCATCTTTTATATATATTCTTACTTCATATGTATATTCATATATGTATTCGGCTTTGGGTTGGATCACCATTATGTAACTCCATGGCCTAAAGGCATGATCTGTCTTGGAGTTGGGTTAGGAATCAGATTGGCCCTGCCTCGAGGTCATATAAACCCCAGCTGGAATCCAGTCCAAATACGGCTTGGGCAGCTGAGTACATGGTCCAATCAAGTTGAGTTGCACTTCCACACTGCAAACTCATGAAACCACAGACAAAAAACAAAAGTTGAAAGGCAATGCAATGCATAATTATGGGTGCATATGCAAAGAGTTGGCAACCTCACTTGGCTTAATAACTTGATTAGTCTACATTATGCTGATGAAACAGTTCTCCTTGCTCCGGTGATTGGTGCTCATTGATCAATCTTAAGCTTATTCTTTATTCTCTTGAATCCTTCTATAGCTTGAAGATCAATTTCTAAAAAAACATGCTTATACAATTTCCCAGTGATTCAAATGTGGGGCTAATCGTGGCCTACATTCTAAATTGCAAACTATCCGCCTCCGGTCTTCCTGGCCTTGTAGCATACTTGAGCTTCGGGGCAAGTGGAAGCACGGTTCAAAGACTCGGCCGAGTCGGAGACGAGTTGGCCGAGTCATATCCGTCTCGGCCCGCTCCGAGACGAGTCAGAGTCACGAGTCGGTCGACTCAACTCAGAGGAGACTGACTCGGCCAAGAATCGGAATTGACTCGGCATTATGATGCTGATTTTGTGCCTCATCGCAATTCAATGTGAAAATAACTACATTAGCATGTATTTATGAATGTAGTTTGTGCAATTTACTATATTGTGCATGTATTTTGATATGCTTATACCGACGACGCGTGTATTTATTCTTTCGCTTTATGTTTAGTGTGCTAGGTGATATATTTTGGACATGTGATATATGAATGTAGATGTTTACATTTTTTTAAGATTTGTCGTGATTTTTTCAGAATTTTTTGAGCTTTCTATATAGCATTTTGCGCGTATCGCTCGATATCGATCCGAGTCGCCGAGACCGATCCGTCTCAGTGCCCGCCGAGTCGGCGGCCGAGACCGCGACTGTGAACCATGAGTGGAAGAGGCTTTGACTTCATAATGCTCCATCCATGGTCTTAACTATTGGCTGATTCTGATATCGTATCAGATTTCAAGTTCCCCCGATGCAATATTAACCCTATAACATTGGCTGACTATGAGGCTCTTATGGATGATATTGACGTCATTGATACCAAAAAACTATTGGTCGATACCGGAACTGATATCAAAATTTAAACCATGGTTCAGTTGCCTCATTGCAACTCATGGGACACTAGTCGTCTAGGTTTGGACTTAAAGGAATGCATGCCTATTTGGTGGCAGGCAACAATCTGCTGTTGAGTTAGCAAACAAACCCCTTCATTGATCTGGGTCTCATCATTTCCCAATGCCTCCCAATCCCCACACATATCGACACATGCGCATACACACAAAACAGACACCCCATATAGAAGAAAAAACTACAGAATGCTATTTATCTCCTGTGCATTGTATTTTGTATCTGTCTCTCTCCATTATTACTGCCTAAGTATGGCCTTGTATGTTCTTTTTTCCTAATTGATAGAATGGTTAACTTGACTTTTTTTTTTCAAAAGGAAAAATATGGAATATGTCTGTATATGTATATATGTGTGTTTTTTTTTGTGTGTGTGTGTGTTTGTACGTGCGCGCGTGCATATCCATGCAAATGTATATGTATTCGCATGCATGACATGGTATGTGTTTTTAACTTTTTAAATCATTATGCTCTTTTGGAATACAAAACTATCAAATTTCTAGAGAGAATTTGTGAATTTGAGCATAGAATCATTTTAGAAATTTTAAGTTCTGCTATGTTGCAATGATTTATTTTCTTATTCTTTATGCACTCTAATTGTTCTATTAAAACTTTGGAAAAATGTGTGTTTATACCATGGTTTTGAACATTGGACGATTCTGATATATATCGGCAATATCGTATTAGATTTTGAGGTACCTGAAACGATATTAGCCCTATAATGTTGGCCGATATTAATACTAGAAACTATTGCTTGATAACGAATGCGATACGACATTTTAAACCATGGTTTATACCCCGGTTCTTTTTGAAAATTATTTTTTTTACCTGTCATAACTTTTCTTAATGATTCAACCCGATTCTATAAAAATCATCTTGTTTTGCGCTTTTATCACATTACAAATCCGATGATAGATTTTTTTAATTAAATTAGACAAATTTGCTCTTATTATTTTTATGGAACATCCCTAATTCTTAATGAAGAGGACTCTCTCTCTCTCTCTCTGTCTCTCCCCCCCAACTAGCATGTTCTCTTCCTTCCGAAACTCTCTTTGACCCTCCATTGACGTTCTTTGTTCTCTTTTCCCGAATCGCCTCCCTCTCTCTCCTTCTCGACACTCTCTTCTCCGGAACTCTTCCTTTCTCTCCTGACTCCCAACACTCAATCTCCTGACGCTCTCTCCCAGATCTCGCTATCTCTTCCAATTTGCCCTTTCATTGAAGAGGATAGAGGCATTAGATCTCTCCAATGGTGTTACCATGCTCAATGAAGACAATCAATTTCTAATCATTCTAAAGCTTTAAATATTACCATGTGTAAGATATACCAATATGAAAAATATGCCCAAAACACAATTGTGATAGGATCAGATTTTAGATATAATAATACTAAGCAAAAGTCGAGTTTGGTATTTGAAAATGCAAAGAAAACAACCTCAACAGAACATAAGAGAAGACCAAAAGGATTTCAAGGGTAAATGGGTACCACCGAAAGGCATATTTACTCAGATAAGAAAATTTTCTTCTCTCTAGCTTCACAATTTATCTGAAAATAGTACAAGCTACAAGCTAATAAACATGTATATTGATTGCTTCCACAGTTCCAGTTGCATTTGCTTCTACATGGTAAACAAGCTTATGTAGATTTTATCTTACAAAAAGAAGTTGAAATCACTACTTCAAATCTAATACTGGTAGTCAGAAAAACGAAAATCTTCCAGTGTGATTGGTGCAAGCTACGCAATAAAATAAAAAATACTAAACTTCTTTAGAAGATAAAAATGGGGGTAAAATACTAATGTTATATGTAGCGGAACAAAAAAATACTTCCTAGAGCTGGCCCATAGTTACCTTTCACGACTTCCCATACTAGTCTTCAATTGTTGCAACACATCTTGCGTGATTGTGCCCCAATTTCTTACAAAGACTGCATCTTACATGTCTGATTGGCTCATTTATAGAACGAGTTCATCCCTCTTTGGGACGGCTTCACAATATTGATGTCTTGGGCGGCCGTATCTCTATATTACTTGGATCAATCAAAGACTTATACAAGTCAGGAATTGGGGTGATACTCATTGAATTTGATTGTCGATAAGCCTATGCGGTGAAGTAGTATTCCATGAAAGTGTACACGCTTTGCTGTTTAAGCTTATCACAGCACAAACATGCTTGCAAGGTAAAAAGAGTGCTAGAAATTACTATAGTCATTATATGAATGATTTTAGCAAGAGAAATTCCCTAAAAAAGTAACCTTAACTATAACGACATGATAATAGAATTTTGCATGTTAGCCACCGCGACATATATCTTATAAATAATAATAATAGGAAAAATAGATTTGAGAACACATGCTTGCTTGCAGGGTAATTCGAGAATGGAAGCACAAACATGCTTGCAAGGTAAAAAGAGTGCTAGAAATTACTATAGTCATTATATGAATGATTTTAGCAAGAGAAATTCCCTAAAACAGTAACCTTAACTATAACGACATGATAATAGAATTTTGCATGTTAGCCACTGTGACATATATCTTATAAAATAATAATAGGAAAAATAGATTTGAGAACACATGCTTGCTTGCAGGGTAATTCGAGAATGTCCCATTTCCTACAAGTGCAAGCCCGATTAACAATATCTAACCATCACTCTAGGATCATCAAGTATTTCAAATACAGTTTGGAATGAAAGTATACAAAAGAGCCCTTGTCACTGGTTAATGTTTTCTTTGAGAAGCTTTTCAAGTTTAGGACACAAACGAGTCTCCCATTGTGTCGATAACTCTCACATTCTATGGGAGAAAATCCTTGATATTCCTATGAATCATATCAACCATTTGTAGGATAAGAGGAAACAAGCATCCTTCACCCATGAGTTGTACGACTCGGCCATGGAGACACAGAGATGGGGGGAGAGAGGGTTTTCCCCTAGTAGTAGGACATGTTGTATGTGCGATTTCTTTTCCCGTTTGCATGGTGATTGTGATGTGAAATGTATGTGGCGTGTGAATCAGAAATTAGTGAGAGAACAGAACTTCGCTATGTTTCAACAAAAAACGATCTTGGGTAGGAAATTAGTTAAAACAAATAATGAGACAGATGAGTTTTAACAAAATATCGCAGTTGCAGTGATACCGCTCTAGTCTCGAATATGCTAATGCAAAATACTGTGTTAAGATGACAGTTATAAGGTCAATGCAGACAACCAATAGACACAAGGTTGCAGATGCACACGACTTCACAATTTAGTGGCAACAGAGATAATCGATAAAATAATAGAGATGGATATTAATTCATAAATAAATAGACCGTGTTAAGAAAAGTTACCTACTGAGGATTACAAAAGTCTTAGCGACTTGTAGAGGACGTCGATGAGTCGATCTCGTTGTCACGATCGTAACAGTTCAGAAAACACCTGGATCGGACACCGGATGTGAGAGTTACGCCTGAAAAATAAAACCCTACACTAACGGGTCTGCCTGCACTGAACCCGTACTGGTTACTGTAGCAAGTGTGTTTATTCACTTAAACCCATTCCTCTGTTCTTCTTTGAGTGCGGGTTTGGGTAGGACTGATCTCTGAAACCTATTTTCACCTTTAACCCGATTGGGTTAGCTTCTATTTCTTCTTCTTCTTGCAGTGTTGTAGCTGGGCACGAGGTGCTCCTTCAAGTGGAGGAAGGTAGAAGAGGAAGGCGGTAGGATGGACTCGCAGAGGTCGGCAATAAGTTAGCAAGGCAGTGGCGGACCTGGTCGTCGAGCGGCGGCGCTTGGGTGGATCAAGAGGGCGATGCCGTGAATACCACGGAGGATGAGATCGACGTCGTCAGCTGGGAGGTGGTAATGGAGGCGTGCGCTAGCGGCAAAGTCAAGAGGAGAGGGCGAGGTTTGAGCGGTGATGGTTGACGATGAAAAGGATCGTGTGTAGGAGCTTTAGTGGAGATCTGCTTGCTCAGAACTGTCATCGGGCAGTGGTGAGGTGTAGGGAAGCAACTGGCGGGGCTGCGGCAGTGGCCTCTGTCAGCTCGAGTGAGCAGAGAGAGAAGAAGAGGAGAGGGAGGTGAGTTCTTTGGCTGTGTCTGTGGAGAAGAGAGGGGGACAGAGAGAGAAATAGAGAGAGATTGGGAGGGAAGAACAGTGGCGGCAGCTCAAAGAGAGGAGAAGGAAATCTGATTAGGGTTAGGGCTTTTAATTAAGAGGGGAATTAGGGCTTTAAACCTAAACAATTAGAGATAACTTAAACATCTCATAATAATTTTTGTTTTCAAATATTCTTCATTAATTAAAATCTAAAACAAGAGTCTATTAACAGACTTACAAGTTTGTAGTTTCAAAGCACAACCGATGTGGTGCTAAATAAAATAGAAAATACAACTACTAATAAAATAAAAAATAAAAAATAAAAATACATGAAAAATCTTTGAATTGCTCGAATCAAACTTGAGTTGCGCGGTTTCGTCGTCTTCGGCTCACGCACCATGGGATGCCTGCACCATTCTCCCTGGATAGGAGAAGATTCAATCATATCGAGTCAGGTGGAATAGTGCTTCACTGCTGTAATGGATCAATCTGTTGTAAATCACCTCGATCTAGCTGTGAGTCAATAATCGATGCTTTTCCTTTACAGCGGTCCAAGTACCTGTGAGTTCCACTAGCTTTGGTGGTGATAGTCTCATCCATTAAAACTTTATTAACCCTCTCTACTGTAATGGAATGAGTATCTGGAAGTGGGGTAAGTGGGGATCTTTCAGAGAATGGCTTAGGGGAAGGCTTAAAATCAATAGACTACAATCAAAACTCTTGTAATCCACTAGATCATTGACATTGAAAGTACAACTAATGCCATAATTTTTAGAAAGATCTATAACATAAGTATTGCAATTCAGTTTATTCAATATCTTGAAAGGTCTAGCACCGCGGACATGCAAACATCTTAACAGTTCCCTAAGGAAACTGTTTTGGATAAATCCGAACCATCACATAATCGCCTACATTAGAAGTTTTAAATATTTTTCTACTTTCAGTTTGCAAAGTAGGCTTCATATAGCTCTGTTTATTTTCATCACTGGTCTCTTTGTGTAGTTTGTACATGTGTTTGTGTGATGAAGATGCAAACTCGAATGCGCTATAGCGAGATGGTATCGATAGTAAGGGAGGAAGCGGTTTGTGGATAGGGTATGCATGACTAGTGGACATTGTTCTAAAAAAAGGTTTAAGCGGCTGATTAATCGTCCGCTTAAATGTTTTGGTCTGAAACTGAACAAAAACTTGAAGAAAACGGTCGGATTACTCGGCCATGCGATGAATTCTCTTAAGTGATGATTACGCTTCTAATCGATGATTAATTAGCGTCCGTTTAAATGTTATTCAATTGTTTTCTAAATGGATTCAAATTTCGAACCCATTAAGCTAATTGAACTCAAACCCGATCCAATAATTGAGGATGTAAATTGTCACGTGTTGGAGAATTAGGGCTCGCGAGCCCTAAATTTATCTGCATCTTCGATCCTCCTGCGGCGACGAAACTCTCGAATCTCACGAAGCAGCTCTCGATGCTCACGGCGACGAGACGATGAAGCTCCCAAAATCTTAATTTTATCTTTATCTCCCAAGCTCATGGCAGCGACGATCCTCCTGAGGAATTAGGGCTCCCAAAGCTGATGACGAAGAAGTTCACAAAGCGTTGATCCTCATATGGTGAATTTTCCCTTTAACGGCGGCCTCCCCTTGTGGTTGATCCTCCCACCGCAATCTCCTTTTTTGTCAACAAAGACCTCCCCTGCGATCAACTCTCTGGTCAGCAGCAAAGCGTCAACGGCGACCTCCTCCTGCGTCGACGGCGACCTCCCCGTAGTCAGCTCTCTTTCCCCTCTTCACGTGTACGTATTTTGTCCAGGTTCTTACCAGTAGTCTTTATTTCTTTTAATATGATGAGGAGTGTCTCAAGCGTGAGAAGGATAGAATTGCACATTATTTGCAGTTGCATCTAACAGTGAATCAAAGTTTTTGAAAGTATGTTGCTTTTTAAAAGAAATACATATACTTGTTTATTTAAAAGTATTTTTTAACTATTGTTGTTGGATGTGGAGATACATTGATGTACTTTGAACTGTATGACATTATTACTTTTTAAATTCCTCTTAGTACTAGCAATTTTATTTTTCAAGTTATATTTGCTATCTTTTATGCTTTTTTTGGGAGTCTATAGAATTCATATTTGCATGTTTTAAGTATTATAATATTATTATATATATTAAAATAATAATAAAACGTGTAATCCGTTTAATCACAGTTTAAGCATTATGCGCTCCCGGATCGTGCGCAAACTGAAACCGCTTTTTAGAACATTGCTAGTGGAGAATGGAGAGGGAACAATAAGAATAAGAGGTGGACAAGGTGGTTGGCAGCGAAGCTAAAGTGTATGTCTGTTTGGGCTGTCCAGTCTTGGATCTTAAGGGCAGTAGCTTAATTTGTTTGCCCTCATGCTTAAATTGACACATGTTGGATCAACCGTAAATGGTGATATTTTTTTCGAAAAACTATGCTCTACCTAATATGACTTGACCTACATTCATGGTGATTACATCACACTAGATATTGTCTTTGTAATGATTGAAATTGACTGGAACAAGACATCGTTGTTTGGCCTCAAGTGCTGTGGAGTCAATCCATGACACTTTGAATAAGTGGGGGTGGAGCACAACATCTAATCTAAGATGTTCACGTAATCTGGAAGATATTGCATTGATACTATTTTCACTATCCACAATTACCTTACAATTCTTATCTCCAATTTTGGCGAACGTATGGAAGATGGCATTTTTCTCCAATCATCTTTTTCAGCGGGTGAGAAGGAGACACATTTAATAACAGACAAGTGAGTTGATGATATTTGATTAATATAATTGAGGCTAACATCATCACTTGTGGGCTCTTCATCAGTTTTAGAATCTTCTCTTTTAAAATGTACACATCAGAATTTGATTCAGTAACTTCAGTGGGTGTTCTATCTATAATGGCGATTCTGACGAGACTAGGGCAATTGGCAGTTGATGTCTGTAACCTTGGCATTTGTAGTACTTAGTTGTGGAACTAACTTAAGGGGATTTAGGGCTTTTGTTTTTGTTATCCCGTTCAAGATTCTTTCCCTTGATGTCATCCTTATATGAAGGAGTTTGGGTACTAGACCTATTGGATTGGGGAGATGGGGAAGGTTTAGACACTGTGGCTCTATAATCGTGATTCTTGAAAGTGTGACTAGTCCTATGGAATCTAGATCTTGACTAACGCATACGCTGCCTCTAGCTCGTTGACTCATCTAGCTAATAGTTTAGTTCATAGGTCATCTCTAAGATCGACTCTGAATCTAGAAAGAATTTGAACTTCACCTTCCTTATGGAGGGTATGCATCTGATGAGAAATTTAACGAATTTCTCGACATACTTCTTGGCAGATTTATTGCCTTGAGTGTGCTAGTGCCAATTGTCCATGAGACGAGCACTAAATGATGGTTGCATATATTTTGTTTCTAACTCTTCTTTTATCATATCCCATGTGTCAATCGGTGGTCGACCTCGGGCTGCACGTCTGTTTTCTAGGCTGGTCCAATACTGACTAGCTTGGCTAGACAGTTCATAGCAGCAGACTTAACCTTCTTAGGCTCAGTGAGTTCGTACCATGTGAAGTACCTATTCAGCTAGACTGTCCAATCTATGAAAAGTTATGGATCGTGACGTCCATCAAAGTTGGGGACATCGATCTTAATGCTTTTCAGATATTGAGCATCAGGAGTGGGTGAGTTATTGGTATTGTTACGTCGATTGTTTCTCGGTGGGGTTTGATCACGTGTGGATTCCACTTTAGTCAGTCTCTCTTCGAATGTCTTAAGTAAGGGTATCTAACTTAGCATCTATCTCAGCGAACATTATTGCAATCTGTTGGGGATCCATTAGGACGGTGTGACACTTGCTGGACTATCCTAACAGATATGGGTGATCACTACGGGTGGGCATGCACTACACAAAAGCTAAATGAAGATAAAGAGATGCAATCTAAATTAGATATTTTTTAAATGTAAGAAAGCAGTAAAATTTTCTAGCAAATGCCTACGTGATGCAAATCCTATTCTAACCGTACTCTGATACCAAAATGATGTGAAACGTGTGTGGCGTATGAATAAGAAATCAGTGATAGAATAGAACTTTGCTACGTTTCACCAATAAAATAATCTTGGATAGGAGAATAATTAAAACAATTAATGAGACAGATGAGTTTTAACAAAATATTACAGTTGCAGTGATACCGCTCTAGTCTCTAATATGCTAATGCAAAATACTATGTTAGGATGTCATAGTTATAAAGTCAATGCAAAAACCCAGTAGACATAAGGTAGCAGATGCACACGACCTCACAATTTAGTGGCAGCAGATATAATTTATAAAATAATAGAGATAGATATCAACTCACAAATAAATAGATCGTGTTAAGGAAAGCACCTACTAAGGATCACAGAGATCTTAGCAACTTGTAGAGGATGTGAGTGCGTAGTTCTCGTCGTCACGATCGTAATGGTTCAAGAAACACCTGGATCGGACATCAGATGTGAGAGTTATACCTAAAAAACAAAACCCTGCACTAGCGGGTCTGCCTGCAGTGAACCCGTACTGTAGCACGCGGGTACAATCTGGTTACTGTAGCAAGTGGGTTTATTTACTTAAACCCGTTCCCCTGTTCTTCTTCTTTGAGTGTGGGTTTGGGTAGAGCTCATCTCTCAAACCCGTTTTAACCTTTAACCCGATTGAGTTAACTTCTATTTCTTCTTCTTCTTGCAGTGTTGCAGACGGAGATCAAAGCTGGGCACGAGGTGCTCCTTCAAGAGGAGGAAGGCAGAACACGAAGTCGACGGGATGGACTCACAGAGGTCGGTGATGGGTCAACAGGGTGGCGGCGGACCTGGTTGTCAAGTGACGGCGTTCTGGTGGATCAAAAGGGTAATGGCGCGAATACCATGGAGGATGAGATCGACGTCGTCGGCTGGGAAGTGGTGATGGAGGCGTGTGTTAGCGGCGAAGTCGAGAGGGGAGGGTGACGAAGAGGCGAGATCTGAGCGGTAATGGTTGACTATGAAGAGGATCAGGTGCAGGAGCTTTGGTCTGCTTCAGCTCATGCATAACTGTCGTCGGGCGATGATGAGGTGTAGGGAGGCAACTGGTGGGGCTACGACATGGCCTCTATCGGCACGAGTGAGCGGAGAGAGGAAAAGAGGAGAGGGAGGCGAGTTCTTTGGTCGTGTGTGGAGAAGAGAGAGGGAAGAAAAAGAGATAAAGAAATAGAGAGAGATTGGGACGGAAGAAGAGTGGCGGCGGCTCAAAGAGAGAGGAGAAAGAAATTTGATTAGGGTTAGGGTTTTTGATTAAGAGGGGAATTAGGGTTTTAAACCTAAACAATTAGAGATAACTCAAATATCTCACAATATTTTTTATTTTCAAATATTTTTCATTAATTAAAAATCTAAAATAAGAGTCTATTAATAGGCTTACAAGTTTGTAGTTCCAAACCACAACCACCGATGTGGTACTAAACAAAATAGAAAATACAACTAATAAAAAGAAAAATACATGAAAATCTTTGAATTGCTCGGATCATGGTTCACAGTCGCGGTCTCGGCTGCCGACTCGGCATGCACTGAGACGGATCAGTCTCGGCGACTCGGATCGGTATCGGGCGATACGCGCAAAACACTACATAGAAAGCTCAAATAATTCTGAAAAAATCACGACAAATCTTAAAAAATGTAGACATCCACATTCATGTATCACATGTCCAAAATATATCACCTAGCACACTAAACATAAAGCGAAAACATAAATATACGTGTCGTCAGTAGAAACATATCAAAATACATGCACAATATAGTAAATTGCACAAACTATATTCATAAATAATTGCTAATATAGTTATTTTCACATTGAATTGCGATGAGGAACAAAATCATCATCATAATATCGAGTCGACCGAGTCAACTCCGATTCTCGGCCGAGTTGGTCTCTTCTGAGTTGAGTCGACCGACTCGTGACTCGGACTCGTCTCGGAGCGGGCCAAGACGGATACGACTCGGCCGACTCGTCTCCGACTCGGCCGAGTCTTTGAACCGTGGCTCGGATCAAACTTAAGTTACCGACTTCGTCTTCTTCAGCTACGCGCCATGGCTGGATGCCCGCGTCAGATGTTTTTTTTTTGTTCATGGGGATTGTCCGCATGAGAGGGCGAGTTGATTGTGTGTAGAGAGAGATTTCTATGAAAGTAAATATGGGTAAATTAGTCCAATTCAATAAAAAATTCCGCAGAAAAGGTGTCATGTGATAAAAGGGCAAAACAAGTTGATATTTTTATAAGGGACAGATTACTAAGAATAGTTATGACAGGGGTAAAGAAATAATTTAAAAGAAAACAGGGGTATAAACACATTTCCCCTTAAAACTATAGACTCTATCTCATTGTGGCTTCTTTAATTGATTGATAAATTACTTTATTTTCTGCACACTTCTTGTGTATATATTTCTTATGCAGCTATCTTTTTTACAGGATCGCTCCCTCGACTTCCATGCTTTATGTGCTCTATATGCAGTAACTGGTATTGATATTTCTCTTTTGGTTATTATTTTTACTATTTCTGTTAGTTGGTTGACGTGCATAATTATTTAAAAGAAATCCTTTCATATTCATAAGATACTTGTGGAGGACATGTTTTGAAAGTAATGAAAATCACCGGAAATCATTTAACCCATGCAATAGTCTGGAGGATGTATGGCTATGTTGTGCATGTCGACTTGACTTTTTGTCCCCAATGCTTATGAATCCTTTAGTATATTTTACCTTTTTATGCCATAAAACCTATTTACAAACAAATTCAACTTTTTATAGTTAGTAAGATGTATAAAATGATAATACTTTATCATTGGAAATAACTATGAAAGTATATTCACCTATGTTGGTATTCTTGGGTTGGAGACTAGATCTGGGATATTGACTTTTATTTTATTAAGTTCTATTTAGATGAGATGTCTAGTTGATTGGTAAGTCTCAAAAAGAGTCATGACAAGTAAATTCTTTTAGGTTCTCAAATCCTCTGTCTTATTTTTGAGTTTCTTGACTTTTCAACTTTCACTTTTTGATCCTTTTTTGATATTTTAATGCTAAACAGAGAGTTTTGATATTTGTACGAGGTTGTGAGTCTCCCTAAATCTCTCAGTTGGCTTTTGCAACTTCAGGTGTTGCTTATTCCTACAACTGACCTATGATACTCAGTTTTATTCTTCTATAATAATTTAGCATAACCCTACTTGTGTATTTTTTGTCATCTATATCTATACATAGTGGAACGTCTACCAGTCTCTCAGTTTATGAGGATACTGGAAATTTTTTAGTCCTGTAATCTAGATCAATGTGATCATTCAATAACACAAAAGTTTTATACAAAAAAGCATCGTTCAAAAAGTTAAATATATATCTTTCCTGGTGCATGACACTGCCATGGTATGACACACTATGCCATATCATGTCATCCATTTGATGTCCTAACATGTATAGACAGACATGAAAATGGAGACATGATGCAAATCATGTTGCTTAAAGAAGATGGAAGCATTGGTTAGAGAATATTACATTGACATAGTTGTGGTGTTGGGTCCCAATGGCTGAAGGTGGGTTGACAAATTGTTGAGAGACTATGGATTGACTATGTATTGGTTTAGTTTCACCTCGCCTGTGAGACTAGATGTACTATGAACCAATTATATATATATATATATATATATATATATATATATATATATATATATATATATATCTCAGAGTATGAGTCCTAGTACTCCTCTTTTTTTTCAATCTTCGATATAATATTAACATAGTATCAGAGCCACTTATATTAACTCAAAATCCTAATTTCAAAAAGAAATTTTTTACTGTTCATCTTCTTCGCCCGACCCTCCACCTAAACCCTAACCTTGTCGCCTCAGTTCACCGCCCCTTCTCCACGTTAGCTTCTCTCCAGCCACTCACGTCGCCGCTATCATGTTGCCACCTATGTTGCATGGACACGACAACATTGAAATAGACACGACACGTGAACGCGCGACAAATTCTTTAAAATACGCATGACACAACATGACTTTATGATAGAAGTGTCTGTGCTACATAGGCTGCTACATCATCGACATCTTCACCTTCGTCCATATATTATCGATCTCGTCTCTGCCGTTGCCTGATGCCGCCTCATCTTCTAGGTCTTCATCTTCGTCTTCTTCCTCTATCTTCGTCTTCATTTTCTTCCTCGATCGAACTTCGTCTTTGTCTTCACCTGATCGCCATGTTGTCTTCATTATCGTCTTCTTCGCCATCTTCGTCTTCGTCGCCGGATGGGCTGGCGACTGATCCAAGAGAAAAAAAGTTAATTCGGTTCTTCCTCATTCTGTCTTCATCTTCGCCTGATTGCCATGTCATCTTCATCCCTGTCTTCATTGTCGTCTTTGTCTTCTTCACTGGATGTGGCTGGCGGCTACGACCTGCCAACAGTTAACCCGACCCAACACGATTGAGCTGCCGATGCCAACCTGAGCTGACCCTACCCGATGACACCGACCCGAGCCGATGGAGCAGGTGGAGTCGACCGCAGCCGACCTGAACCGACTGAGCCAAATGAGCTCACTGAGCAGACTCACTACAATGCAGACCCGTTAAGCATAATACACACTCGTTAACAGTTTGACTTTTGTTTTCGGGCCATTTCTCATCACTTTGGAGCACGATTTACATGATTCTTGAGTGTTGAATCGTGGAAGTCAGAGCTATGCATCTACAATCTTAACAAGGGTTTGTTACTGACTATGTCTCCTATTTATGTTGGCAATTCGGATGCTCGTGTCTCTGAGTAGGAGCTTGAGAATGAGTTTCGAACATATGAAGTTAAAAGACATATTTGGGTTGCGAGAAAGCCGCCAGGTTATGCCTTTATCGACTTTGATGACTGTAGAGATGATCGAGATACAATTCATGACTTGGATGATAAACATAACTAGAGGGTTGAGTTTCTCATAACTCTAAAGGTGGTGGTGACCGTAGTGATCATGATTATGGTGGCAACAGTTCTTACTTGAAGTGTTATGAGTGTGGTGAGCCTGGCTATTTTCCCCTTGATTGCTAGTTGTGAATTAGTTTTAGAGGATATAGCAGAAGTCCAGGCAAGCATTCCTATTTCTCTACTACTCTAGCTCAAACAGATACTCCTATATGTTGTCTACATCATTTATGTCACATACTTGGATTATAAATTCAGGAGCTACTGATCACATGACTGAAAATTGAGATATTATGTCCTTTTTTACTCTTATCTTATACTCTAACTCTATAGAATTAGCAGATGGCTCCCACATACTCATTCAGGGCATTAGTACTGCTACCACTCCTACTTTTCTTTATCAGTTTTTATTTACCTTTATTTCTTACAACTTATTATCAGTAAGGTTACCAAAGTTTTAAATTGTACAGTGATATTTTTCTGACAAATTGTGTATTTTAGGAGTTTGAAATGAGAAAGGCGATTTGCACAGACGTGAGCGAAACAGACTATATGAGCTAGAGTTTACTCCCGATCAGGTGGCCCGCATCAGCACTTCATCAATATTTGACTACATTGTCGGTTAGGTCACCCTTCTCTACCTATGCTAAAATTGCTTGTTCCTTCTTTGAATAAAGTTTCATCATTAGAGTGTGAGTCTTGTCAGTTAAGGAAGCACCGTTGTGTGTCTTATCCTAATCACATCAACAAGAGGGCTAATATGCCATTTGATTTAGTTCACTCCGATGTGTAGGGTCCATGTCTCTTACCTTCAAAACTAGATTTTAGGTATTTTGTCAATTTTATGGATGATTATTCTCGTGTCACATGGATATATCTATTAGAATTTCATTCTGAGGTATTTTCACATTTAAAGCTTTTCATTCAGAGATAAAGAATCAGTTTAGTTCTAGCATTGAACTTTTGAGATCTGATAATATTAAAGAATATCTGGACAATACTTTTAGTTAATTTCTAGAATAAAATAGAATCCTGCATCAATCCTCTTGTGTTTACACTCCTTATCAGTATGTGATAGCTGAACATAAGAATAGACACCTATTTGACATTGCTAGGTCTCTTTTATTTCATAAGCAGGTAGCAAAAGAATTTTAGAGTGAGGCCATTTTGACTACTTGTTATTTGATAAATCGAATGCTATTCTCTATATTGTAATTTAAAATCTCATTTTCCTCTTGCAACTCGATATTGAACTGTTCTATTTGCCTTCAAAGATTTATTGGGGTCTCTCTGTTTTGTCCATAATCATAGTCTTCATAAGACAAAACTTGATAGGTCTCTTAAAGGAGTTTTTCTTGACTACTCTAGAACTTAAAAAGGTTACAAATATTTTTGTCCATCTGTAGGATGATATATCTTCTCTGCCGATGTAACTTTTTTCGAGTCTAAATATGAGACTTTCACATATCCCTCTTTTTTGACATCAGAGGATGACTATGATTACTTGTTCTATCGGGGGGATATTAATCAATAGTTGTGAGTCTACATGTGAAAATGTGACTGGTAAAGATACACTTTGGTATCAGGATCCAATTTAGATTTATACACGAAGAAGAGCTCCTGCTCTTGTGCCAGCGCAAGCCTCAGTACCAAGTCTACACAAGAATCAAGTGAGACTGTCACTGCTACCTGCTACTTCTACTACTAATGATCCTTCCATTGCACTTTGAAAAGACAAATGTACTTATACTCAACGCTCTCTTTTCAACTTTGTTATCATCTACGTTTTGTTTATTTATTTCTTCTTTGAACTCATGCTTGATTTCAATAATGTGTTAGAAGTACTGTCTATTCCAGGTTAGGCTCGGGCGATGCAGGAGGGACCTTAGAGCGAAATCAGACTTGGGAGTTGATCACATTTCCATCAAAGAAGAAAGCTGTTGGATGCAAGTGAGTTTACATTGTCAAGTTAAATCCGGATGGATCTCTGACTCGCTTAAAGGCGAGATTAGTTGCGAAATGATACTTAAAGGTGTATGAGGTAGATTATGTGGACACCTCCTCCCCGATCGTAAAAATGACATCTCTGCAGATCCTTAGTGTCATTGGAAGTAACGTACCACTGGCCACTTCATCAGTTAGACATCAAGAATGTCTCTCACTTGTATTCTTGATGAGGAGGTTTACAAGGTGCAACCACTAGGTTTATTGCTCAGGGAGAGTGTGCGAAGAAGGTTTGCAGGTTGAAGAAGTCACTCTCCTGTCTAAAACATCTCCAAGAGCCTGGTTTGTGTGCTTTGCATTAGTAATTCAAGAGTTTCTATCGTGTAAAGAAAGATCACTTTGTATTTTGGTGGATACAGTGTGGAAAAAAGATCCTGCTAGTTGTGTATGTGGATGATATTGTGATTACATGAGATGACACAAAGGAGATTGATAGCCTGAAGAAGTACTTACAGAAGCACTTTCAGATCAAGGATGTTAGATCCTTGAAGTACTTCTTAGGCATCGAGGTAGCCATGTCTAAAAAGCACATTCTTCTATCACACAAGAAGAATGTACTTGACCTGCTTTCGGAAGCTGAGATGCTAAGATATAGGAGTATTGATTGTCTGATGAATGTGAACACAAAGCTGCTACCAGTTCAGGGGGAGCTTCTTGAGTATGCTGAGAGGTACAGAAGATTGGTGAAAAAATCAAACTACCTGACGGCAATCAGATCAGACATCACATTCGCAGTCAGCGTAGTGAGTCAGTTTTTATCAGCACCTAGAACTATCCACTTGGGGACGATAATAAGGATTTTGAGGTATCTGAAGAATGCTCTAGCGAGAGGGCTTCTTTATTCAGATCATAGACACACCCGAGTAGTAGGCTTCTCCGATGTAGACTGGGCATGATCCCTTTTAATAGGAGGTCGAGCACATGATATTATGTCTTTCTTAGAGGAAATCTTGTGTCATAAAAAAGTAAAGAGTAAAATGTGGTCTCTCGGTCTAGTTCAGAATCAGAGTATAGGTTGATGGCGAATGTGACATTAAAGTTGATCTGGTTCAAAGATTTATTAACATAGATTGGTTTTCCCTAGAGTGTTACATGAGAGTATATGACAACAACAAGGCAACAATATATATTGCTGAAAATGCCGTGTTCCATGAGAGAACAAAAGACATTGAGGTTGATTGTCATATAGTTCATAAGAAGCTTGAGAAAAGTGTCATTATGGTGAAACATGTATCAATAGGACACTAGTTAGTAGATTTTCTTACCTAACCACTTGGTAGAACAAGGGTTTTATTTGTGACAAGTTGGACATGTATGATATATATGCTCCAGCTTGAGAGGGAGTGTTGAGAGAGACTATGTATTGGCTATGTATTGGTTTAGTCTCACATCACCTGTGAGATGAAATATACTCTGTACCAATTATTATATATAGATCAAAATATGAGTCATCATACTCAACTCTTTCTTTCTCAATCTTTGATACAATTATTAACACAAATCACGTAGCCGACGGTGCTAATGGCATTGGGAAGTATCTACTCTTGTGCACATGCATTTCTCTTCATTGTCTTCATTCTTGATAACCTATATGCTAGGGCTAATTTCTTTATATTTTTATGTAGAGATATAATGTCTTCAACATTCATGGCAAGTGTAGTTTGAAGCCTGGTTTTCTCATTTGGACTTCACCGATTCATTTAATAGTTTGGCCAATTTTGAAACTAGACCTAATCGTTGTATATATACACCTCTGTATGGATATCAATTTTTATTCTATGGAAACACCTCCATTCGGGGTTTTCTTTGGCTTATGTTGTTTGTTATCCTGGTATTCAAGAACTCATTCTCAACATTTGCAAGATGTTGGAACCTTGATATGGTAATATGTTGATGGTGAATTGTGCTTCCATAAATTATTCCATTTCTCCTTGTTTCACCCACATCTCACTTAATATATGTTTCTTAACTTTTCTACTTCACATATATTTGTTCCTCAAAATGTCACTGCTAGTGCTCAACCTATCATCTCTCACTTTTCCTTATGGTTTTCTGAAAAATAGGGTTGGGGGGGGGGGGGGGAGCCCTCTTCCTTATTAGTCTTGAATTTATCAGTTTTACATTTGAACTCTATATAAATAATTCTTGACACTCTCCACCAAATTAAAGCATATAAATCATACATGCTCAACTTGCTACAAATAAACTCGTTCTATTACTTTTCAAGCGGCTTAATGAGCAATTCCGCTAACTAATTGACAGATTTTACATGTTTTATTTGAGAACTTTATCCTCCACTTTTTGTCGAACTACCTTAATGTGTTTGGTTCTCTCATAAAAAAACTGGATTCTATGCAATATGTATAGTTGCCTGGTTATCACAATATAGTCTCATAGGAGAAGATGTTACACACCCAAGTTCACTACGTCGTTGTTTTTGGATCATCTTACAAGTGATATTTGTCATGGAGTACACTAGACTTTGACACAACACTTTGTTTCTTGTTCTTTTAAGATAGAAGATATTCTTTAGTAGATCTTCTATTAATTAGTGATCTTGTACAATTTACATCTGAGAAAGCAACTACTCGACATGGCCATTTGAATACAAGAGACCTCTCTTGCTTGGAGCACTTTGCAAATATCACAATATTCTGATCCCAAAAACCAATCAAAGCTTACAATACTCAATGTATATGCAATGTATGCCGAGTTACTGTAAGATGATTCAACTTTTTCACAAATCTCTTGCATCTCCCTAGATCTTGCAATGACTTTCTCGTATGCTGGCAGTAGCTTGGACTTTAGATCTGTTAGAGCATCCTCTAGCTTACACCCCATCATTCTTGCCTCTGACAGTATGTCTAACACATACTTTCTCTGAGACAAATAAATCCTGTCTTGAAGGGTGCCACTTCAATGCCCAAGAAATATTGCTAATGTCCAAGATATTTCATATTAAAACTCTGCTGTATGTATGCTTTGGATCACTGATACTTATCATCTCTTGTAATAATAATATCATCAACATACACAATCAACAAAATCCTCTTTCGTTGATTATATTGATAGTAGATGAAGTAATCATTATAACATCTCCAAAGACCAAACCCCTTCACAACAGCTAAACCTCCCAAACCATGATCTGGTTGACTACAACCTATACAATGACTCAGACTACACACGTGTACACTCTTCCTGAGCAACAAACTCTAGTGGTTTTTCAATGTAAATTTCTTTAGAAATATTATGAAGAAATACAATTTTTGACATCTAGCTGATGCAGTAGCCAATTATATGTAAGTGCAAGAGAATAAGAAGTTGTATAGACGTCAATTTTGCTGGAGAATGTTTCGGAGTATCCCTTTGTCACCACTTGATCTTTTTAAACAAGCCAGAGAGCCATCTGAATTCAACTTGACAGTGTAAAACCCATCTTCAACCAACAATCATTTTGTCATCTGGAAGAAGTATTAAATCCCACGTCTCAATTCTCCTCCAATGCCATCATCTTCTCTTGCATACACCCCCCAACATTGATGTGATAGTCCTTCTTCTAGTACAAACTTAGGAACTAGGGAGAATCAATGGAAGAGATAAAAGCGCTCAAGGATGTAAACAATGAAACATAAGAGACAAATTTAGATAATGAATGAGAAGTGCAGCTGTGAGTGCTTTGCCTAGTGCAATTGAAAGATAAAGATTGGGAGTAGTATACTCACTAGAATTTGAAACAAGAGTTGGATAACAGAGGCAACTAGCACAACTGTGAATGTTGGATGTTGCTGTAAATTTTGCCTTGTGTACGTTTGTGTTATTTCTCCATATTTCGATCACAAGGATTCTGAATGTTTAGAGTTTGAAGATGGCTTGACGTGAAGAAGAAGAAAGAACTTAACTGGGATGCATCAAATGAAGATTGCTCAATCTGAAAGCAGGGTTGAAACTTGAAATAGGTAACATCTGCTGAAATTAAAAACAGTTAATTTGTTAACTATGGGCAATAGCATTTGTAACTTTGTGTCTGAGTGCTATAAAAAGACAAGCTTTGAAAACCTGATATCTGACTTTGTGTTACTGGGTCAATGATACTGCTAATAGACTGAGGATCAATCGATTCAAACTAATAATTCTGTTTGGTCACACCCCTACAATTTTCTATTTTCTAGCATATAGCTGGCTATTCATTGGCTTCTAGTGGTTTAAGCAATTTTCCTTGTTAAAATATCACTAGTTCACGATTAGATTAGAAAAATGAGCAAGTACTTAATGGATCTAAGCTGGATTTAGTTGGGCTATGTTTGGGTTCAAATTATTAATTCAGTTATGTCACAGTAATATATTTTGCTATATTCTTGCAAGTAGTTGCATGCTTTTAGGCTTCTAGTTTTGTAAGCAACTTTCCTTGGTATAATTTTTCTAATCATGTCTTCTAGATTTTCGTTTATGAATGTGCTTCTTGCCCACATTTTTCTTAAACTGATACTTTTATATTGTTTATTTTTTAGATGTGGCACTTGTAACATCATTGAGAGATGGGATGAACCTTGTAAGCTATGAGTTTGTGGCATGCCAAGCATCAAAGAAAGGGGTTCTCATTCTAAGTGAAGTAAATATCAATAACACTTATTGTTTAAATCTTCTGAACCTTTTGAATTTAAAAATGATCATGTTTTCCTGACATGTTTTCTAGTTTCAATTCTTAAGGATGCCTGTGACTTACTAGAAAGCAGCAAGCAGGACTGTTTTGTTTTTTGCTGCAGAAATCCTACAAGGACTTCTGACTATTCAGTTAAATATGTTGTGCTTTCCAGTTGTCAAATAGAGTGGTCTAAGAGCATTAAATGGCTTTGCATTTTACAAATTGAAGAGATATTGTCCCTTTTCAAAACTTGAAGTCCATATATAAGTAATCTCATGTCTAAGAATCATGTTAGAAATTTAAACAGCTGTTTCTTTACGAGCAACTTCTTAGTTTTGGTTGACTAGCTGCTGCAATCATGTATAAGAATTTGTTGTTAATTGTTGTACACATGATGTTCATGATTGAAGACTTTACTCAGATAGAATGTGCAATAAACACGTGAAAATGAATTTACAATTGTACAAGATAACAAATCTCAAAGGTTTTACATATATCAATTTTTAAAACAGTTATTTGCAGTAGAATTTTTAGACAATTAATTTGTTTTCTAGGAAATTTATGCATTTTTGTAAATCCCACTTTATGGGGAAATATGTGACGCATTGCGCGCGCGCGCACACACAGACACACACTGTTTTAAATGTGGGCCGACATTTCCGAAATGTCGGCCGACATTTTGTTGAAATGTCGGCCAACATTTCATTTTCAAGCCCTCACCGTTACGACATCCCCACTCTCATTTGAAATGACGTTTTGAAAAATGTCGACTGACATTTCGTAAAAAAATTGATATGTCGGTCGATTTTTGGGGAAAATATCGACCGACATTTGGGGAAAAACCCAATATGTTGGTTGGTCTTAAAAGTTGGAGCAATTGAGAAATTTCTACAATGATTAATGAGTGTATGTAAAATGTTAAGGAAAGTATACATATCTTAAACATATTTATGTAGTTTTACATAAGTTATGTATGTATTACCTTGATAATAATTTTAAGATTACATTATTTAAGACATCTAGGATATATATTTGTTATGCGTCATGACGTCCGAAATTTACTAGATGGCCCCGAAATATGAAATCCAACATCCGATATTTTTCTGATATTTGATATTTAAAACATTACACACACAACATACACAAACATACACTGTGACACACACACACACACACACACACCCCCACCCACCCTCCCACGCACAAATAAGGGGGCTACTAGGGGCGAGATACTTTTACAGGTTCTCAGGTCCATAACGGGAGTTTACAGTCAATACCATTAATGAGTAGTTAATTTAAATAGATTAATTGTAATTATTTACTGGTTTGAGTTGAGATGTGTTAGTAATCATACTTTAAAGATATATCTTTATTCCCCAACAAGTAGTGATCTAAATTCATAAATATGTCTAAACTGGCAAGATGTCTCACACACACGTACAATGGCGGTTGTTGGGGGCGTGGTGGCAGCAGGTGGTTTTGTGCTACAGAAATGATGCCTTTATGGTGGTTCTAGGAGACTGACTAGAGTGGCAGGATTCTAATATGTCCTAACGGGATTCCTAATATGTCCTAACTGGAGATTATTCTTTTTAATTTTCCCCCTTCTTCTTTTGCTCTTCCTTTTTTTCTGGGTGTTTTGATTTGGGGGGTGTGGGGGGGGGGGTGTGGAGTGGGAGGACTATTCAGCCATTGTGTAGTTGGAGGTTTCAAACAAATAAAAGAAATAAAGAAAAAAAGATCAATGCCTAAAGCAAAGAGCCACAATGGTTAGTGTGCATGTACTTGCATGAGAGGAATGTCATCAAGTGGAATATGAGAGAGTATAAATGAACTAGATTTTTTGTGTTACATGTGTTTGGATTCTTGAAAATATGTCAACCGCTAATTAATTGTTTTATTTACCATGTTTTTGTTACTCCACACACATGTCCAACATGTTTTTGAAGTTTACTATGTACTGTTAGGATCCTTATCGAATTATTTATTTGGTTGCGTGAGAATATGCCTTCTTTTAAGAAGTTTACATTTATGTTTTACAATGTTATTATATAGATGATAATTATGATATTACATTTATGTTAAATGTAATGATGTTTATGCACATGAAATATATATTTTTTGCCCAATATGGTACCCGCTATTTACTTGATAACCCGATATGTTATCTGACATGGGATTCCTGACCACCGTGAACCCACATTTCTCATTTTGAATCTTGTGTATGTATATGCATACACACATAAAAGTTCCAAGAGGATTCAAAAGCAAACCCTTGCAACTTAAATCCAACTCCCGACATTTCAAATTGATGATCTACTATTCAAGTTGATCTACACCATTTATTAAAGTTCTTGAAAAAACTTGGATGGTTTTATAACAGAAATCTTGTATTATCTTCTTAACACCTTATAAAACAAATGATTACATGATCTATGCAACTCACTATTTCCAACTGCCGTCTATTTTGGGCTATTTGATCTGCATGTGCTTGAAAACTCAGGATCATTTAATTTTTTATTCTTAGACGCTATAAATAATTATATCAAGTTGAATGGCATGGACCTTCAATGGGATTTACCGGTTATGAATAGGAAGGACTCCTACTTTGTGTATAGTTGGGTTCTTTTCGAAGGATTTGGAAGCAAGTTCTTCTCACTTAAATTCAATGATAGGACAAACAAGTTGAAGACCCACTTTGTTCAAGTAGTTCTATGTTGTGCCTAATGCCAAAAGTCAAGTTATTAACTTTTTTTGACTATGCATCGGGTAGGTATAAAGTGAATGACTTAAAAGGTTAGTTGTTTAGTTAATCAATGTGGGAATGTTTGAAACCCAATTAAAATTGGTATATAAGGGATTTTAAGTTTTTATATCATGATCAAATGGTTGGATTAAGAAGCTGTATGCCAAAATAATAGATCTAACTAACATGCTACTTTCAGCCATTCATTTGGGCTTTGATGCATGGGCAAAAAAAAAAAAAACTTTAATATACTTTTTGATGACCTAACACTGAATTTAAATGGGAAGGATTTAGATTCGACTTCCCCACAATAGCCAAGTCTATCTCTCTTCTCTACACACATACATACGCATACATACACATGCATATACATAAACATGTATATTAACACATGCCTTTTGTTAAATCTAGAAAAGTAGATATAGCTCCTTTCACCACATTCACTAAACACCCATATTACTTCTCTAGCTACAATTTTCCCTTTGATATTTTGATTGACCATACACCATTGAAAAATAAAGGCTCTGACATGCATGAAATCTACTTTTACATATTTAGTTGGAAAGTTTGTATTCCAACTCTTTCTTTCTCACTCTTTCTCACTCTCTCACCCCCAGATATACTTATATTGATAAAAACTATTATAGTTAGGAATTGCCTTATTTAGAATTTCTATATTTTGGACTTCTCATATTACGTAATTGCATGTCATATTCTTGAACATTGCCTTCATTATAATACACAGTTGATTTTCCAACTGATTTAACATTATTTAGAACCATCTTTCTTAAATTTTAGTCACCATCAAAGTTTCGTGTGCTGATCGTTGTTCTCATGCCAACCTTGAGCTTGCGTTGGGCCGTGTTCATTTACATGTTCCTAGCACCAAGCTACTTTCCTCCTTGCACATCATTAAGGTTTTCTCTTGTTCCCTCTTATTGTGTTCAAGTCCACCACAACCATTGAGTTCCATCCATGATTTGGTTCCTAGCTTGTTCTGGGCTCTAGTGTCACCTTTCAATTCTGATGATGTTGCCCACCGTTGTTCATCAGTCTTCGACATCAACTCTTTCTTTCCTCATTGGGGTTGAAAGCACTGCTCTACTGCTTAGAGATACATTGGTTGCAACTTCTTTACCATTGAAAGTTTCTTTTCTGGCTTTATTTCTATCATGGATACCACAGTCTCCTTTTTCATCGTCGTAATTCATACTTTTTCATTCAATGTCGTCCGCGCTTCACGTGAAAGAGTGTCCTAATCTTTTATGTTTGCGTCATTACTGGCTAAAATCATCTCATTTAGTAAGTGTTCCGTCCTTGATGGAGAATCCATCTCTCTAGTAAAATGCTTTGTCCTTGGTTCTGCATCAAACCAAGATATTTTCTTTCGTAGATGCTCTCTGTTGTTCGTCATTTCTTCGTCATCCACATTTGTTCAAACTCTCGTTGATTCCTCATTAGTTTGCGAGGTGTGTTAGAGAATGCTATTACAATTAGTATTCGCCTTATTTATGAGTTTCTATATTTTGGAGTTTCTATAGTATATAATTGTATGCCTATATATTCTTGGGCACTGTTCGCATCAATAATATACAAAATTCACGTTCTTCAACTGATTTAACGCATACAAATAGGTAGTCTTCTCACTTTAAAACTGATTTAGTTGTTTTAAACAAGATGAATAGTATGGATCATCCATGGTATGGCGTATCATGGTGTTATCATAAGCGTCCTACTAGGGAGCTATAGGAAATTTTCTTAGATGCAGTATGCATGCAGACGTGTGCACACAAACACACACACACCGCCACACGTGCATGCCTAGATGTACTCGTATCTTGATATGGGCAGAAATATCCATGCACCTGTCTATGGATCACAAACATTGATGGGAAGTAGTGGTTAAAATTGAGGACTGAAACAGAGATATCAGGCAACTTGTTGTTTACATAACTTGTAGAAATTGGAGGTGTGATTTGCAAAATTAAACATTTGGTGATAGATTGCATGTCTGTGACACTATGTTTCTTGGATGAAAATAATAAAAACAGCCAAAATATCTATTGTGTTGTAAGTTCTAATGTCAATCTTTTTAGGTTTTCCAGCAGGAGAAATGGGCCAATAGATGTCACAACTCACATTTCATCTGTGCACGCGCGCGCGCCTGTGTGCGTGATTTCGGGCCTGCAGATGCAGAAAAAGTCATCATAATTTTAAGTTTACTTTGCATGGATTTGGAGAACAAAACTTTTGATTAATTTGGTCTTATTGCAGTTAGCCATAATTGTTAGCTATTAAATGCTTGGTACCTCATAATCTCATAATAATCATAACTCATGAGAGTTTGAATATAGAATAGGGGAATAAGGGCAAAGGCATACATTAAGCATTTTTTGTCCTTTTATGTGGACGTGCATTGGATGAGTCCATTAATTGCGACCACTTATAGAGTTTGCATTATAATAGTAGAGATACACAACTTTTAAAAATATTTCATGAAATATTATGAAGGTATTGTATATAAGTTGTTTTCATTAGTTCCCTCAGATTTGTAATAACCTTTACTTTTAGCCTTTCTATATTTCTCCTATATTGTTATTTTATATTTGTTGTTTTCCCTGCTATAATATGAGGTTGGTGTAGTACTTAACACCACTTGGTATTTAGTTTGCAGGAGCAGCACAATCTCTTGGAGCTGGCGCGCTCTTAGTAAATCCATGGAATATCACAGAGGTTGCTAACTCAATTGCCAATGCATTGAACATGTCTGCCGAGGAAAGGGAAAAGCGATTTAGACATAACTATGCTCATGTGACTACACACACAGCACAAGATTGGGCTGAAACTTTTGTTAGGTAGGGCTGCAGTTCTTAGTTTTCAAATTTCATCTTGCCGATCTGTGTATCTTGTCTTGCTGCAAGGATGCTAAACAATAATCTTTTACAAAAACTTGTCAAGTTGTTTTTCTTTTAAGAATTTAACAGAGTAAACCCCCTGCTTTCTGTTGATAAATTTTCACTGAAGTAAAGCATACAGAGAAGAAATTGTATGAAAATCCCCCCGCCAACAACAGAGATTACACAAATTTATATCCCCGCCCCCCCCAAAAAAAAAAAAAAAAACACACACACACAGAAAACCAACAACAAAAAAAAAAAAAATTGGCATATGTACAGGATAACAATGTCATCTTGAAGTCCAGAGTGGTTGTAGAGGCCTAACTGTGTCAAGTCTTCGTGTTGTTGTCGTTGTTGGTAGCGGAGGCCTGTGCATCCCCGTCTAGCATTGGCAGCAGACCTCCTGCGTAAGTGGTTTTGGCCTTGTGACACATCTATCATTGATACATGTCCAGGATATAACATCAGGACTGATGAGAAAACAGAACTATGTTTGAACAACACAAGCCCCTTAAAACTCCTTTGTTATGCTTCAAGTCTACACCACAACCATGCACACTCACGCACGCACGCCGTCAGGCGCGCGCGTGCGCAAACACCACCACCACCTCCATTTCCATCATGACATACACAGCATGTAAGTGGGAAGATTTTGTTGGTTATATTTATTGTCAACGTATTTAAGAAGTCTGAGAGTTTACAGATTCCAAAGAAAAGTAAGTAATCTTAAACCCTTCCTTGATGGCTATGAGATAAATATAATGGTTTCTAGCAACTTTGAAAAAAGCTGAACCTTGTATACGTAGATCCAATCTTAGTTCCTCGATCCAAACATTATCAAAGTTGTTGTTAGATTTGTTCTTTTATGGATCTTTTTTGACTCTTAAGTTATGCTTAACTGATCCCACTTGATATAATAAGGCTTGGAAAACAATTTTGCATGCTGTGTAGCTACAGCCTACAGGTAAATGATTTTGCACTGATTACACTTATGAAAGAGATTTTATAATACATTTCCAATTTGCAGTTCCTGCTGCTAATTCTGCGTGTTCTCTCCTGATGATGTTGCTGTGTATGAATCATATTTGTATGCAGAAATTTTGGTCTGCTTTGGAAATCTAGTTACACTTTCTGGCATGAAAATGAATGCTAGTCTAAGCCAATATCAATTTAATATCTGAATGATGCAATATATGGTTGGTTGACATTGAAAAAAGAGCTCAAAGTAGTAACAGTTGTGGGAGGGAAGGGAATGGCATATTAACTGGAATATTGTTTCTCTTGTTTGAACTAGGTTTCATTGTAAAAAACAAGTTGATTTAAAAAAAAAATTAAAACTATTGTTTTTTTTAGCTAATTCACTCTCGATTTGTTTTTGCAGTTTGACTTCATAGTATCTGTCTTGTAAATACTCATGTATCTGTCTTGTAAATACTCATGTATAGTGCTCTGTGACACCTGTTGACATGCATCATTTGGCATATGAATTGTCTGTTATTGTCCTTGTATAGTTGGTTTACACTTGTATTATTGTTTGATCCTACTTTTGGTCTAACCTTGGGATGGATTTTTCATATAATTTTCTCATCCAGAATAATAGAAGTTTTGGGGATGAAGTTCCACTATAATTTTCTTTTCAGAAAGTAAGAAGTTTGACCGTTTTCTTTGACGTCTTTGCTCCTTACCCTTTCTTTTGTGCTGCAGTGAACTTAATGATACTGTTGTTGAAGCGCAACTACGGACAAGACAAGTTCCACCTTTACTGCCTACTGGGATAGCGATCGGACGCTACTTGCAGGCCAAGAACCGATTACTTATATTGGTATTTTCCTCCTTAAATTGCAATTATTTTCTAGGCATCAGATAAAAACTTCAAAATCAGTGGTACTGAAAATTTTCCTTTCCTTTTGTGAATTCTAGTTAGAGACATGATATCATGGATTTCTAAATATGATTTATAATAGACTCTTTTATTTAAATAATTGGAGAAATTTATTTCTCTATGAGATTTATTTCTCAATATCCTTATTTAGAATTTACAATGTTTTATTCATGATATTCTAAGGCCATATGTACCTTAATTTCCTTTCTACACTTACATTTGTGAATTATTCTTATAGCACTGATTGTTACTTAAACAGTATGCAATATTTGCAGTTATTCAGTTACGAGCTTTGGTATTATGATTGCATCTGAGAAGTAGTCAGTACCTTATTCATATCTCTTAGGCAATATCATTTTGAAGCATATATGATAACATTGCACAAACTATGTCTTGCTTAACCAAAATAAGTTCTTAGAGACATGGCAGGTCATAAAAAAATTAACATGTTTAATAATATTCATGGCTTCTTTAGGTTTGTTTCTTTTGCTGCTCCAACATGCTCCAACTCTGTTATGATTCATTGATGCGAGAGGCATAACTGGAGAACCTTTATTGTGTTCCACTTGCACCTGGCAACCAATTTTACCTTTTTTCTATAAGATTTTTTTTTTTCAGGTTACATGATATACTAAAAGGATAGGTACAAGCTACTCCTTATGACACGGTGAGTCATACATGGAGATTTTGCATTTACGTGAAGAAGTTCTTCGATGATACCCTGTTAGGGCCGTCTCTCAATGATCTTTTGATCTGAATGAGGATTCTGGGGTTGAAGACTTCATAAAGAAGTTAAAAAGATGAAGCTAATTCAGATGACATCATGGTTCTTCAGAATTGTGAATATAAAAGAAAACTTTACACTGCAAGGATTTAAATTGTCCATTGCGTATAAAGTGACTAGGGATTGCTTTTGCAACCAATGGTGCAGGGCCTGTAGGCCATGGAGCACAACTCTAGAATAAGAAGGTGATTCTATTATCCACTGGCTGAATTTTATGACCTGGTATCACTATTAGGCAACACTTCTCAACATGGAAACTATGTAAAAGAGTGCAACATGCCGTAAATCCTAGAAGGCTTTTAAAACTTAGGAAACCAGGTTGGAACCTCCTAATTACATAGAATAAGAGTAAAATAAAGGCAAAATGTGGTATATTTGCTATTGGAAATTGCATTAAAATCATAGGCATAACATACGTCCAATGTTCCAAATATTGCAACAAACCTCAAATGCGCTTACTTTTGTTGAAGGGTCTTACTTCAGTGCTGTTGGCAATGTACATATATAATGTCTGAGGCTTGGCGTGGCCTCTTGTGTGCTGGCTGCTTCACTAAATAAAAGAAGATTAAGTGGGGCTTGCAAATGACAAAGCATTTTTGGCCAACTGTTTGAATTTTTTTTTCTTTTATGATGGAAAATGCCCAAGAACAATACCAGGGGAATACCCAAAAATTACATCCTTTGGAAAGAGGCAACATGAGTGTCAGCCATGTACGAGTCGGTAGCATGGGATGGCGGGTAGTGGTTTTCTCTCTGTGTGTGTGTGTGTGTGGGGGGGGGGGGGGGGTTGCGATGCCACTTCTTCAGTGTAATATTTTCATTAGCAGAGGCGTAGTTAACCAAGTCGCTGGCAACACCATTAGTTACGCGAGGAATGTTATGTGCAATGAAGGATGTGAAGGGTGAGTTAGGGTTTTGTATGTGGGTGTCCAACAAATTCCAAATATTCCATCGTTGAACCTGATCTTTGCAGGGTAACTTTTTTATGGAGCAGATGGTTAGCTTGAAGTCCCACTTTAATTGTTATAACACTTGACAAGAGAACCCCAGTTGCAATGAGAAAATTCCCCACCACATTATTGTAACGACTCGGAATTTTCACACACTCTAGTTGCGTCGATTAGACTGCAGTCTGGGCGAGAAATATAGGGTCGTTACAATTTGATACATAACTCAGGCAGATATATATAAAATCAGAGGAAAATCAGACATGTATACTACTGCTATAATGGGCATGAACCCAGGCAGTATATACATATATAACAAGGGTACTAGTCAATCAAGCAGATATATACAACACAATTATATATAACAGAATACAAAGACGTTACTGCGACGTATATACGAAGGTCGGAAATACCCTAACGTATATACGCTAAGCATCAATACAGGCAGAGGTCAGAGTACGGAAGCACAGTGGTAATATACAATCCAGCAATAATAACACCAGTACACAGTTATCACAAGGCATGATGTAATATCTGAAGAATATATGATCACTAAGAGGCACAAAAGCAGGATGCACAATATGAAATACTGGAAAGTACTCACGAGAGGGAAGATGAAAATCTCGCGAGCCGATCATGAAGAGGCTGGAAGGAAGGTCTGGACAGGTTACTGCTAATCCACGCTCCTGCTGCGCGCTCTGATCAGGTACAGCAAGGCTAAGGTCCAGACTCCAAGATCTGGACATGAGAATCCAGGATTGTTAGCAACCCCAGCGAGTACAAAGAATAAAGCCAGATGGCGTGCATAACAGGCACACGTGTACATGATCAAGTGATGTGGTCCAGGCACGCGGGTACAGGAAATGACAAGTAACATAAAGGAAAATGACAGTAAATCCGAGATCAAGTAAATATATATATATATATATATATATATATATATATATATATATATATATATATATATATATATATATATATATCAATAATTCTGAGCCGGAAAACATGCATGGAAAACGGTATAGAGAGCATAGGTATACATAATCATGCGACAATTATGGCAACATGTGATAAATACACTAAACACGCGATAAATAAGTATGGACATGAAATAAGGCAGTAAGTAAAGTAACTACAGGAAGTCAGTTATATAAAACTCACATTACCGATCAGTGAGATTAGTACGTCGAAGGAATAATCCAAATAAGGAAACCCTCATATATATGCCCTATACCTCACGTCACTGTAGTCTGAGTTTATATAACCTGACTTTTCCTTCACAACAATATAATAATGAAACAATATGGAAGCACAAGTATAAGTGGTGGGCAGTATAGGTCAAGAGTATAGCTGGTCATATATCAGGAGCAGGTCATTATTAATTATTAAGACTCATCTGATTTGTATACATCGGTATGTGTCCTATCCCACATACCTCAACATACAGACCGAGGAGTAAGTTATTGGAAACTGATGAAGATCGATGAATCATGTTTCGGATGGGTCCCGTGCATGCCCGGGACAACGGTCAAGGAGTATCCGGTGCTGAGCCGGAACGTACCGCTAGGTACGGGACTTATTGTACGCCCGAACAGGAATAGAGTATCGCAGATCCCATAGAAATAGGCCTAGGGCGTGTGCATACCCGGCAGGAATAAAACAGGAGTAGGGGTGCCAGCACACCCCACGGAATCCCTGGTGGCCGCCAGGTGATCCCTCAAGTATGTGGCCACGCGCGGCTCGATAAGACCACCATAAACATGATTAATCAGGGCCCATCAGTTTCCCCCAAACCAGGTGTAAGTTATCCAATTATTATAATTTATCCAGTGATAATGTCCACAGAGTATTCATAGTAAACCCATATTCATGGTTATCCTATTACGGGGATCAACAGGAGTATAATATCAGGAGTAATGTCAGGAGCCTCCCCTATTTCAGGGGGTCAAGTATACAGGAGTACAGGAGTCCAGGAGTACCAAATATATGGTAATAAAATAATAATCAAGTCCCCGTAAAAGTGGTAGCCATGAATATGCCACAGGTATCAGGTATGGTAGTGTCCGGTCAGGAGTCATAATGTCAGGTCCAGGTATTGTATCACATGAAAGCATATCATATACCGTGTGTCAAGAGCAGGTGTCAAGTATGACATATCAAGAATCAGTGTCTAATATCAAGTGATAAGTGTAACAAGACAAGTACCGGGGTCGGGTATCACATGTCATATATAGCATGGCAAGTATCAGTATCAGCTGTCACATATCACATATAGCATGGCAAGTATCAAATATAGCATGAAAGATATCGGTGTCAAATACAGCATGGCAATATCGGTGTCAATTATATCATGGTAAGTACCGGTGTGGTATCAAATATAGCATAGCAAATACCGGTGTAACATATCAGTGTCGGTGTTATACATATCAACTCCCATATCATGTATAAAAGTAGGATAACAGATGTTAGACATGGAACATGGAATATCAAAAGGACTGTACTCGCATAGTGACAAAATAAATGCATGCTAAAAATAACTGTACTCGCCTCAATACCGGAAAAACCGCGAGAAATCCCGAAACACCAGAAATCCGAGCACAACACCAATCCATATATTAAAATATATTTTATTATTATTTTTAGAGAGAGAAAGAGGAGAGAGAAAGAGTTAGAGAGAGAAAGAGAGGTTTAGAGAGAGAAAGTCTAGAGAGAGTTAGGATTTTAGAGAGAGAAAGTGTAGAGAGAGAAAGAGAGATTTCTAGAGAAAAACCTAGAGAGAGAAAGTGTGATTTTTAGAGATAGTCTAGAGAGAGAAAGTTGGGATTTTTAGAGAGAAAGTAGAGAGAGTGAGATTTTAGAGAGGGTCTAGGGAGGAGTTAGAGAGAGAAACTGAGGAGAGAGAGGGAGAGGAATTGTAGAGAGAGGAGAGAGAAGAGAGAGGAAGAGAGAGAGAGATGATAGAGAAGAGAGAGAGGAGAGAGAGAACAGGGCAGGGGGCAGCAGCCCCCTGCACAGGCCCAGGGGCTTCCAGCCCCTGGCCGGGAACGGTCGCTGGCCACCGGCCGCCGGCGGAGCGCCGGCGCGCCGCCGGCGGCGCGCCGGCGCTGGGGTGGCCACGACGACCCCAGAGGAGAGACAGGGAGGGGCAGCCCCTCCCTCCAACATACCCATGGCCAGGGCCTGTTGCCCTGGCCTGGCCGAACTTCTGGCCGCGGCAGCGCGGCCAGAGGGGGACGCCGGGGAGCCACGTCGGCCCTCAGTGGCCGGCGCAGGCCAGGGGTGGCCTCCGGCCACCCCCAAAAGAGAGGGGGAAGGGAGGGGCTCCGCCCCTCCTCCGCCTACGCACAGAGGGCCTGCTGGCCCCCTGGCCGCGCCCCGCCGCCGGCGGCGCTCGGCCTCCACCAGGGCGCCGGAGGGGGGGAAGGGATCGCCGGGTCGTGGGCGCCAGCAGGAGAGGAAGGAGAGAAGAGAAAAAAAGAAAAGGAAAAAGAAAAGAAAAAGAAAATGAATATTTAAAAAGAGGGGGAGATGGTTTATTTAAGGATGGAGATTGATGTGATGGGGGTGGTTGTGATGTGATAGAGGAGAATGGGTTGTCAGGTTGACTTTGGAAAGGGGAAATTGAAAAGAAATGGAGAAGAGAAAAAGGAAAAATAATATTATTAAAATAGGGTAAAATTTGACTGTTTCAGAATCTCAAAAATAGAAAATAATATTTTAAGATGCTTGGTGAAATCGGATTTGATAAATTCAATGTAGATTTCAAATTAAAAATCTTGGAATTTTCCGGCGGTACCGGTCGACACCAAAACCGGTGGATTTTCGATAAATTCTGAAAAATCTCAAAAAATGATTTTAGATAGAAAATGAAATTCTAAGAAGTACTGTGAAAGCCGTTTCTGAAAATTCAATCCCATTTGAAAACTAAAAATCTGGGAATCAGTCAGCGACGCCGACCGACACCAGTTTTGGAGATTTTGCAAATAATTCTGAAAAATTCCAGAAAATCATGAAAAATCTAAAATATTGGAAAACGATATTTGAAACTGAAATCGGTCAAATCGGATTAGTAGAAAGGCCAAATCGAGCGAAGCACTAGGTTCGGGTCCCGGTTCAGACTAGGGCTGACTCCGAGTCCACGAATCCAAATCCAACACAAAACGATCACACTAATAATCATAAAACAAAAACAAATACAAGATAAATCAAAGAAATATGCTAGAAAAATCAGAATACGTATCTACGCACGTATTCCAGGAACGGGGTGTTACACCAACTCTCAAGTTTTTCGAGAAATAAGAGCATCCATCTCATCTATAACCTGCTTCCAGGTAGGTACCAATATAGCCTCCTCATACGACCTGGGTAAAGATACATAGGACAAAGACAAGGCAAAATGGTAAAAAGAGAGAGTAAGACGATCATATGAAACACAATGAGAGATAAGATGATCAGTATAAGACCGTTTACCTTTGCGGAGGGCAATAGATCATCAAGATCATAGAAAGGTGCTGATGGGTGAGGAGGTGGACCTTCCACTGGAGAGGAGGCGGCCGAAACCGGTTCAGAGGCAGGAACTTTTTGTCGATGAGTGTGGACATGTCTAAAATGTTTTTCCCGAGATGGCTTTGGTGTAGGGGCCTTGTAGTGTCTTTTAATGACACTGGCGAAGAGACATCATGGACAGTAGCAGGTGCAGGCAAAGGAACAGACGATGAAAGAGAAATAAACTCTGATGCACTAATTAGACTTTGTGGAGAAAAGTAGGAAACTTATTTAAAAATATGACATCAGCTGACACAAAATACTTTCTAGTTGATGGAATATAGCACTGATATCCTTTTTTGTGTTCAAGAATGCCTAATAAGGATACATTTTATAGACCTAGGAGACAATTTATCCAGACCTGCAGACAAATCCTGAACAAAATATCTACAATTAAAAATACGCAGAGGAATTGAGAAGATATTTTTGTCAGGATATAGATATGGAAAAGGGATTTTACCATGAAGAATTGAGGAGGGCATCCTATTAATCAAATGACAGGCGCTAATACTGCATCAACTCACAAATACTTCGGAACATGCATATGAATCATCATGGTTCAAGCAACATTTAGGATGTGTCTGTGTTTGCGTTCAGCAATACCATTCTGTTGGGACGTATGAGAGCAGGAGGCTTGATGAATAATCTCATTTTTAGAACAAAAAAGAGATACATTATTTTTCATATATTTTAGGGCACTGTCAGTACGAAGCACACGGATAGAGATAGAAAATTAAGTTTTTATTTAATTATGGAAAAGTTTGATGACACCAGAAACTTCAGATCTCTCTTTTAGCAAATATAGCCAAGTCATACAAGAGAAATTATCAACAAAGATGAGAAAATATCTAAAACCTTTAGATATACGCACACGACTAGGACCCCAGACATCACAATGAACTAACTCAAATGCAAAACTACTACGGTTATTGACTCGACTCGGAAAGAGACACGATGATGCTTGCCCATCTCACAAGACACACAACCAAGTATAGAGAAAGAAGACTCAACATAAATTACCGACCGAAGCTTCTACAATGAGAAATGACCCAAACGCTAGTGCCAGAGTAGAATAGAATCAGGCTGACCTGCAACTAAGCCAGTAGGGGACACTTCGTCATCCAAATAGTGCATGCCTCCTCTCTCATGACATGAACCAATTCTCCTCCCAGTTGTTAGGTCCTGAAAGACACAGTAAGAAGGGAAAAAGGTTACATTGCAGTTATGTTTAGTAAACTGGCTGATGGATAACAAGCTTACAGGAAATTTTAGAACATATAACACATTTTTAATGTTCAATAATGAATCAGCCTGTACTACCCCATCACCAAGGACAGAAGATTGTGTACCATCAGCAATGTTACCATCAGCAATGTTAACATAAGAAAATTGAGTGAAAAGATGTAAATAGATGAATTTATCCTTAATATCTGTCATGTGAGATGAGGCTCCTGAATTTAATATCAAAGATCTGTGAGGAGAGACAATATAAGCATTCATACCTGAAGAGGATGGATGAGTTGATGAATGACCTGTCTGATAGAACTCGAACTGACGTAACCTGTTATAGTCATCCTGTGATATTTGAACAATAGGAGCACCAGAAAGTATAGAGGCAGTATCTGAAAGAACATGAGCAGTATCATCATAGAGCCAAGATGGAGGAACAAGAGAGGATGCAGTACTTGAGACAGCCGACATCGCAGTTAATTATAAAATCACTAGAAAGATAGCCAGTAGCAGCAGCAAATAGGTAGTAATGAAGAGAAATAAGCAACTTAGTTATCAGATAGTAGCATAGACAATCTTAAATGGCCAGATCAGATTAAAAAAATCTGATTTTTGAGCAGTAAATAGAGCAGATCTCACTAGAGAAGTCTCGTAAAGCACCAAAGAAGGCAGATCAGACGTAAAAATCTCATTTTTGAGTAGTAAACATATCCGATCTCACAAGATAGGGCTTGTAGAGCATCAAAAAAGCCATATCAGATTTAAAAATCTGATTTTTGAGCAGTTGCGGCACTTATTGGAGAAGATGGGGGGTTTGCGGCACCTTTACTGTTCATGCGAACAGTACCGACGCGTTACTGTTCACATGAACAATAATTTTTTTGGGGGGGGCAAATTTTAGGAGAGGAAGGGAAAATTTTGAGGAAGGTGAATTTTGAAATGGTAAATTTTAGGGTTAGGGTTTCTTACTCTGATACCATATTACCATGTAGGAAAATAGAAACTCTCAAAAGGAATTGATTGATAATAAATGAGAGACAATACATGCATATAATAAAAATGATGGGTGTGGGTCTATTGGGTAGAAGCCCAATAGCTCAATAACCAATAGCCCAATAACTATTCTAACATGTTCCATTATTGCTTTCAGCTAATTTACTGCAGAATGTAGCATATTTTAAATTGTCTTTCCTATCAACTTTTTATCTGAGGTGAAATAGTCAATCATTATAGGTTCTTCACATCATGTTCATAGTATCTTACCTGTATGCACTATCAACTGCCAGGGTTTTAATGCGACACTGACAGAATCTGTTGAATCTTCTGGGAGAAGAGGCGGGGATCAAATAAAAGAGATGGAGCTTAAGCTGCATCCTGACCTAAAAGTTCCTATAACAACTCTTTGCCGGGATAAAAAGACAACAGTTATTGTGCTAAGTGGAAGTGACAGAAGTGTCTTAGATGATGTACAATGTTTCTTCTTTTTTGAGTAATCTTTGTTTTTCTTCAATGATTTGGTTTAATGTTTGATTATATATCTTTTAACAGAATTTTGGAGAATTCAACATGTGGTTGGCAGCAGAAAATGGGATGTTTCTGCGCCTTACTGGTGGGGAATGGATGACAACAATGCCAGAGCATCTAAACATGGATTGGGTGGACAGTGTTAAGGTGCTTTTATTATTATGTTTCTAATTGCACATCTTTTGTTCAGCCAGACTGTGATGCTAACAGAAAATCTTCCTTGCTTGTGGTGCTAACTGAAATTTCCAGCATGTTTTCGAGTATTTCACTGAGAGAACACCTAGGTCTCATTTTGAACATCGAGAGACATCACTTGTGTGGAATTACAAATATGCAGGTAAATCTTGAATTTCTTTTGGCAGGAAGATCTTTAAATATTACTTGCACAGTCCTTGTTTAGTTTGCATGGCATATGCTGATCATCTTATTCCCATTTCTTACAATCTATCTAATTCTGCAGACGTTGAATTTGGAAGGCTTCAAGCAAGAGATATGTTACAGCATCTATGGACAGGTCCAATTTCTAATGCAGCAGTTGATGTCGTCCAAGGAAGTCGATCAGTTGAAGTCAGATCTGTTGGAGTGACAAAGGTGCGTGTATGCATATTCTTCTTAGAGAAGTGATGCACTGAAAATACTCAATATCTGTGGTCCAAGCCCAATTCACTGATAGTATATTTTCCCATGGTCTGTGGAGAATCCTTTGACCGTAGTCTGTCTTGAGCCATTGTTTGGAAACAAGTTGCAATTATAACAACTTTAAATTGTGCAACTACACGGTAATAGAACGACTGCTGAGAAATTTTTACGGATATTTTTATTGACCAATCAAAAGTATTTATGAGCATGGTTTTAAATATCCCCGATTTTGATATATATCGGCAATATTGTATCGGATTTTGAGGTAGCTGATATGATATTATCCTTATAATATCGGCCTATATCAGAGTTGATATTACCACACCCGATAGTGCCGGCCGATATTGCCGATATTGACACCCGATAGTGCCAATATTGATACTAATAAAGAGAGGCTGATACATATAACAATACTGTGATTTCAAACCATGATTATGAGTTATGACATTTGGGTATGTATACTTGCTAATAAATGGTAACAGTTCATGAATAAACAATGAAACTATGACATAAACTGTTGCACTTTGTTCATAAAAAACAATGCTGAGAAACAGACCCCTTAGTTAACATTCAAGGAATTTTGATAATATTTACAATGAAAATGTGTTCTATTTGGATTATTGGCTTTGTTTCGTGTCATAGAGTTGAATTCAAGTTCCTAGGGCAAATCTTTCTTCTTTTTGCTTCTTTTCTTCACGTTTTTATTTTGTGGTCCAGGAGTTTATAGAGTTATCCTTTGTTATGTGCTGTTCCATGACATAAGGTAGGTTTTCTACCCACCTACTACTGGTCTTCTAGTATTTAGCTTTCATCTTATTGTTGAATCCTAGTCCCTACAGCAAATCTATCAGGATTAATCTCTTGTCTTAGAGTTGAAGCAAAGTCTCTTTAGTCAATCTTTCTTTTTCTTAGCCTAGGTGTTTGAAGTTTGAATTGTTGCTCCTTGATTGCACGAGCTTAACATGCATGATTGATATGGTATTTCTCTCACGAGTCTACTGGCCTTGTAGGATTTATGACAAGCCATTTTCCTTTTTTTAGTTTCTAGTTTGGTATTCGGGACTAACTCAGAGTATGCAGTTTGTATTAAAATTTAACCAATTGTCCTCTGAAGCATTATGTGTCATTTTTGGTGAAGGCTAAGGGGAAGGTGAAAAGGGTAGGGCGACTGTTAAGCATTTGGTTTAGGCGACTGTTGAGCATTTGGTTGGTTCAGTTCAATTTTGCATGATTTTTGCAAAATCAAATCAAACCAAAATTCATTGAAAGCAAACCAAACTGAAGTGAGCTTATGCAGGACTGAATTTGAACTGAACCAATTCCATGATTTTGGGTTAATAAAAAAAATGTGCAAATCATTTTTTGGGCCAAAACTCTGGGGAAGTTAATAGATAAAATTGTGGGAAAAAAGAAAAAAATTAACTACAATCCAAAAATGAACTAGGTCAGTTCTGTGAACTCAATTATGCAGCAAATTGGGTTCAATTCTGATGCAAAACCGAGCTCAACTGTCCACTTGATTCGTATCATCATGATCAACCACACACTTAGAATAAATTTCTTTTTACATTTTTGTCTAATCAGTGTTTTTCTCTTATTAGAAGAGAAAAAAATTATGTGCTCGCAAAATTCTTGAAGTTGCAGCTTTCCAGTTCTAAACCAAAAAGTGAAAAAGAGAAAGAGGAAAAAAAATAACGTCATCATCATCATATAACAATTTCATAAACCCAAAAAATTGATGCAGAGATCTTCCACATCATCATAAATGACAATTCCATAAATCCATAAAATTGAGAGAGATCATTGTTATCATCATATAGAAATTCCATAAACACAAAAAATTGAGAGAGAGAGAGAGGAAGTTGGTGTATAGACTTTATTGCTACACGGGAAAGCAGAGGCCAAGGTGGTGGTGATGATTAGCCCCAACTGGGTCTCAAGATTAAAGGAGGTGCTGATGGATTTGAGGTGAGAGAGGACTGAGTTGAGGGGGTTAAGTAGTGATGTCTCTCCGCATCAGTTGGACAAGGGAGAAGAGGGAGGAGGGGAAGGAAGGAGAGAACCCAGAGCGTGAGGAGGATAGTTGAGAAGATATAAGGGTTAAGTTTTGATTACTCTAGTTGGGATTTAGGTTGAGGTCCATTTTGGTACTTGAGTTTAGTATTTGTCAAGGTGTCCCAGTGCAAGTGCAACATATAGTTACGGTACAGGTGTGTGGATAAAGGAAACCCAAAAGCTCAATATATGAATACACTGTGGATATGTCAATAATGTGTGTAAATGAAAATTAGGTGTTCAAATTTGCAATGTGCATTCAAATTAGCGATCGTATTGGGGGTGTATGTAAAATATTAAACTAGGATGCACTAGTATGGACACAGGATATGGATATAATGCGATATGGCTACACGGATATGATAAATCTTGAAAATATAGGATACAGGTAAGTTATGACTATCATAAAAAAATATGTATTATTTCTCTATTACACAGATTTTGTAAGGCCGTCATGATTAAAAAAAAGCATGATAACATTATTAGTTATAGTGAAGGTTAATACTGTTTAGTTATAACATGGATTTATAAGACTATTAATGGTTTGAAAAAGCACAATAACATAGATAAAACAAACTATTTCAATTCAAAATCATTGATTAAGAAAGTGGAGGAATTGATTACATGCATAAAAAGTAAAATTGAGCTGTGAGCGTATTATTAATGCGTTAGATTTTTTTATCTCTTAGTCTTTAGTACATCTCACATGTATTTGGTACATATAGGAAAGTTGTTATGACAAACGGGCCATGGAGACTGATGAGTAAAAACATAATAAGAATTAGAGGCTTATTCTTACCCAAAAGTTTAAGTCAGTAGGTAGCGGCCTAACTTTTTATTTATGTCCTTCATTTTTTTTTTTACTTAACTGTCCAACGCGAGACTATACTTAATCATGTATGACCTTAACAAGTCTACCCTCTTTCATGTGTGACGAGTCAAATAGAGGGCAATATAAGAGGCCTAATATAGCCCACAACACATCTCAAAGAGTCAAAGACGCAAATTGAAGTCTCAATTCTTTTGCCAGATTCAATTTGTTCATCGGAATCACAATTGCAATTTGTTTGGGACAAATCTTTCAACTTTTTTTGATCCTTTGCACTCTTTTCTTGGCAATTCTCTTCAAAAAAATTTCAAGCAATTTGTGGATCCAATCTGTTTTCATTTCAAACTCGCAACCGTGGATCAATAGAGAAAAAAAAAATCTGATTGTTTCAGACTCACAATCTTGCAAACCTGCCCTCTTGTGATCGTCCCTTGAAGAACACATCCGTGTTCCTTTGAATTCAGATCTCACTTCAAAAATCGGCTAAACCCCTTGAACTCATTACTGTCTTGGGAAGTTCCATGGCTGATGGTGAGGTGATCCGGTATTGGTACAGGGTGTGCTTCTGGTCTACGACTTCTTAGGTGGGGTCATCCGACTTTGGTTGGGTTTGTTTGAAGAAGAAAGAAGACAGGAAAGGGTATAAGAGAGGGGAGACAGTGCGCTAATCGTTGGGTTGAGGTAGGGGGAAAAAGAAGTTATTTGATCTGATTTTGTGTGGTTGTTCAGAATGCCAAACATCAAAGAGATACTGTTATTGGATCCACCTGATGCTGATTCACATGGGTGTTGTGGTGGGATTTGGTGTAAACTCTAAACACAAAGCACTGAAGAGAATAGCTAAAACAAGAGATGATTATTGAAGTTCGATCGAACGATGAAAATTGGTTTGGTAAAATAGTAAATTGGGTTCAATTTTGATGATCCATGAGTCTATACTAGGTTTTTTGGTGTTCTGAATGCAACAACGGAAGTGGAGTGGCAGATTCTACTGTTTAGAGTAAATTTTGTATAGATTGATGCATAAATCAATGATTTAAGGCCCAATTTTAGCGTTTTAACATGAAATTTTTGTTGGTTATTTTGGTTTTAGCATTTTTTTTTGTGTACATCTACATCATGCAGTGGGAGAATAAGATTTGCTGGTGAATTCGCTCAGAAGATTTAGTTTGGTTTTGAGTTTTGGTTCAAATTTGTTTCGATTTCAGTTTTGGTTTAGAAAACTTCTGGTTTGTTTGGTCTAAATTTCAGAAATTTATTAATTGTCTTGGTTCAAATTTGGTTTCTGCAATTCGTCTTGATTTAGCTTGGTTTTTTAAAGTTCAGTTTAGTTCTTAATTTTGCAATTTCTGTAGATGATAGGAAGATTCGTTTGTATTTTGTTTTGGTTGCCCAACAACTCAACAGTTTGTCTTGGATAATTTGATAATTCAGCAATTTGCTTCTTCTTTCCATCTTTTTTGTCTTCAGTCTTCTTGGAAATTTCTTGTCTTTGGTATTGGGTATTCAACATTCAACATCTACATCTATGTCAGTAATTAGAATTCAGCAACTTCAACCTTAGTAATTCAGCGTCAGCAATCAATCAAAGATTTCGGCATCAACAAGTCAAGTCAGAGTTTGACATCATCGTTAGTAATTCACACTTTAGCACTTTAATTTTTAACACTTGTTTTCCAGTTTTTATTGGGCAAGCTCTCTATGTTCATACCATAGTGGATTTTAGGGGGAATGTTAAATATAGTAGGATATATTATATTATACAAATAGTATTTAGAGTACTAGGGTTCCAATAGTATTTCGAGTCAAAGTTAGAATAAGATTTGATCTTGTATGGTCTATATTAGGAGACACATTCTCATGGATTTATGCAGTTTGTATTTTATAGTTCTCCTGATAATCAATAAAGATGTACTTGTAAATCCAGCAGGTTTAGTTTCAAAAAGGTGAACTTGAAACCTAAAGCGATAAGTGAAATATAGGGAAATAGAATCTTAGCCAAACTGCACCCTTGTTCACAGCTGAACCTGTTTGACCGAACCGGCTTGGATCGGTTGGTAGTTTGGTTTAACCCAAAGGATGCCTAGCCCTAGATAAAGTTGACTAACCTGTGATGTTTTATAATAGACCTTTCAATTCATCGCAATTTTGGGGAAAAAACTTAAAAATTATGTTTGCGCTATTGATGTTATCCAAGGAAACCATAGCAGTGGCTAGAATCCAAACAAGATCTCATTTTTTATGACATATTACGTAAAAAAGACAAGTGAAGGTTTCCATGTACTTTGTTGCATTTATTATTGCTTGAGGAAATCTTATGCCCATTGTTGCTCACTAATCCTTGGACAAAATTTTGTAATTATTTTGTGGACTTCTGTGGATCATTCCTAATGTAGGAGAAATCTATTTAGATTCCGGTTGTGTGTTTTGACTAGCCCATCTGAGACGGACTGGGCTTGTTTAGCATTGCTCTTATATCTTGCACCCTGAGCTGGAGTTGTGCCTATATCAAGCATTCAAGCATGGCTTAAGAACTAATAAACAGCTTAATCTTGGCTTTAGTAAAACTCGTTTACGTTATACAAGATGATGCTCGATCTTGACCTTGGTTTAACTAGGTTATAACTCTTGTTGATGTGAAACAAGCTGTGTTCAGGCATGATTGTCTAAACACATCTATTTAAAATAGCAAGCTTAATATTAGATTTGAAAGGAAATATTTTTTGGTTTTCCAAAACATTTCTGTGACTGCAGAATGCATCTTTTAAATATTGTTCATTTCTATGACCACAGAGCACATCATTTTATAAAATTTTCCTTTCAACTTCATGGTTTTGCTAGTTATAATATCCCCACAAGGACTTCATTGTTTAAACCATCTTGCTTTGGTTCTATGAACCATCCTCAATCTCAACATCATAATGAATGATTGATCCTAAGCAAAATAAAAAAACAATACTGGATGTAAATTTGGTCTTTGATATATGAATAGCTTATTTGACTAGTTGTATTTACGGATATAATCAATTGCATGCTAATGCTCAAGTCCTATCTTGCAGTGACACTTTATCATGATTCCATGGATGCCTTCTGCATATACAAGTGTCATGATTCCATGATCATGTCGTTAAACTTGATACTTCTTGGACACTCCTTGAACTTTTGAAGGACGCTTCTGTTATGCGTCCTCAATTGAGTGCACCTATCAATCACGTCCTTAATCTGATAATATATTTTATTTTTTAAATACTTTTTGACACTTCTCTCATTCTCTGATGGACCTCTGCTAATCTTTGATACTTCCTTGATATGCATTTGGACATCGGATATAATTTCTCTCAGTTTTCATTTTGAAGTATCATGTATATCAAAATTTACTGAAAAAGAATAATTTGAGCTGTTTTTTTTATCTCAAATTATGAGATATATTAAGCTCTTCCATTGTGTAATATAGTGCCTTGCCCAAACCGTTTGGTATCCTAGATTTTTCAAGAATTCTCCCTGACAGCTGGTCTGTGTCATGTCAGGTCCAGGTCCCATGCCCACGTCAATTCAACATAGCAGGGGCTATCTTACAACTTAAACTTCAAACTGTAACCTTCCGTTAAATTAGGCTTGCTAAGATGTACAATCCCAATATGAGGTGCAATCAGCTCAATATGGCTTGATAATGTTCATCCTTCCATTATAATTTGTATTGTTATATCATTCCATTATAATTTGTACGGTTATATGGGCAATCATGTGACATATTTTACATTTTTTAGCAGTAATTCACAAGTTAAAACTAGAACATCTCCAATATGAACTTACTAGGCTTGTTCAGGATCAAGTCCTGTGGTGCATTCTGTTTGCTAGGGCTAAGGGCATAATTTCCAAAATCAGAAGTTGGTGACCAGCTTTGGAGTCTAAAAGATTTGGAATTAGTTAATGGAAAAGGAAATATATAGAATGTTAAATTAGCAAATCTATAAGAAAGAATGAGCATATTATGTACATTGATGGTCAAGAAATGCCTTGAGTGACCATTTCATTATTTAGTATCAATCATTCATTAATATGGTGAGGCGGACAAAGTAGTTTAGAGAATCAAAGAAGAAGGATGCTTAAAGTGAAGTTCCCTTTCATAATTTATGTGATCATATAATACCCATGAAATAAAATGGAAAATTCTATAGAGTGATTATAAACAATGTTTATGGTCAGAATATTGAGCACTTACGAAACATGTGCAAACATTTAATGCAACATAAATGAGAATGTTGAGATGCATTAGCGACAATCACGGTTCAAAGACTCGGCCGAGTCGGAGACGAGTCGGCCGAGTCGTATCCGTCTCGGCCCGCTCCGAGACGAGTCCGAGTCACGAGTTGATCAACTCAACTCAGAGAAGACTGACTCGGCTGAGAACGAAGTTGACTCGGTCGACTCGACATTATGACGATTTTGTGCCTCATGGCAATTCAATATGGAAATAACTACATTAGCATGTATTTATGAATGTAGTTTGTGCAATTTACTATATTGTGCATGTATTTTGATATACTTATACCGACGACGTGTGTATTTATGCTTTCGCTTTATGTTTAGTGTGCTAGGTAATATATTTTGGACATGTGATACATGAATGTGAATGTCTACATTTTTTTAAGATTTGTCGTGATTTTTTCAGAATTTTTTTAGTTTTCTATGTAGCGTTTGCGCGTATCGCCCGATACCGATCCGAGTCGCCGAGACAGATCCGTCTCAGTGCCGCCGAGTCGGCGGCCGAGACCGCGACTTTGAACTATGGCGACAATACTCTAAGAGAGAGAATAAGACATGAGTACATCTATCAGAAGCCGAGGTTTCCGCTATTAAAATAAAATGCAGGAGAACTGTGAGATGGTTTGATCATATGGAATGGAGGCTAATATGTGTGACAGTATGGGGAAGTGTCAGGATCATAGTTATTAGAAAATCATAGTTATTGGAGCCATGAGGACTATAAGTAGACCTAAACAAACATGTATAGAGGCAATTAAAAAGCATATGATAGTTGTTAATTTAGCCAAGGAGATGGCCCTCAAAAGATGTCAATCGAAGAAAAGGATTCCAATCCAAAAGATTGTGAGTAAAAGCTGTGTTATTTTATTTGATTTTCTTTGAGGAGAAAATCTTTGTTTGTATTGTTGTATGTTAGAGGTGTCAGTTTGAGAGAGCCATTGCCTGTAATTGGTTTTGATACTAATCGATCTGAGCTTTAAGAATGATCTATGCTTTGACATTATAATTCATATTCAACTTGGGTCAAAATCTTTCAAAATACTTTCGAGCTTAGCTTGAACAGGTCCTGGCCCGATCAGTTTGGCCCAATCAGTTTTAGGTTATTACATCCTTAGTGATGAAGATATATTCATTTACCAATCTATACTTATTTTCAACATAGAAGTATCCCTAAATCTTGCACTAGAATCAGGATATAAATTGTGCGGCATCTATTTCCATGTCAATGTGGGAGAATCCTGAATGTTTAATTTCTTTGCAGGGTGCTGCAATTGATCGAATATTGGGTGAAATAGTTCACAGCAAAAGCATGGTGACTCCAATAGACTATGTCTTGTGCATTGGGCATTTCCTTGGAAAGGTAAAAATTCTTCTAGTAGGTTGGTTGATAATTAATCAAGATAAATATGTATTCTTTTTTTTTAAAAACAAATTCTAGGTGCCAATTAACAAGGGTTAAGTGCCTTTAAGGGTGATGATGGCACTAATACTTTCCACGCAAAAAATTGTGTGCCACTGCCATATTAACTTTATACATTTGGTCCTATTGTCTTTTGTGAAATCTAAGCCTGTTCAGACAAAAACACCAATCTTTCTGTTTGAAAAATTCAAAGAGCTACTAGTTAAGACTACAAGTATAGAATCTCTTAGCTTAAAGTTTGCCAAAATAATTCAGACCTTTGCTAAATAGAATCTTACCTTGCTAAATGATCAGTTTGGATACCAATTCTAATATTTAGCCTGTATTATTATTATTATTATTATTATTATTATTATTTATCTGAATGTTTATCAGAATAAAGTATAACAAACAAACCATTTCTAAGAAAATACATGACAAAGGAAATAAATTTATTTTGATTATCCCAAAAGAAATAAATGGACTACATAAAAGTTCGAGAGAAAAGGACTAGTATGTCTTTATATATCATGGTGTGACATTTAAAATTATTAATAAATCATATATTCTGTGAAACCGTCAAGAAAGTTCTTTAAGTATTTTCTTTGACTTGTACGGGAGATTATTCACATTTTATTGATAATAAAGAAAATAATACATGGGGCAGTGGCTAAGTACAATGAGGTGGAAGTGATGATGAGAAGGGGGTGTTGGGCGGAAAGATGCAAGTAGAAGGGAGAGAATCAGAGCTGTCTATTACATTTAGGAGGAGGAAGATATGAAGCCTAGATATAACATAGGTAGCTAACAAGCCTAGAGAAAATTGTTGGTCACACAGATTTAGCAGTGAAGATCCTACAGTTCTCTTAAGCCAGGCCAACTAACAATAGTCATCAAGTGGGCTAGGTTGCACATATACGCCTATTAGGGGTGGCATAGACGTGTCGCTGATGTATTTACACACATACATGTTGATTATGCCTAGATTTGCATCCTATATGACATGGTCGTATCTGTCACACTTCTGCATCACGGATCAACCCTCGAGAAAAGAAAGAATAAATGAAAAACCACTTTGATGACGAGCGAATAATAACTTTGATGGCGAATGACATAGGTTTTTTTGATGATAAACAAAGACAATAACTCTATTTTGATGATGTTGATCACTGAGAAAGGTGAAGAGAGAGACTGTGATGTTGTCAATTGCAGGGGGTTGACTTGGAAGATGTGGATTAAGGCACCACTATTTGTCTCCACTGATAAGCCTTCCTAGCTATTTATCTCATTGATAAGCCTTCCTAGAAGCATGACAACAATAAATCATATCCAAACAAGGTTGCCAATGTGATCGATTGAGGGTGGTTATCTTAGTAGGCAATCCCAAATTGTAAATGGAAACCAATAGTCAGTAAATGTCATCTTGGTGGAGGGGAGGACTGTGAAGAAAGGGTAGATGCAGGAATGTTAGGGTAGGTGTTACAAAGAGAGGTGGGTTGAATAGGTTGAGGCAATGAGATTAAAGAGTGTTGCTGATAACAATGGTTTTGCAGTTGGTGGTATGTCGGTAAGGTTGAGGAGGGCGAGCAGTGTGAGGTGAAGGAGAGGGAACGGTGGTGATCGAAGGAAATAAGTGTATCTTGATTGAAGATAATGATGGATGGTGGAGTCTATTGTAAGGTGGAGTGAGGAGCCACCTTTTAAGGCAGGAGAAGGACATATGTTGTAGCCTCCTTATTGGGTAGGAGAAGGAAAGATGTGCAAGGTCTTCAACAGTTGTCTGCCAAGTACCTCATTTCTACATTTGAAGCAACGGGAGAGCAAATTCACACTGCCAGGGTGAAAACCCTGCCAAGAGTGATGGAAAACATGAGTGAAACACAGCTAAAGGGATTGGGTAGATTGAAGGGAGGGATGCTGATGGTGGGAGCTCATTGTCTACCAAATCCAAGGGGAGACATAATGATTCAAAGGTTCTACAGATCTAGGGGACTCTGTGGTTGAGCTATGACAGGGGTTGAGCTTCGGTGGCAACCCTTGTGCCTAGGGACGATAGATGCCAAGTCTATTAACCTCGCTCTCACTTCCTTGGCATCATAACTTTGATAAAGTTCTTCAAGGGTTGTAGAGACAATTAAATTGAAAATGGTTGTTGTTTTATAGTTACATTTGAATATCTTACTCCATCCGTCTGCATAACTATAACCAGTGGCAGCTAGAGTAAGAAGCTTGTGAATATATTTTTAGGAAGAGATGCATGGATGCATGTTATTTGCAGAAGCTACAAATCTAATTATTGAGTCAAGCATATAATGATAAAAGAGTTTAAGGTACAACTTTAGATAAGGGGCTAATGGTTCTTAAGATCTAGAAGAGTATATATGGAATGTAATCTCAATAATGGCTGAGCGATTAAGACGTGACTAGTTTCTTTTTCTGGCAAGGGTGCGGGAACATTCACCCCATCCAAACCACGAAAAAGACAAATAAAAAAAGTGAATACAAACAGATATTTGTGATTTTAGTCATGGTTATAAATATTTATGATGTTCTTTTGTACTTTTTGTAATCAAGTAGAAAATCAGAAGATTAGTAACGTCATAAATACTGACAACTAATTATGGTTCAGGATGAGGACATTTATACATTCTTTGAGCCAGAGCTTCCATCAGAGCCTGTAAGTTCTACAAGATCTAAGAATGCTGATGGTGTCAAGGCATCTGCAGATAAGAAATATATGGGAAAGCCTGCAAACAACAACAGAAACAGTTCAAAGGCACCCCACAGCAAGAGTCAGAAATCTACTCCATTTGGATCCTCAGAGAAGAGAGCATCAGCTAACAATCATCACTTCCACAACCACGCAACTGGATGGAGGACTTCTCAAGAGATCATATCCTGGCATGAGGGGTCCTCTGTTCTTGATCTGAAAGGAGACAACTACTTCTCTTGTGCCGTTGGGAGGAAGCGCTCAAATGCAAGATACCTCCTCAACTCATCTGATGATGTGGTTATGTTTCTAAAGGAATTAGCTGAAGCTTGCGATCGGTGTTGTGGTTCTCATTCCAATGGTGCCTGATAAGAGTGTATGTCAGAGATCACAGAGAGTCTGGCAGTTATGGTTGTTTGATTGGGTCGTCTTGTCCTCTTTGGGCTTATGGGCAGTGTTATTATTGAAGTATTGATGTTTATTAAAATGTTTAATTATTTTGAATGCTAAGCTCATAGTTAGAAAAATGTGTACATGATATTCAATTATAGAAGTTTTAAGAAAAGAATAATTTCAGGTGCACTATCCCTCAGTCCACCTCACAGGAGCTATCCTGCTACAGCTGCGTGCAGCATGACTGTCGTGGAAATGAAGATTTATTCTGTAGACAAACAAAATTTGTTTTGGTTTTTGTTTTTTATTTATTTATTTTCTCTTGGGGGCAAAAAGTCTTGTTTGCATTGTTATATTTTAATGTAATTTGTACGTTAGAAATTAGGACATATAAAAGCAGGAAAGAGCTATCCTCCTACAGGTAGGTATAGTATGAATGCCGTGGAAATGAAGATTTTATATGTATGTTAAAGTGTCTTTGTTATGGTACTGGTTTTAGTTTTTCTTCAGCGAAAAATGTTGTTTGATTTTTGTTCTGATGTAATATGTATGTTAAAAGTTGGGACATACTTCACATACAGCAGCGCGAAGGTTGATGTATGACATTACGATTTTGGTGAGGTTGCTTTGTCTTCCAATATCGCTGCCTATCTACAGCTAGGTACAGTAAGAAAGCCATGGAAATGAAGATTTAATGTGTATGTAAAACGATATTTGTTCTGTTTTTGGTTTTGGGTTTTTGTTCTCAAGTGTGGAGAGCATTATTTGATCATATGTTTTGATGTAATTGAATGTTAAGAAAACAGTTGGGATATACTTCACATGCAACAACAGGAGGGTCGATGTCTGGCATTACCATCTTTGTGAGGCTGCTAAGTCTTTCAATGTTGCTGCCCTCTATGTACTTTGCGAAATTGTTGTCTTGTGTATGCATACATGGGAGTAGAATATGAGTATAAGTTGTAAGAACTTCAATTCTAATATACTTTGAAGATACAAGAAATCTTGCATGTATACTTCATTTGAATTTTTATTTCATTATCTTCAATTTTCTCTTGGGGTAAAATGACAGAATGTTGGGGTTTAGTCTGATATTTGACAGATTTCATAGTTAATTTAAGATCAGTCCCTTCAGGTTGGAATGGTTATCAGCATATTAGCCATCATATTCCATGGAGCTTATTGTTCCTACATTGTCGCGCTTGTTGCTCCCATAACATCATTTGTTGAGATTAGGTATTCTTAGAGTGAACATTTAAATGGTGGTTATGTCCCTTGGGGTAGGCTTATTTCCATATTGCATAGAGGCAGACAATGGAGCATCGTGGGTTTATTTTCTCCTTGTTTGCGTAAATGGTTCCTCATATAGGACCTATCCGTTTGAAGTACTCAAGACTTGCCTCAAATTTATTGGATGAAAATTATACATAAGGTTCTTTTCCATAGATATATACTGAAAAAAATTTCACCATGGCAAGGAAAAATATCGAGGAGGGGGGGGGGGGGGAGAGAGAGAGAGAGAGAGAGAGAGAGAGAGAGAGAGAGAGAGAGAGAGCACCGGAGATTCTTCGATAGGGATGACGGTCAGCGGTTAGTTTCACCCTAGCCTCGTAGATGGGCCTCTGTTGTTGCCCCATGAGATCAGTCTCCAGTCCTTAGCTCTGGCGACGATGGTGTTGGCCCAGAGGCCTTCCACTCTAGTTTTGATGATGATTAACTTATGTAGTTATGTTTACTAATAATCTTGTGATGTTTAGTTTCAGATCATTAACCAAGATATTAGTTGGTGATTAGCTTCAACAAGGAGTTTGGAAGCTTTCACATGGTGATTCCAGAGCCCGAGCATCAAGATCATACATAGCACTCATTGGAGTCAAGCTCGGTGGATCACGAAGTTTTGGTGTTTTGGATCGAGTCGACTTGAAGATGGAGATCGTCAAGAAGACTTAGGTATCCTAGTTTAGTTTGTTTTAGATCCACGTGTAAAAATTAGATAGTGTGATATGCTCAAGTTCACAATACACACACGTTTCATGTTTTGGATTCAGTTTTTCGGTTTTTGGTTTAACCGATATTGGTTTTCATGAATAGATAGTATCAATACAAGTTTACTTTGTTTAAGTGTATATTAGATATATTCTATATACATGTAAACTTAATTTCCTAGACAAATTTATGTTGAGATGCCTATTCATGAGGTTTGGTGTTTTGTGTTTTTAACAAAAACATATTTTTGGAAATAAAAGACAAAAACAATGATATGTATATGTTTCATGTATATTGGACCTATGTCCATATGCAACATGTTTTAAAATGATTAAATATCATGTTTTTGTATTTGGATATGTTGGATAAAGTTTATTTGAAAAATCCAAGTTTGGAAAAATACGGGTTTTGATTTTCGGTAATTTTTTTCATAACACAAAAATGGTTCAAAATGTTTGATAATTGTGTTGAAATTTTTATCACATGTTTGAATAGCATATATAATGTTAGAAACTATTTTTGTGAAATTTTAGAAGATTTATGAGATTTATTAGAATATTTTTTAATAAGTTTTTCTGTCCCAGATTCCTGCCTGACAGGCTCTGGCGGTCGACCGACCGGTCGACCGGACCCCAGAGTCGGTCGACTGGGCGGTCGACTGACGTGCACAGCCTTGTGCACGTTGGCCAGGTTCAAGGCACGGTCGACCGAGCGGTCGACCGGCCAGAGAGCTTTGCTCTCTGGTTTTGGGCGGTCGACCGGCTTCTTCCAACGGTCAAAAATATGACCGTTGGCGGTCGACCGGCCGGTCGACCGCCAGCCGCCAGGACTGACAAACAGTCCCAACGGCTAGTTTTTGATGGAAGGCTATTTAAGCCCCATTTGTTTGGGATTTTGGCTAAGATTTTTTAGGAGAAAAATTCACATCTTTTCAGTGTTTTCAAGTCAAAAGTTTTGAGTGCAAAATTTCTAAATCTCTATTTGTTTTAAAGTATTTTGTTTATTTCAAAGAAATTAGGTTTTTGGAAACTAATTCTTGATCTAAAATTTCTCTATCTACTTTGGTGTTTTCCCAAGAGAATTTCTTTGATCAAAACACTTTGTTTTCCACACTTGAGCTATATCTCCTATCCTATTCTATTAGGATCATTTATTTGTGGGAAAAGAAATTGTTTGAGGTTGTGGAAACCTCCAAGTTGTAAACCCTATTCTATTGTGATATCCCTCTTGGGTAGAGGTTGATTTGGGTTGTTGGTTGCTCCCTCTTTGGTAGAGGTTGAGGTGTGGTTTACTCCCTCTTGGTGAGGTGGAGTTGGTGTTGGTTTGTATCCCTCTTCCGTAGAGGTGGATTGTGCTTGTATCCCTCTCGGTGAGGTGGATTTGGTTGTATTGGTGGAGTTCGGTACTCCGGTCTTCGGTAGACCATTTGTATTGCCTCAGTGGAGGTTGTATTGGTTGAGAGAGGAGTTCGGTACTCCCGGTTGTATTTGTACAAAATCCTCGGTGGAGGTTCCCTCGGTGGGAGTCCTAGGTGGACAAGTTAGTGGATTAGAAATCCTTCTCGGTGAAGGCGGGGACGTAGAGCTCGGTGCTCGAACCTTGAAACACATCTTGTTGTTTGCGTTTGATCCATTGACTCTTAACTCTCTCTCTTTACTTTGTGTTGTGTATTGCATCATTCATATTGCCATATCATTTATATGCTTGTGTTGTGCCTTGCATTGATTTATATTGCCTATATCTATATGCTTGGTTGTGTTTGCTTGTGTGCCTCATTTGTGCTTAACCACGAGAGCTTCATATAGCGCCTCAATCTTATTCAGAGGAATCAAAGGACTTAGTCCAGAGCCCTTCACGGGGAATTCAGCTACACTCGTTGGTTGCACTAAGTGTTGTTGCAAATTAGTTTTAATTTCTGCATTTAGTTCATTAGATTAGCCGTACACCTATTCACCCCCCCGCTAGGTGTACTTACAATTGGTATCAGAGCCTACGCTCCTGATATTTGGTTTAACCACCTAGGAGTGTGATCTTGGTTTGCTAATCTATCATTTGCATTTGCACGTATATTTGTTTGCACACACTCATGGATTTCTTGTCACCTCCCATGTTCGATGTCTCCAACATTGACATGTGGAAATTTAGGATGTCCATGTACCTAAAAACCCTAGGTTTGCATGTTTTCCTTGTCGCTACCAAGAAATGCTATCTTGATAACCGCAATCATATAGGGGCCAATACACTTGCCCTTGAGGCTATTAGAAGCACGCTTAATAAAGATTATCTTATGCTTGTTTCTAACCTTTATTTCGCTTTTGTAGTGTGGAACAAGTTGACCACCTCCACCTCCAAGGTTCTATTGCCAATCCAACAAGAGGATGAATCTTGTGGAGATGAATCCGAGCCACTACGATGCTATATGGTCCAAGAGAATGACTCCCTTGAGGTACATTCGGAATCTCAACTAGATTGTAATGATGCTAGTTCTTCATGTGATGATTATGTGGATCCAAATGCTTTGAATGAAGAACTTTCAATTGTGTGTGAAAAATTAACAGAAAAATATAATTTGTTGAAAAGAAAAGTCTAGGACTTAACAATGAAAATAAAAATTTGCTTTTAGACTTGACATGGTTTTGCAAGAGAAAGGAGATTTCAAATGAGAGGGATTCATTGAAATCTCAACTTGATCTTGCACTAAAAGAAAATGAATTTTTGAAATCTAAAAATGATTGTAATGATGTTTTAAAGAAAAATGAAAACTTGTCTTTAAAAGTAGATTTTGTTGTAAAAGAGAATAATTCTTTAAAAATGAAAATTACTTCCATTTCTAAGGATTTAGAAATTTGTTTAAAGAAAAATGAATCTTTGAAAAATAATATGGATGCACATGTTTGCCATGCTTCACCTAGTTCACCTATTGCATGCCACACTTCTTCTTTAATTAAAAATGACATATCTATGCTAAAGAAGAACATTGATTGTTTGGGCTCCACTTTGAGCCATTGTGTTTCTAGTCATTCACGTTTGGAATCTTTGTTTCGAAAGAAACAAGTTCCATCTATACATGCACACCCTCCACGGCATACACATGCTACTCACGATCACCACCATCACACCATGTATGCTCATGTGTACACTTGTACACATTGTGGACGTAAGGGCCACCTTGTTAGATTTTGCTATGATCGTATATATGATGAAAATTTAGCAACAAAATTTGTTTGGGTTAGAAAAGGTACTAACCCCCATGGACCCAAAAGGATATGGGTACCAAAGACCACCCCTATTGTATTTGATGTAGGTGTGGGCTCTCGCATGATGTGAGAGTATCGGTACATTGGAGTGGATGCGTTCCGAGCTTCATGTGGACTATTTGGATGCATCACTTTCAAGGGATGTTTGGTGGGAGGACCACCTTGGTTTGGAGAACTAGAGAGGTGCCCTCATCGATTTTGGTATCAATCTCTAACTCCCGTTTATATTTACATGCCTTCATATCATTGTTTATAGCATGTTTTGATTATTATGAAAATGCCATGATTATTAGATCATTGACATGCATGTATAGCTTTTGAGACACCCATGTTTAATATGGATCATTCTTTGTGTTCTCGCATATGTTTAGCTATTATGTATATCATAGGTCTAATAGCATGTGGATTTACATAATGATCGATTTTATGTTTATCATGTTGATTTATGTCTTATTTTATACTTCATGATTTGAATATATGTTTAAATGTTAGTTTTCATTAAGACTAGGATTTATACTTGTACATATAGTGGGCCACAAATAAACTTTTATATGTTTGGGCTTGAACGATTATTTGTACCCATTAGATGTGCTAGTATAGTCTAGTTTTGATGATTCATGCATTTAACTTGTATTCCTATTTTATCCATGTTTTTCATGTTTCTATGTTTAACTTCATGTATATGTCTATCTTGTCCAAACTATTGTTTATACATATACATCCTTTGAGCCACGTGCCTTCATGCATATACATTTGTGGACTCGTTGTGTTTTGGATATGTATGTATACTTTAGTTTGTATAAGACATACATATGCTTTGAAGATTAAATAGTTTTTGATGATTTTCATGTTTTGAGGAATATTGAGCTTGAATGTCTATTTTCATGATTATTTGTGTCACATAATACATGTACACTCACTTCATTTAAATGTTTCTCATGATTATGTTTTTCATGAGTTTGTATGGGCTTTATGGACTTCGAGTATTTAGTGCCATGTGATTTACATGTATTTCATGAAATATAATTTCGTTTTATTCCTTGTTTGAAGGATTTCGTACTAGTTTAGAAGTTTTTCCATTTAACTAGATCGGATTCTTCGTTATGGTAGAGTTTTCAAACGTACTTTATTTTCAAACCTATTTTTGAAAACCTCAACCTTTTACGGGCGGTTGGATGGGAGTCCATGCCTTGTATGCTTTTATTGAAAATCATTTTAAACTTGAGCATGATTGGGTGGTAGGCTATATGAGTTATACACTTGATCTTATTATTGTTTCATTTGGTATCATTGGATCTTTTCAATTGGTATCAATATTGACATTTCTTGTATACTCATATATATTTTTGTGTATGTATACTTTCAATTGGTATCATCTATTTTGATTGGTACTCATTTTTTCATACACCTATACATGTTTTATTTGTGATTACTATATCCCTATATCTTTGAGCACAAATGTTATATATGCTAAGCTTAGTTTTTAAAATGACCATCATGTTTAATTGATTAGTTTTCAATTGATATTTTAAACATGATAGGTAGTAAAAAGTGCATATTTATCACTACATTTACTATCACATTTTCATATTTATTCCTATAATTATGCACTATTACTAATATTTTATTATTTATTGTGTGCAGGACTTGAGTAATAAAAAAATAAAGAAATAAAAGCTTAAATGAAGCCCAGAAGCCCAAAAGAAGCCCATGTCCAAGCCTAATGCAAAGTTGCAATTACCAAGTGCAAAAGTTGCAATTATTAAAAGAAGAGGAAAATGATAAGATGAGATGGACTTCTACTCAACCCTAATTGCTTGCAGGACAAGGCTAAAGATAAAAGGAGAAGAGTGCAAAGATAAAAATTCAAAAAATTCGGATTCAGACTGTACACGTTTTAGTATTCAGATCATAATTTTTGCTACAGATATGCAAATCTGATGATTCAAGATGCTCCAGAAAGAAGACTTGAAGGCCTACAACTCTTATGTTGATCAAACTTTTCAATTCTGTGAGAAGATAAGACATTTTCGGTTATCAACATAATAACAAGTTGCAGGACAGATTTGAACTTCTATGGATAAGTCAAAACAAGTTTGGAGATAAAAGAGGAATTCAAATTCAGAGATATTTTGCACCTCTTATCTTCATACGCTTCTTATCCTCTAGTTTTCTCCTATAAATACCCCTGCATAGCAACAGAGGAAGGGCAGATCTCATACAGTCCAGCGAACTACAGATCTAAATCTAGGGTTTCTTAGGCTAGTTGTAGTTTAGGTCTTTATTTTTCCTTTTTTAATTTTTATTTTTTTTATGTAACTGAGAGTGGAGGATGCTTTCATGGAGGAAGGAGTTCATGCTTGTACTGAGATGACATTGGTGTAAGTCAAACTTTTCTTCCATTGTTAATAAAATCTACTCAATGTTTGTTTTTGTTATTCTTGTTTTATTTTATTGTTTCTCTATTCTTGTTTTATTTTATTCTCTCTGATGTCTTGCAAACTATGAGAACTGATCGCTTCGAGACTGCTTAGCCGAAGAAGTGCCCTTGATGGCCTATGGTGATGAACAGATCCTATATGCCATGCTTGAATGCCTTCAAAGACAAGGTAAGTCGTTGTAACAGTTCAAAGGTAAACAGGCTGAAGAGGTAGGTATGTGTTCTTTTTAGTTTTTAGTTTTCTTTTTTTTATTTTTAGTGTAAACCACATCTTTCCAATTTCTTTCACACTTCTCATTGTAAATACCATTGTAAATAACAAAATAAATAAAAAAGAGATAACTTACTAAACAAGCTTCCATCGCTAGTCCTCCCTGAGGATCACGACCCGCATAGCCATTGCTACAGCGGATTAGAATTGAGCACCTTGCACTTCCTATTCTTAAAACTGAAATTCTATATTTTGTGTGCAGGCAAAATCTCAATCAAAATTTTGGCGCCGTTGCCGGGGAGGGACGGTAAGTTTCTCTATAAAAAAAAAACTAATTATTCTTTTATTTTTTTTCTGTTTGCAGGTTTGGAGAACAAGAAAACTAACAGCAGCAAGGACATATAGCAACTCTGTGCCTCTGCCCTCGAAGGCAGAGCAACAGGGCCTACTACAGAGCCGCGGTTCCGCGGCAAAAGCCGCGTTTCCGCGGCCTTAGTAGTTCATTACTGATTCAATTTTCTGCAGGTTGCTGCAATTTGTAAATTTGATTTGTCTGCTCTGTTAAATAGTTTCTGTGATCACCCTGCATACTACTAACTAATTAACAGTAACTTATTTGTTGAAAAAAAAATTAGACTCTTGCATATAGGCACGTGTCTATTTAATTTTTTTTAATTTTTGTTGAAGAGTGCTGGAGACAAGATACGTTCACATTGCATATAGACTAGGAAGCACCCTTGGCTGATTTTTCTACTTTTGAGTGAATATTTGTCTACTGCTTTACACGTGCACTAAATTGATTTAAGGGCTTGTCCTATAAATAAGATAAGGTGGGGATTTCATCACCCTTCCTTGGCCCACAAACAATCTCCTCACTCACAACCCTAACCCAAAATAAAAAATGAGTAGACGTTGGCCCTAGGGACATCTCGAACTCAATTAGGAGATTATCCTAAGGGGAACAGTGTTGGAATTTGACTCCTGCCAAATCAGTGTCTAGGAAGGGGATTGAGGGCCGAAAGCCCGAAGATTGGTGGTTATTTAATTAAATCTTGCCCTGACCTGGCTGATTAACTTGTGGTCAAAGTCTGCACCCTACCTCCCGTGGACAGTCTAACCAGTTAGGAGTCGTCTAGGTCATAGGTCTACCCTAACTTAGGTTAGAATTTTTTTTCTTTTTGTTTGCTTATTTGTTTGCTTTCTTTTTCTTTGTTTATGTTTGTGTGATATGGCATATAACAAATTTTCCAATTTTAATTCATATTTCACACCAACGTCTTTTTCGGATATTACCAACTCGGCATATCATAACTTTGACCAACCTAGTGTGCCGGAATGGTCTTATCCGAATGAATATAACCCATGCCCCCCATCTTATGACCATAATTTCCATACCACTTTCGACTCTTCACAGAGTTCATGGGGTTTCGCTTCCCCCGAGTCCAATTTTCAACCAACTTGTCCTCCATATCCACCTTGTCCACAATATTCCCAAGATTCATACTCAGATCCACCCATTCAGAATAGAAAACATCTATCTTGGAAATGATGAGTATGCATGAGTCCAAGCAACAATTACCATCAATCTTTGACATGATGATGCGTGAGTCCGAGCAACAATCACAGAATCTGACGGACTCACAATTTCATCACAATTGTCCCAACAACACTTCCTCTTTTCAAGTCCAATCACAAAATGATGCACCAATCGACTATGAAAAGATGCTTGAAGCCATGACTCAGGCTAGATTAGCTCGTGATCATGAAATAGATATGATGGTTCAATCTTTACGTTCTCACCATTCGGCCATTTCTGATATCGATAACCATTCTGTTAGAGCCGACGAGCCACTTTGTTTTGGACAACAAGATTCTAATTCAGTACCATCATTTGAACTTGCCGAAACTCCAATTTTTGATAGTTTGGTAAGTTATTTCTTTCCTGAAATAGAACTTGAGCATGAATATGATCATGATCTCCCACTTGGTGATTCAATTCTACTTCCTGATTCAATAATGACTCCGGTGTCTTCACCTGATTTTACTTTCCCGAGTCAACATTAGATCATGTGCCAATTCATCATGAAATTGAATCACCCATTTTTGATGATCATATTGAACTTGACCAATTTTATAATTTTGAAAGTCCCATGGATAAATTGGCAAGTTCTCATTTTTATGACATTGAATTCAATGAGACATGTGACCTAGATTCTCAAATCTATGATCAAGTTCAAATTCCTGAATCATTATTGACTCCTGTTTTGTTACCCGATTTAGGTAATCTTTTAGAGTCAGTTTCGATTCCCACACATATCATTCCTGAACTTGAATCAGCAATATTGAGTCACATTCCATTGTGGGAAGATTATTGTGGACTTGAGCTTCAACTTATTGATTTGGACCCACTTCCTGAACCTCGCCCGACTCCTGAACCATTACTTGATTTAAGTTTCTTTCCTGAGTCGGTATTCGTTCCCGTACTTATGACGTCCAAGTTAATCATTCCATCTTTTCACACTCCATTTTGGGACAAGGCGGTTGACACAATTGACTCTAAAAATAATTATGAAATTTGGAAATTTGATGGGGTGGAATTGTTAAAAAATGATCATACATACATTTTAGTGGGTTATACAAGAGAAATTTCTGGTGGGTTCCTCCGAATATCACATTATCTTGATTGGGTAGCAACGCTTGGCCCAATTAGACCACCATCGGAACCACCACCTTGAGGTAACTTCTGATCTCCCTTCTTCTTTTTCATGCATACATGCATACATTCATATATTGGACAATGCATGAGATAAGTGTGGGGGGAGGCTTTACTAACATACTAACATAGGTAGATAAAAAAAATTAAAAAATTTTTTTTTTATAAAAAGGACAATATTTTGACTTATTTTTTTGAAAGAAATCTAAGTTAGTCTTAAGAATTAGGAAAATCATGATTAGAATTTCTAAAAATTTGGTCAAAATATATAAATTGTTGAAAATTTAGGTATAGGAGGAGAAATTGAATAAGTAATTAGTCTTGATTTTTACCTTAATGAAATGTGCATACCTAATGAATATCTAGGATTCTAAGACAAAGACTCGTGTGCCTCATAAAAAAAAAAAAAACAAAGAAGTTCACCAATTAAGCTAGATACATGTGCCTCAAAAAGCATAAGTATTCATGCCTAACGGTGATTTTATAAAATAAAGTCCTTAGTTTTGTGGCCTAATTCACTCGAATTTGAGTTCGTGGGGTGTTTTCTCACCCGGTGCCCTAAAACCAATCAGTTTGGGAGTCACCAACTTTAAGTTCGCTACATGGGTGGATTAGAAAGCCTAAGAAAACTAAGAAATATAATATATGTATTAACACATCTAATAGTCAATTAGTTAGGTATGAGGGCCTCAAGAAGCCTTGATACTTACACGAAAGAAAATTAGATGAGTTATACATGTTAAAAAAAAGAAAAAAAATATTATATTAACACATCTAATAGTTAATTAGTTAGGTATGAGGGCCTCAAGAAGCCTTGATACTTACACGAAAGAAAATTAGATGAGTTATAAAAAAATAATAATAATAATAAAGAGGCATGAGAGTCCAAGTTAAGGAATTCCTAGCAAAGATTTACAAGGATGCATATGATTTTTGGTAACGAAAAAGACTATACAAAAATTCAATTTTGATCCTTACCTAAAATGGATAACAATTACTATATAAAGACTAAGTTTAAGAATGAATAAAAATGATGATCCTAAAAAATCTTATAGATTACTTAGTCTCTTCAAACATATTTCAAATATTTTCCTTTTTATGGATTTTGTGGGTGTAATCCGCTGAAAACCCTCACGAGACAACATTCGTCCTCTATGGCAACCTAGGGATTTAACGGCTTGTTGCACATGCTAAGTGCAACCGTGATTCCTACGAAAGTGAGTTAGGATAGATTAATTTTTCTTTTCTTTTTGATTTTTACTCGAGGACGAGCAAAAAAATAAGTGTGGGGGTGTGATAGGTAGTAAAAAGTGCATATTTATCACTACATTTACCATCACATTTTCATATTTATTCCTATAATTATGCACTATTACTAATATTTTATTATTTATTGTGTGTAAGCCTTGAGTAATAAAAAAATAAAGAAATAAAAGCTTAAATGAAGCCCATGTCCAAGCCCAATGCAAAGTTGCAATTACCAAGTGCAAAAGTTATAATTATTAAAAGAAGAGGAAAAGGATAAGATGAGATGAACTTCTACTCAACCCTAATTGCTTGCAGGACAAGGCTAAAGATAAAAGGAGAAGAGTGTAAAGATAAAAATTCAAAAAATTCGGATTCAGACTGTACACGTTTTAGTATTCAGATCATAACTTTTGCTATAGATATGTAAATCCAATGATTCAAGATGCACCAGAAAGAAGACTTGAAGGCCTACAACTCTTATGTTGATCAAACTTTTCAATTCTGTGAGCAGATAAGACAACATAATAATAAGTTGCAGGACAGATTTGAACTTCTATGGATAAGTCAAAACAAGTTTGGAGATAAAAGAGGAATTCAAATTCAGAGATATTTTGCTCCTCTTATCTTCATACGCTTCTTATCCTTTGGTTTTCTCCTATAAATACCCCTGCATAGCAACAGAGGAAGGGCAGATCTCAGAAGTCCAGCGAACTACAGAGCTAAATCTAGGGTTTTTAGGCTAGTTGTAGTTTAGGTTTTTATTTTTCTTTTTTGTAATTTTTATTTTTTATGTAACTGAGAGTAGAGGATGCTTTCATGGAGGAAGGAGTTCATGCTTGTACTGAGGTGATATCGGTGTAAGTCAAACTTTTCTTCCATTGTTAATAAAATCTATTCAAGGTTTGTTTTTGTTTTTGTTTTATTTTTGTTACTCTATTCTTGTTTATTTTATTGTTTCTCTCTGATGTCTTGCAAACCATGAGATCTGATCGCTTCGAGACTGCTTAGCCGAAGAAGTGCCCTTGATGACCTATGATGATGAACAAGCCTTCTCTTGCTAGTATAGTTTGTCTTTTCTTTTCGTAGTGTAGATCGAGAAGGCGGTCGACCGATGTGCACAGCCTTGTGCACGTTGGCCAGGTTCAAGGCACGGTCGACCGAGCAGTCGACCGGCCAGAGAGCTTTGCTCTCTGGTTTTGGGCGGTTGATCGGGCGGTCGACCGGCTTCTTCCAACGGTCAAAAATATGACCGTTGGCGGTCGACCGACCGGTCGACCGCCAGCCGCCAGGACTGACAAACAGTCCCAACGGCTAGTTTTTGATGAAGGGCTATTTAAGCCCCATTTGTTTGGGATTTTGGCTAAGATTTTCAAGGAGAAAAATTCACATCTTTTCAGTGTTTTCAAGCCAAAAGTTTTGAGTGCAAATTTCTAAATCTCTATTTGTTTTAAAGTGTTTTGTTTATTTTAAAGAAATTAGGTTTTTGGGAACTAGTTCTTGATCTAAAATTTCTATATCTACTTTGGTGTTTTCCCAAGAGAATTTCTTTGATCAAAACACTTTGTTTTTCACACTTGAGCTATATCTCCTATCCTATTCTATTAGGATCATTTATTTGTGGGAAAAGAAATTGTTTGAGGTTGTGAAAACCTCCAATTTGTAAACCCTATTCTATTGTGATATCCCTCTTGGGTAGAGGTTAATTTGGGTTGTTGGTTGCTCCCTCTTTGGTAGAGGTTGAGATTGTGGTTTACTCCCTCTTGGTGAGGTGGAGTTGGTGTTGGTTTGTATCCCTCTTCCGTAGAGGTGGATTGTGCTTGTATCCCTCTCGGTGAGGTGGATTTGGTTGTATTGGTGGAGTTCGGTACTCCGGTCTTCGGTAGACCATTTGTATTGCCTCAGTGGAGGTTGTATTGGTTGAGAGAGGAGTTCGGTACTCCCAGTTGTATTTGTACAAAATCCTTGGTGGAGGTTCCCTCGGTGGGAGTCCTAGGTGGACAAGTTAGTGGATTAGAAATCCTTCTCGGTGAAGGCGGGGACGTAGAGCTCGGTGCTCGAACCTCGAAACACATCTTGTTGTTTGCGTTTGATCCATTGACTCTTAACTCTCTCTTTACTTTGTGTTGTGCATTGCATCATTCATATTGCCATATCATTTATATGCTTGTGTTGTGCCTTGCATTGATTCATATTGCCTATATCTATATGCTTGGTTGTGTTTGCTTGTATGCCTCACTTGTGCTTAACCGCGAGAGCTTCATATAGCGCCTCAACTCTTATTCAGAGGAATCAAGAGGAGTTAGTCCAGAGCCCTTCACGGGGAATTCGGCTACACTCGTTGGTTGCACTAAGTGTTGTTACAAATTAGTTTTAATTTTCGCATTTAGTTCATTAGATTAGCCGTACACCTATTCACCCCCCTCTAGGTGTACTTACAGATGGTTGGCAGTAGGTGTACAAGAGGAGACAGAGGCGCCACCCTATCCCACCATCTCAACCTCCCTGTTCCAATCTACATCACTTCTCCTAGCCAGAACTTACCCTCGCCAGTGGACATTGCTACCGTTGAGGTGAGAAAGGACACCGCGCTTTCTCTTGTCAGAAAGCCAGAGTCTGCTTCTCTTGCAACCGTATTGGCCATACCTCTCCTTTCCCCCTTCATCTCTATCACCTCCTCCCCCAGCCTCCTTCCCGCCTCCCTTTCCATCGCCACTCTGGCACCCTTTGTCTTCAGCCCCCACCCCCACCCATCGCCTCTTAATCAACCACCACCGCCACAATATCAACCACTTCTTCATCCACCACTTAATCCACACCTTCCCCATCCACCACCAGCACAATATCAACCTCCTCGCTATTCATCACCATTGCCTCCCTCTCACGAACCACCACACCACCCCACAAACCAAAACCCAACTCATCACCCACTTCCACCCCAAAACCCAACACATCACCCATCACCTCCAAATTTCCTACCCCTGAACCCCTTCTCCTGCATCTCCACCTGCAACTTACCCTCCAAATCCCCAGCCTATCACACTGTGGTCATCCCTCCATCGCCCTCTTGTTGAGAGAATGTGGCCGATTACATCGACGAGCTATGCTCGTCGTTGTTGATGGACATTTCTCGTTCTTAGAGGTGGCTGATGTTCTCGTGAAATATGGCAGTTGGATCTACGCTGGAATCCTCGCCTCCTGTTATCCTCGAAATTCCTCCTGCATTTTCTCAATAGCGTCAGCTTGGCAGCATTGGCTAGACAGAATCTTCACAAAATTGCATCCTTCTCCTTCACCATCTCGCTGTGGACAGTGTACCATCGAGCGGCCCGATACCACTTCAATACTCGACATGAATTGCCCTGACTAGGGTCCCTCTCTTTAGTTTCAGCTTGACTGACCTCTCTGCCACCGTCGTCAGATTTGTTGTTATGCCCATACATGCCTTCTAGAAGATCTGGCGGTTATCGTCCTTCACATCAAGTGCCAAAGCCTCAACACCATCCCGAAGGCCTTCGATCTTTATGTCGGCGGGATAATCTATCCCATAGATGTTGACATTGTTAATCCTCGCCACTCGAATCACCGTCGATCTCTGGATGCCCTCGACAGGGGCAAAGGTTCCGTGACCGTTCCCCTGCCATGCCCTCCTCCTCCTGTTGTGCCTACGACAACAACCTGATGAGGATCCCCTGAATCTCCCAAGCACGAAGAACAATCCCAAACAGCACAAATCAAATACCAAGAGAAAGCACACGCAAACAAAGCAATCTGAGGAGGTCCGGCCTCAATGCCTACGTCCCCGGGGCAATCAAAAGAGAGATTAATTACTTGGAAGATTGATTACAATGCTTGCAGCCTCCCTGATCTCCAGAAAGCTCAAGAACATTTTTTTCCAGATTAAAACCCTAGAAAATAGCCACAGCCTTTAAATACAAACAAGTTTCCAAACCTGCAATCGCAGCCCGCACCCGCTTGTCGGTCGACCGGGCGGTCGACCGACCCCTTCACCGGTCGACCGGGCGGTCGACCGGGTGCCCAACAGAGAGTTGGGTACTTTCAGTCGGTCGACCGGGCGGTCGACCGAGCTCCAACCTCGTGCATGTTGTGCACGTCGGTTGACCGGGTCGGTCGACCGAACTCCTGATACTGCGGGCGGTCGACCGGGCTGGTCGACCGGAACTTCTATTTCCTGCTGCTGTTTTCTGCTACTGCTTCCTTCGCCTTTTGTCATCGACTTCCTCGGCGATCACTCGACGACCCCTCGACGATCCTTGTCAACTTCCTCAGCAATACTTCTCTCTTTCCAACAATTCTCCACCTCGGTGAAGATTCTCAAATCTGAGCCGAACTCCAACGAACCCCAGTCTATCACCTGGCGAAATCGACACACGCTCTCGGCGAAATCGACACACGATCTCGGCTTGCGCGCACCGGACGAAATCGACACACGATCTCGGCGAAATCGACACACGATCTCGGCTTGAAATTTATAGCTCAGCTGTCCACTGGAAAACATCGCACATGCCTTCCTTGCACTTTACCTTAGGAGAATTTTCATACATTCCGATCACCAAACTGTAGCTTCCACTCCGCAACTTCACGACCTCATGAAGACATCCTCACGAGCCAACACTGACTCTCTAACTGACTAGCTCTATCTAGTCTTCCTGTCTTCCACTGACTGTCCACCAAGTCTATGTAGAGCACACCAAACATCATCGGCTTCAACTGGATGCACACTACTCCTTATGCAAGCTCAACATCTTCTCACCTGAAGATAAACCTGTTCATCGAGATCACAACACCTCATCACTACATGAGATCCAACTGGCCACAACACTTCACCTCTACGTGAAGCCTCTCCACCTCTACGTGAAGTTCCATCGGCCACAACTCTTCACCTCTACGTGAAGATCCATAACAGCTTCTCGAGAACCCAAATAGCTTCATAAGAATTGCATCAACCAATGGTTGCGCCTTTACGGCTGCCTACGTACCTTTGCCCAAAAGGATCAAGCCAACCGTAGTTCATTGAGATGAGCTTCATCAAGCTCAAACACTTGTACCTGTATTTGCAGCAGCGAACCTGTCAGGCTGAGTCAAATGAACCTCCTCACGACCATCATGGAGAACAACGGCCTTCAACTGCAGCTTGTCGTGATCACAAGCTTGAGATTCATGCTTCTTTCCCCACAAGCGTGGTTTCACCTTAGTTCCAATGGCTGCAAACAACTCGACATCCTCAGCAGTGTCTTCAACCTGTTTAGCATCACCCTTGGTTTCATGATCTCCACCCGGTGTAACCTCCGATGAAGTCTCCTCAAATGCCGAACCAACTGGAGATGATGGAGTAGCATCAACCTCCACCCGCTGCGATCCTTCCATGGTCTTTGTCCTCTCCACCTGCTGAGAGACGGTGGACTTCATCATTGAAGTCTCTCCAAATGTGACATTCCTGCTCATCACGATCTTCTTGTCTTCGGGGTCCCACAATCTGTAGCTGTTCCTCTTGACGCCCAAATAGACAAACCTCTTTGCTCGCGGATTCACCTTGCCATTATTGGCACTGAAGTAGGCCGGACTTCTAAACTCCCGCAGTACACCATGATCTTGAGCAGCTTTCCCAGACCAAATTTTCAATGGAGCTTTACCTCCTATCGCAGTCGATTTATTCATGAGATGGTTAGCATACTCAGTCGTCTCAACCCAAAACGACCTGTCTAATCCTGCATTAGACAACTACCGCCAAACCTCCTCCAGCAAGGAACGGACTACATCTTTAGCCAACCCATCTGTACCTGTTGTGAAGTGAGTAACAATTCCGGTGTTCTGGCTAAATCGTAGGAATTGATACATGTCCTTTCCAACATTACCAATCTTTAGCTCCTTGATCTTTCTACCTATCTGCCTCTCCATTCTTCCTCTCCACTTCACTAACACATCTAGGGCTTCACTCCTTTGTCTCATGGGATATATCCAAACATGCCTAGATGAACCATCAACAAAAGAGACAAAGTACCTGTGACCTCCAAGCGATGCCGTCTTAGCAGGTCCCCATACTCTCATGTGAACACAATCAAGAAGACCTTCATTGTAGTGAGTACTGGTGCTGAATCTCACCTTCTTCTTGTCCAGAACGCTGTGTCCACCTTTCAACTTGCAGGTAGCAGCACCTTCCAGCAATTCCATCTTTGCAGGAGCTCGCAAAGACTTTTCTTCTTCCTGTCTGACCTTTCCTTGCCAGACCTCCGGGCCACCATCTTCTGAGGAACTCGAAGTCTCTACCTGATCTGTAATCGTACTACCCTTCAAGTAGTAGAGGTTGCCTTGGCGGACGCCCTTCATCACCACCATCGAGCCCTTGATCATCCTGAGATCGCCATCTCGAACAGATATCACCATGCCCGATGCTTCCAATATTCCCACAGAGATTAGATTTCTCTTCAACTGAGGTACATACCTCACTCCCTTCAGCTCCCTTACTATCCCATCAAACATCCTGATTCGGATTGTACCTACACCCTCCATGCTACATGAGTGATTATCGCCCATAATGACCGAACACCCCTCCAGCTTCTCAAAGCTGGAAAACCAGCCCCGATTAGGGCACGCATGGTATATTGTACCTGTATCTAGAATCCACTTATCTTTCCATGAGTTATCAATGATGGGAGAACTGACTGAAAACGAGAAACCTGACGAGTCCGAATCTGATCCATCTGCCTGTGAACTACTCCTCTGAGTATTCGTCACCTTTGATAGATTTGCTTCAGCCTTCGACTCCTTCTTCTTCCCATTGAACTTCGGACAGTCCACTTTCCAGTACCCTATCTCTTTGCAGAAGGCACACTGATTCCTTTTGAGATCCCTGAAACCCGGCCTGGACTTTGATCTTCCTCTAACGTCCTTGCCCTTCCTCGATGAACCCCTGCCTCTTACTTCCAGTGCCTCCGCCGATGAGCTTTTCTGAGAAGGATGTCTCTCCTTCTTCCTCGTCTCATAACTTGTCAGTGCAGACGACACCTCATGGTAGTCCAGAGTCTGCCTACCATTGATAAAGGTCAGAGTGAATGTCTCATACTCCTCCTCTGGGAGTGAGTTCAGGAAGATGATCGCCTTGTCCTCCTCTTCTACAATGACATCCACATTCATCAAATCTGTAAGAAGCTTCGTGTATCGGTTGATGTGCTCATTCACTGTGCTCCCCTTCTTCATTTGAAATTGGTACAGCTTACTCTTAAGCTGCAACCTTGACTCAACACTCTTCGTCAGATATTTCTTCTCAAGGGTTTCCCACAGATGCTTAGCCGACGTCTCATGTTGTGCAAGATATTTTATGTCTTGCGATAAACATGAACGAATCAACCCACACGCTGACCTGTTCATCTTTGCCCACTCTTCATCAGTGGTCTTGCTTCTCTTCTTCTCCAGAAGGAGAGTATCCTCGAGGTTCGATGCATTCAGGGCATCCATAACCTCACATCTCCACATCCCGAAATTATTTGTGCCATTAAACTTCACCACGTCAATCCTCGGATGAGGATGCATGGTCTTAACTGAAGTAGTTTCTTCTGCCATCTAGATTACTTGATCCTCTATCTATGTGAAAAAACAACCAACTAGAAATAGATCACTACTTCGATAAAAAAATTGGATTTTTACCTTTTCCCTGAAACCCTAGATTGAGTTTCTCACCGGATCTACTCCAACACAGATTCCTCGAGCACTCCTTGCGTCCTCCTGAGATCGACACACGATCCCACAAACACAGCTACCTCTGATCTGAGATCGACACACGATCTCCACCGAATCAGATCTCGAAGTCCTCCGAATCTCCAGAAATCCCAAACGAAACCTGGAAGCTCTGATACCACTTGTTGTGCCTACGATAACAACCTGATAAGGATCCCCTGAATCTCCCAAGCACGAAGAATAATACCAAACAGCACAAATCAAACACCAAGAGAAAGCACACGCAAACAAAGCAATCTGACGAGGTTCGGCCTCAATGCCTACGTCCCCGGGGCAATCAAAAGAGAGATTAATTACTTGGAAGATTGATTACAATGCTTGCAGCCTCCCTGATCTCCAGAAAGCTCAAGAACATTTTTTTCCAGATTAAAACCCTAGAAAATAGCCACAGCCTTTAAATACAAACATGTTTCCAAACCTGCAATCGCAGCCCGCACCCGCTTGTCGGTCGACCGGGCGGTCGACCGACCCCTTCCACCGGTCGGGCGGTCGACCGGGTGCCCAACAGAGAGTTGGGTACTTTCAGTCGGTCGACCGGGCGGTCGACCGAGCTCCAACCTCGTGCATGTTGTGCACGTCAGTCGACCGGGCCGGTCGACCGAACTCCTGATACTGCGGGCGGTCGATCGGGCCAGTCGACCGGAACTTCTGTTTCCTGCTGTTGCTGCTGTTTTCTGCTGCTGCTTCCTTCGCCTTTTGTCATCGACTTCCTCAGCGATCACTCGACGACCCCTCGACGATCCTTGTCAACTTCCTCAGCAATACTTCTCTCTTTCCAACACCTCCACCTCTTCCCCTCTGTCTCCCACCTCCACCCTCCTCCCCTTCCTCTACTTACTTCACCTCCTCCTCTTCCTTGTATCCCTCACACTGCTGACTACTCCTCCACCCCCTCTGCCTTCTCTTTGTCCCCCTCACCCCACCGACCCTCCTCCATCCCCCTCTGCCTTCTCCTTCTCCTTTTCCTCGTCCTTCCACCTTGTCCTCCACCTCGCCAACACCCCCTTGATATGGACCCTGTAAGTACACCTAGAGGGGGGGTAAATAGGTGTACGGCTAATCTAACGAACAAAATGCGAAAATTAAAACTTGAATTGCAACACACTTAATGTAACCAACGAGTGTAGCCGAATTCCCGGTGAAGGGCTCTGGACTAACTCCTCTTGATTCCTCTGAATAAGAGTTGAGGTGCTATATGAAGCTCTCGTAGTTAAACACAAGTGAGGCACACACAAACAAGCCAAGCATATAATATATGAATGAGAAATATGAAATGATGCAAGGCACAATAGTAATAGAGAGAGTTTAGAGTCAATGGATCAAACGCAAACACACGGATATGTTTCGAGATTCGAGCACACAGCTCTACGTCCCCGCCTTCACACAGAAGGATTTCTACTAACTTGTCCACACAGGACTCCCACACAGGGAACTTCCACTGAGGATTTGGGGCAAATACAAATTGGAGTACACAACTCCTCTCTCAACCGAATACAACCTCTCACTAGAGGCAATGGCACAATGCCAACACTATATCAACCTCACAAATGAGGGATAGGCACTTAGCCAACACAAATCAATCACCTCACACTTGAGGGATTCTAACACAATCTCCACCTCTCACTAGAGGGAGCTAAACACAATCTCCACCTCTCATTAGAGGGAGCTAACCACAACTTCCACAATCACCTCATAATAGAGGGATACCAAATCAATCTCCTCTCACTAGAGGGATATCACAATGAAGGAAGTTTACAACTTGGTGGTTTCCACAACCACAAACTAATTTTTCCACAAAAACAAAGATCCTAATAGATAGGATAGTAGATAAGATCAAGTGTGGAAAATAAAGAGTTTGGAAACTAAAACACAAAGAAAAATACTTGAGAAAAGAACTAGAATAAGTTTGAAATGAAGATCAAAAAGCAATATCCCAAATATCCAATTTTTCTTTGATTTTTCCAACCCTTTAAAACAAATAAAGATGAATCCTTTTGGCTCTAAAAACTCTTTTGAAAACTTGTATAAAACACTTATAAATAGGAGAAATTTTGCTCTTGGAAGTCTTAACAAAAACCAACCTCAAATGGGGTATAAATAGGCCCCAAACAGAATCTGCCCGTTGGCTGGCAGAAAGGTCTGTTTTGACCTTCCGGTCGACCGGCCAACGATCAAAAAATTGACCGTTGTGCCTGCCGATCGACCGCCTGGTCGACCACGCCCAGAACCAGAGAGCAACGGCTCTCTGGCCGGTCGACCGCCCGGTCGACCGGGTCAACCCGAGAGTGGGCTGACTTCAGTCGGTCGACCGGCCCAAGGGGCTAGCCTGCGTGCACGTCCTTGTGCACGTCGGTCGACCGCTCCGGTCGACCGACTCTGGGTCCGGTCGACCGCCAGAGCCTGGCAGGGCAAATTATAGGATTTAAAACTTGAGTTTTTAATTATCAAATAAATCCCATAAAATCTCTAAAAATCCACAAAAATAGTTTCAATATAATACTTTGATATACAAACATGTGTGAAAAAATTCAACACATATTTCAAATAATTTGAATCATTTTTGTGACTTAGAAATTTTGTCGAAAACCAAATTCCGTATTTTCCAAAACTTGAATTTTTGAATTGAAAATTCGTTTTGTCCAAAACTCATCCAAATACAAAAACATGATATTTAAACAACTTGAAGCATGTTGTATATGGATATAATTCAATATACATGAAAGATATATATATCAATGTTTTTGACTTAAAATCCAAAAATAAGTTTTGTTAAAATACCAAAACACCAAACTCATGAAATAGACTATCAAACTAAGTTTGTTTAAATAGTTGAAGCATAGATGTATATAGAACAAATCTAATATACATTAAACCATGTAAACTTGTTTTGATTCTATCTATTCATGAAAACCAAGATCGGTTAAACTAAAAACCGAAAACCAAATCATGAAACTTAAACAAGTGTGTGTGTTGTGAACTTGAGCATATCACACTATCTAATCTTTAACAAATGGATCTAAACAAACTATTCTAAAATAAACCGAGGTCTTCTTGTAGAGCGCCGTCTCCAAGTCGACTCGATCTAAACGTGATCCACTGAGCTTGACTCCAACGAGTGCTTGATTTGAACTTTGACGCTTGGGCTCTTGAATCACCATGTGAAAGCTCCAAAACACCTTTGTTGAAGCTAATCACCTACTAATATCTTGGTTAAGTATCTAAAACTAAACATCACAAGATTATTAATAAACTATAACTACATGAGTTAATCATCATCAAAACTAGAGTGGAAGGCCTCTGGGCCAACAGACCCCTCGGCGACGGATTTGACCTCCTCAGAATCTGATCTATCCTTCCCTCGCCTGTCTCTTTAGTCCCACTCCTTAGAAACCATGTGCCAAGGGAGATTATTTTAAAAATATGAAAACCAAGGGCACAAACTATTTGGGAATCTAGCTGAGAAAACCATCCAATGGGAACCTACTCCAAAAAATTCTAAGTATCTTTTCAAAAAGAGGTCTCCATTCTATTGAACCATCCACAGCTGTTGAGGCTAGGATTGGTAGCCTAATGAGAAGACTGAAGCTCTAGAAATAAAAAAGCCAGCTTCAGTAAATCACGTCAGCCCCAGTAAATCAAGTTAACCCAACCCAAATTGCAACTTCAGGCTGCACATACTGTCAAGTCATGCACCATGTGTTTGAAGAGTGTTCTTTTTTTCATGCCCAACAAATATTGCCCGAGCATATGAATGTGGCCTACTCAATGGCCCACAACAATCTCTACTCTCAAACGTATAATCTCATCTAGAGAAATCACCCAAATTTCTCATGAATCTAAAACAATCATGACCATCTTAGATCCAATTTTTCCAACAATTTTCAACCTACCAATTATCAACAAATTTCCCAAACAAAGTTCCACACTCTTCATTCCAAAAATTCTCTAGCTAAAAAAAAAAATTGATCGACTTGGAGAAGAGTATGGACACTTATTAAGTCCTAAACATTCTTCATGCAAAACACGGGACAATTATTGCGCAACTACACACAAAGTCATATCTAGGTTAGAGGTTCAGAAGAGTCAGCTAGCTAGTTCACTATGTAAAAGACCCAAGGGAACTTTGCCAGTCAGCCGTTGACAAACCCTAAGAACTCTAGTCAAGTTCATGTGGCTCAGGATTCTCAGATCAACCAGTGTGATAAAGTTCATACTCTTAGGTCAAGAAAATAAGTTAATAACAATGTGTCAATGCCATCCACTCCAATTCAGCAAAACCCAACACAATCATCCACTTCTTCTAGCTCCGATTCTTCCAATTCTGACAAGTCTTAAAAAGACAAGTCAGCCGCACAAGCTTACAGTACCATTCCCAGAGGCTTAAGAATGACAATAAACAAGCTGTACAAATGGAGAAAATACTCGAGATATTTAATCAAGTGAAGATAAATATGCCCCTTCTTGATGTGATCCAACAAGCTCCTTCCTATGCCAAATTCCTTAAGGATATGTGCACCAAGAAAAGAAAGACGAATGTGCCCAAAAAGTTCTTCTTAGCCACTAACATTAGTAAGCTACTATCAGGTCCGATCCTTGTTAAATATAATAATCCAGGTTGTTCTACCATTGCTTGCACAATAGGACAAACTGAAATTAGTCATGCACTTTTTGGTTTGGAAGCAAGTATCAACTTGCTCCCCTTCTCAGTATACCAGCAACTCGGGTTAGGCGAGCTTATTTCGACTCGAGTCACCATCTAATTGGCTGATCGATCAGTGAAAGTACCCAAGAGAGAAATTACTGATTTTCTCATTTGTGTAGGAGAGTTTATCTACCCAGTAGATTTCATTATTCTTGAGACCCAACCTATATCCAATCCTAGGTCTCAAACTCCAGTCATCCTAAGGTGTATGTTCCTTGCTACAGTCAATACGATCATCAATTGTAGGAACAGATCCATGAGGTTAGCTTTTGGATACATGACAAAGAAAAATCAATGTCTTCAACCTAGGAAAATAATCCCGTGATGTAGAAGATTAAATATTTGAAATGAACCTCCTTGATAACATGATGAGTGAGCACATAGATGAATTAGAGTTAGAAGCTGAGTGTGAGTTCAAGTTGGAATATGAAGATTTCAACCTCGATCAGATTATCGATTCTGCTATGAATTGGGCATCAAGCCCGATTTTACCATGTCTGGAGCCAGCAAACTTGACTCCTCCTTCTATTTAGTCTTCTATAGAATTGAAAGCCTAACCTAAGCATCTCAAGTACATCTACTTAGGTGGAAAAGATACTCTTTTAGTCATCATCGCGTCACATTTGACTGTCGAACAAGAAGAAAGCCTTATGTCAATCTTAGAGAACATAGGGAAGCCTTTAATTGGACTATGACTGACATCAAGAGATTGAGTCCAGTTATAGTTCAGCATCACATTCATTTAAATGAAGAGGTGACACCAAAGAGGGATCCACATCGTTGGTTTTACCCTATAATATAAGAGGTTGTTCGTACCGAAAATTTGAAACTCTTAGACAATAGGATCATTTGTTCCATTTCTCATAACCAATGGGTCAGCATAGTTTACACAATTGAGAAAAAGTCCAATTTCACCGTGGTAGAGAATGAGAACTAAGAGTTAGTCTAAACTCGGCTCCCTACAAAGATTCGGATTTGCATTGACTATAGAAAATTAAATGCTGCCAGTCTAAAGACCACTTCTCTCTTCCCTTCATTGATCAAATGCTTGAACGTTTAGCTGGCCATGACATTACTATTTCTTGGATGTTACTCGGGTTATAATCAGATTCCTATAGCTTCAGAGGACCGAGAGAAGACCACGTTCACCTATCCATTTGGGACCTTTGCCTTTTGCCGAATGCCTTTTGGCTTGTGCAATGCCCCTACAACGTTGTAACATTGCATGCTAAGTTTATTCTCTGACATGGTAGAATGGTTACTCAAGATTTTCATTGATGATTTCTCCATCTACGAAGATTCATTCAATTAGCGTCTTCATCATATAGAACCTGTCCTCCAAAGATGTGCTGACAATAATTCGACATAAAATTGAGAGAAATGCCACTTTATAGTAAGACATAAAATTGTCTTGGGTCATAAAATCTCTAAGAATGGGATTGAAGTGGATAAAGTAAAAATTGATGTCATTACTAAGCTTTCTACACCGAAATGTTGTGAAAGATATTCAATCCTTCTTAGGATGTACCAGGTTCTATTGTAGGTTTATTAAGGACTTTAACATGATTGCTAGATCCTTGACTAACTTTTTAGCTAAGGGCGTGCCCTTTAATTTCGATAATGGATGTCTTAATGCTTGGGAGAATCTTAAGGAAAATCTAATTTTTGTACCAATCATTTCTGCCATGGATTGGTCAAAGCCGTTCGAGATCATGTATGACGCTTCAAAATTTTCCATTGGCACTGTTTCAGGATAGTGCATCGATAACAAGCAGCACGTGATCTACTACTCAAGTAGGACTTTCAACGATGCCCAAATAAACTACACTACAACCGAGAAGAAGTTCTTGGTTGTAATGTTTGCCTTAGAAAAATTCTGACCATACCTAGTTGGGTCGAAAACTATCATCTTTACCAATCATTTTGTGCTTAGATACCTCATGCTTAAGAAGGATGCCAAGGCCTGACTCATTTGCTGGATCCTTTTTCTTTAAGAATTTGATCACAATATTCGAGGCAAAAAGGGCATAGATAATATTGTCGCCGACCATCTCTCATTATCCTCAGCGCCTCTCATAATAAATTGCTGATAAATGATACCTTTCTTGATGAACAACTCTTAGTTGTCTTTACAAAATCATGGTTTGCTAATATAGTCACTTACTTAGTCACAAACCAAACACCATCTCATTGGACGAAATAAGATGTCAACCAGTTCCTATCTCAAGTCCGATATTTTTTTGGGAGAAAACATATCTTTTCAAGTATTGTTCTGACCAAAACATTAGGAAATGTATTCCCGATGAGCAAGTCAAGAGTGTTCTTTCCTTCTGTCATGAGCTTACATGTGGTAGACACTTTGCTCTCCGTACGACTACTGAAAAAATGTTACAAAGTGGGTTGTATTGGCCCATTTTGTTCAAAGATGCCTTTAAATTCTGCAAGACGTGCCCAAGATATCAAATGGTGGGTAGAATCTCAAAACGTAACTTGATGCCCCTCAACCTGATTCTAAAAATAGAACTTTTTGATGTTTGTAGCATTGACTTCAAGGGTCCTTTTCCTAGCTTATTTGGGAATTAACACATCTTAGTTGCTGTAGACTGTGTGTCCAAGTGGGTTCATGCTATTCATAGCAGAATGAATCACAACAAGGTTGTTGTCAAGTTCTTGAAAGAGATCATTTTCTCGCGTTTTGGAACCCCTAATGCTATCTACAGTGATAAATGACACTCATTTCTTTAGTAGATTTTTTGAAGCTCTTATGCGTAAATATGCCATCACACACAAATTATCCACACCATATCATTTTCAAACCAGTGGAAAGGTAGAAGTCAATATACAAATCAAACTTATATTGCAGAAGACTGATCCACCAAACTGGTAGATGCCTTATGAGCCTACATGACGCTTTCAAAATAATTTTAGGGATGTCTCCTTATAGTTTAGTGTTTGAAAAAGCTTGCTACCTACCTGTTGAACTTGAGCACTGGGTCTTATGGGCAATTAGGCAAAATTAAATTTTGATCTAGACAAGACCAGCAAACTTTGAAAATTACAAACTTCCGAACTTGAGGAGTTGAGAAAGGAGGCCTATGAAAATGCAAAGATCACAAAAAATAGGGTTAAAGTTTTTCATAATAAGTTTATCATAAGCAAAACTTTTGTCCCGGGCAAAAAGTCTTACTCTATAATTTTAGGCTTCATATTTTTTCAGAAAAGTTGAAATCAAAATGGACTGGGCCATTCACTGTAAAAATCGTGTTTTCACACGGTGTAGTAGAGATCTGTGACCCCAAGAACGGGAATGACTTTAAGATTAATGATCAATGCCTTAAATCGTTCTTGGAATCGGTACAAGAAAATGAAACAATAATAGATCTATTTGACCTAATGTATCGGTAACATCACACCTTTTACATTTTATTTCATGCATCTATACATTTCATTTATACATTAAGGACAATGTGTGTTGAGGAGGACTAACATTAAACAAAAAGACTTTTTGAAGTGAGAACCAATATTTTGATCTATTTATATAAAATTAAGATAATGTTAAGGATTAGGGAAATCATAATTAGAATTTCTTAATACTTAGTCAAAATAAGATTACTTGTTTGATTTCTTGGTATATGAAGTAAAATTCAAAAAGTAATTTGTTCTTAATTTTTACCTTGATGAAATATGCACTTTACACACTTAGAATTCAAAACAATGACACTTGTGCCTAATAAAAAAAAGAAAAAAATAAAAAAGTATATATTAAAAAATCCTCTGATTAAGCTGGGTAATTGTGCCTCATGAAGCATAAATATTAACGCCTAAAGGTGATTCATATCATCAATCAAAGCCTTAGTTTTGTGGCATTAATTGCTTGAGTCCTTATGTCCAAGGGGTGTTTTCTTACCTAATGCTTAAGACCATCCGGTTTGGGAGTCACCAACTAGAGGTTCATTACATAGGTGAATAAGAAAGTCTAATAAAATTAAGAGATAAATATCACCATAATAAAAAATTATAAGGCATAAGAGTTAGAGTTGATGAATTCTGAGCTCATGATCACAAGGTGCATATAATTCATGGTAAAATAATAGAGGTGAGAAATAAAATTTTAATTATTACCTTTAATGATTACAAATTTTTAAATTAAGACTAAGTTTAGGAATGAATAAATTGGTGAAATTATGACTTAAAGATATTTAAGTTTTTTTACAAAAGTTTGCCAAATATTTCTTCTCTCTTTTAAAATTTTTTTTTTCAAAAATACTAACGTTCTTTCGATTTTTGGATTTTGTCCTCCACTAGGAGAACCTAGAGATTTAAAAGGCTTGCTACACATGCTCAATGCAGTCGCTGACCTGAGAAAGTGGCTCAATAGTCGCTTAGTCTTTTGTGCTCAAGGACGAGCAAAAGTAGGTGTGGGAGTGTGATTATTCACATGCATTGCATATTTTATGTCATATTTCTATATTTGTTATTAATTAAACTATGTTATTTAATCAATTTAATGTTTAATAATGTGCACGTGTAATTAATGGAGATAAAGAAGAAATGGTCCAATTTATCTAATTAAATCTGGATCTTCTGGATAAGATTTTTCAAGACAAAGCAATCAACGGAGATCTACTTGAAATTGGAGGTTTTGAAGAAATCATATCTAAAGAATGGAGATATCTCAATAGGGTGATCACGTGCTCAAATCGTTGATCCAACGGCCACTATCCTGCCATGAAAACGTAGTTGTGGTCGCATTCTGCAGCAAAGATAAGGCCATTAGGCCAGCGACTTCTCTTTTATCCTCCTCCTAGTTTTGGCACCCCTCCTCCTATAAATACATACCATGCTGGGTAGAGAAGACGACAAAGAGAATTAGAGTTTATGCTTTATTTTTAAGGTTAGGATTTTTTGTTAGTTGCAATCAGTTGTAACTTTCATTTTTTATTTTCTTCTAGCTTAGACCAGAAAAGTGAGAGAAAATGAGTGTGTAATTCACTATTGAAGTGACAACCAACGAAGATTCATCTTGTTTTTCAACATATCTTGATATATCTGATTTGTTAGTATTATTTATTCATTTTTCTATTTACTTTACTTCTATCATGAGTAACTAAATGGGTTTTTTCTTGGCTCACTAATCTGCCTCTGTGTAACACTCCAATCCCATGGGTATGGAGACATTACTCCAACGTATATAAGTAGGTAAAAAAAAATACCCTCACATATATATATGCTAAGTATCAGTACATGCAAGAATCAGAGTACGGAAGCACGTGATGCATTATATATTCCAACATAAGAGTACAATTACAAAGTTATCATCAGATGTGACACAATGTTATAAGAATATTACATCACCGATAGGCGCAAATGCGAGAATACAAAGAGATATATTATGATGAATAATATAAAATGTCCTTACAAGTTACAAAACAAAACTAGAGGGATGAGCAGGGGCCTGAAAGGATAGGGTCTCAGATGGTTTATCGATGATTTACGCTCCCGCTGCGCATCTTTGATCAGCAACCGGGAGAATCCATAAGCTCCAAACTTCGGGATCTAGACATGAGGATCCAGGGGAGTCAGAAACCCCCCAACGAATGGTGTGGTGAATGTCAAGCGGCGTGCAGGAATAACCACACATGTATCGATAAATCTGAATCAAAAGAGAATGTATTGAAAATCGTATCATGAGCACGGCATACAGGAGCAGGCAGAGAGATAGTAAGTGATATCAAACAGGGAATATGTACGGTATAATATGATAATAGTAGAAGACTGGTGGAATAGAACACAAGTGGTAAGCCAAGATGTAAATGTATATAATACAATAATAATAATAACAAAACCAGAAATCTGAAGTAAAATCCAATGAAAGCAAATATGATAAAACCAGCGGTGCAAACCTAGTTTACGGCTTCATGAGATAAGTACGTCAAAAGAACAATCAAAAGAAGAAAACCCTCATCTATATACCGTATATCTCACGTCATTGTAAGCTAAATCTATACGACCTGAATTACAAAACACACAACGAATTATTAACTGGCATCTTTTATTATTGTAACTTGTCCTACTCAGATGTCTAGGTATATGGACTAGCATCCCAGCATACATATATCCACATCTACATAAAGAAAGGTTGTTATTGAAAACTGATGATGATACCCATGAATTATGTTTACAATGGGTTCCGTGCCTATCCGGAACAATGACCCAATAACCTGACATTTAGTCAGGCCCGTGTTGCTAAGCACTCATGATGAATATATTACAATAACCAGAGTGTAAGAACTACCCCGCCCGGAACACCTGGGGCCTACAGGTAGAACCTCAATATTTTAGTTACACAACATCCCTATATCATTGTAAACAAAACCACAATTGAAGTCCATCAGTTTCTCCCTTACCCGGTATAAGTTGACCTTTTTATGATTTATTATGTAATTATCAATTTATGAAAATAGCAGGGTAGGACAAGATCAGGAATTCATGAGTACAAGAGTATATGTATAATAGGAGTACACAAAAACTATAGATTCAGGTCACTGTATATATATAATGCAGGATAACATGACTCTGTATATAATACAGGATAATAGGTACAAGATTCTCTTAAATATGAAATCACAGGTCAAGTGTTTGTTGCCTCAGAGGCCCTTCACCTTAGTTTTGATGATGACTAACTTATGAAGATTAGTTTGCTAATGATCTTGTGTTTAATAAGTTTCAGATATTGATCAAGATCTTAGTAGAGATTTGACTTCAACAAGAGATTCACAATCAAAGTATTGAAGCAAATGAGTGTTGATTCAAAAGCTCACAGCGGAACGATCACATCTAGATCCTTTGGATCAAGTTTAAATCGAGTCGGCTTGGAGATGAAGATCTACAAGAAGACTTCAGTTTGTTTAGTTTTTATTTAGATTTGTGCAAGGATAGCTTAGTCTTGATATGCTCAAGTATATACACATACACAAGTTCAAAAGTTTATTGGTTTCGGTTTAACCGTTTTGATTTTCAAGTATACATATATGGTTCTCATGAATAGATAGAATCAAAATAAGTTTTACATGGTTTATATGTATAGTGGATTGATTGTATCACATATTTTGCATTCTTTTCATTAAATTCTTACATTTATCGTGTAATAAATCTGCTAATTTCTTTGTCTTAAATGTCTATTTTGTAGAAGATAATAATGAAGAGAAAGAAGATTAAACCAAATAAATATCAGTTAAAATCAGATTTAACTAGATCTATTTGGTTAGTTAAGGATGATCACAGATCTAGTTAGAACAAATCAAGGATTGGGGTAAATGTTCAGCTGAAGATCAGAACAAATCAAAAAGATAACACCAAATGGAAATCGGTAAAATTCAGATTTCTATAAATCCATTTTGGTTAGCTAAAGATCTACCGAGGTAATATCAAATACAGAGGGATAAATGGATGAGAGAGATCAACGGATGAGATGAAGCAAGTTTGACTCGAATTCTGTCTGGATACATTTTAGTATTTGAATCATAACGTTCGCTAACAAATCTTAAATCTAATGATTCAAGATGATCCAGAAAGAAGATTTAAAGGGCTACAACTCTTAAGTTGGTCACTATTTCTAATTCTATCATTTGATAAGTGATATTCAGTAATTAACACGTCAACAAGCTGCAGATCAGAACTGAATATCCACATCAAATCAAGTTTGGAGATAAGGAGAAGATTCAAATTCAAAAATATCCAGCTTTTCCTATCTTTATACTCCTCTAACCTCTGCATTTCTCCTATAAATACCTGCAATCTCAAAGGCAAAAAAGGACGACCATGCAGAGATAGAATTTAGTCCACTTTTCCATTCTTTGTAGTGTAGGTTTTTGTTTTTCTTTTCATGTAATTTTCAGTTTTAATTTATGTAAATCAGAGGAGATCAGAGTTTCATATGAGAATGAGAATGAAGCTTGTGCTGAAAGTGATACCGGTGTAAGATTTTCTTCTTTTCTCTTATTGTTATAAAATTGAATCTGTAGTTCCCCTTTTGTGTGTACTTTGTTTTTGTGTTCTTCATCTTCTTCTCTACTTTTCTTCTTTTGGTACCAATTGCTATCCAAGTGAGTCTTAAAGCATCGAAAGAGTCTTGCCTTTGCGAGTGCCACCGATAGCTCATGATGATGGATTTTTAGTTTCATTCTGTATCACTTCATACTTGCAATGTCTTGATGACATAATGTGGAGGAGACGAGAATCAATTCTTATGGGCTATACGTTGATCGCCTCACTTCAAGGTAACATCATTGCAAAAGATTCAAGGTAAGCATTTGCCCAAAAGAGGTAAGTAACTTTTAGATTCTTCTCTTTTAATTCTTTAGTTTAGAACACCACAATCTACCACTTCTTTTATTACTCCTTTTCCATTTCTTTGTACATATCATTTCTAGTTTCTCCATCTTCTTAATTTGCCATCTTCTTCCTAATTCAACTCTAACTCAATTTTTCCTTTTTCTTTTAAAGAACTAAAGAAGAACTTTAACCATACTTTGTATCCTAAAAGAGAACTTGCTTAAAATGCTTCCATCGCTAGTCCCTCTTTGTGGATCACGACCCACATAGCCACTTGCTATTGCGGTAGAATTGAGTAACTTGCACATCTCTATTCTAAATCTAAAATTCTGTATTCTTCTGTGCAGGTAACACCTCAATCAAATTTTGGTGCCGTTGTCGGGGAGGGATGGTAAGTAAATCTCTTTAAAGTTTACATTTTTAGTTAACTTTCTTCTTTGTTTTTGGTGTACAGATTTAACAATAAGAAATTTTTGCTGCAGTGGACATATAAGTGGCTCTAGACTCTGCTCAAGAAAGCAGGCCTAGAAGCCCTCAGATTTGCTACATTTCTGTGGCAATCTGAGTGAACTACTAACCTGTATTTTCCGCAGGTTGGCTGAATTGCATAGCTTAATATTTGTAGCATTTATTTCCTTATTTGACTCACTGTATATATATTTCTAACACAAAAGTAAAAAGATGATTGTAAATGCTAAAAATGATTTAGACTTTTCATTTGGGCACGTGTCTATTTCATTACATTTTCTATTTACTGTTGAAGAGTGCTGGAGCCAAGGTATGTGTGCATAGCATTTAGTATAAGGTTCATTCTTATATAAAATATTGCTTGAGTGTTACTTTTTCTATATACTTGTACACTGCACTAAATTGATTTAAGGGCTTGTCCTATAAACAAGATAAGGTGGGAAAGTCATTAACCTCCCTTAGCCTACAAATAATCTCCTCACTCACTAACCCAAGCCTAATTAAAACTGAGTAGACGTTGGCCCTAGGGATATCTCAGACTCACATAAGAGACTGACCTAAGAGGGAAGTTGATTTGAATTTGACTCTTGCCAAATCGGTGGCTAGGTTGGGAATTGAGGGGCGAAACCCCGAAGGCTGGTGGTTTGGCTTAATTAGGCCCGTCGCTTCTGCGCGGATACCTCCCACCAATCTTGCCCCTACCTGGCCGATTAACTTGTGATCCGATTCCGTAATATACCTCCCGTGGACAGTCTAACCAGTAAGGAGTCGTCTAGGTCTAAGGTTTACCCTAACTTAGATTAGAATTTTTTTCTTTTTATTTGTTTGCTTATTTGTTTGTTTTTTCTTTGTTTGTGTTTGACATTTATTGTCTGATATGGCTTATAACAATAATTTTTCAATTTTAATGGTAATCCATATTACACCCCGACCTTTTTTTTCAGATATTACCAACCCGACATATCATAACTTTAACCAACCTAGTGTGCCAGATTGGTCTTATCCGAATCAATATAACCCATGCCCCCAATCTTATGACCATAATTTTCAGAATAATTTCAACTCTTCACAGAGTCAATGGGATTCACCCCCGAGTCTAATTTTCAACCAACTTGTTCTCCTTATCCACCTTGTCCACAATATTTTCAAGATTCATACTCAGTTCCACCAGTCCAAAATAGAAAACCATCAATTTTGAAAATGAGTATGCGTGAGTTCAATCAACAATCACAAAATCTGACGGACTCACAATTTCACCACCAATTCCAAAACAACACTTCATCTTTTCAAGTCCAATCGCAACAATACGATGAACCAATCAACTATGAAAAGATGCTTGAAGCCATGACTCAGGCTCAAAACGCTCGTAATCATGACATAGATATGATGATCCAAACTCTCTGTTCTTACCATTTAATCATTTCTGATGTCGCTAACCATTCTGTTAGAGCCGACGAATCATGTTGTTTTGGAAAACAAGATTCCATTTCAGCACAATCATTTGAACTTGCCTAAACTCTAAATTTTGAAAATGACATTGACAGTTTGACAAGTTATTCCTTTCCTGAAATGGAACTTGAGAATGAATATGATCCTGAACCTCAACTTAGTGATTCAATTCTACTTCCTGATTCAATAATGACTCCGGTATCTTCACCTGATTTCAATCTTTTTTCCGAGTCAACATTGGATCCTGTGCCAATTCATAATGAAATTGAATCGCCCATCTTTGATGATCATCATATTGAACTTGACCAATTTCATACTTTTGAAAGTTTCATTGACAAATTGGCAAGTTCTCATTTTTCTGAAATTAAACTCAATGAGAAATGTGACCTAGACTCTCAAATTTGTGATCCAGTTCAAATTTTCAAATCAATATTGACTCTTATTTTGTTACCCAATTTGAATAATATTTTAGAGACAGTTTTGATTCCCACACCTGTCATTCTTGAACTTGAATCACCAATATTAAGTCACATTCCATTGTGAGAAAATGTATGTGAACTTGAGTTTCAACTTCTTGATTTGGAACCACTTTCTGAACCAATCTCGACTCCTGAAGCTTTACTTGACATAAGTCACTTTCCTGAGTCGGTATTAGTTCCCGTACTTCCTAATTCCAAGTCAATCATTCTATCTTTTCACACTCCATTTTGGGACAAGGCGATTAACAAAATTGACTCTGAAATTAATTATGAAATTTAAAAATTAGATGGGGTAAAATATTTAATAAAAAGGTCATATATACATCATTTTAGTGGGTTATATAAAAGAGATTTCTAGTGGGTTTTTTTGAACTCTACGAAAATTCGATTGGGCCACATTTCGTGGACCAATCAGACCACCACCTTAAGGTAATTTTTTTCCTCTCTTTCTACTTTTTCATGCATTTATGCATTAATTCATACATTGAGGACAATGCATGAGATAGGTGTGGGGGAGGGTCTAACATAACTTAGGTTTTTTTCTTTTTATAAAAAAGAAAAAATTATTAATATTTCTTTACTTTTAAAATTTTTTTGAAAATAAAAACAATATTTTGACATATTTTTTGTAAGAAATTAAGTCAATTTTAAGGAATAAGAGAATCATAATTAGGATTTTTTATACTTGGTCAAAATAAGATTATTTATTTGATTTCTAAGGATAGGAAGAAAGATTATGAAAGTAATTTAATCTTGATCTTTACCTTGAAGAAATATGCACACCTCATACACTTACATACTTAAGGTTCAAAAACAAAGATTCTTATGCCTTATAAAAAAGAGAAAAAAAGAAAAAAATATATCTATGAAAGATGAACAAATCTAATTATTGATTAACTAGGTGCTTTGGCCTAAGTAAGCCTTCGTATTTATGGAAATATGATTAGATAAATTTGAGAAAAAATTATACATAAAAATTCTCTGATTAAGCTGGGTATTTGTGCCTAATAAAGCATAAGTATTCACGCCTAAAAGCGGTTCATATAATAAAATCCTTAGTTTTGAGGCCTTGTTTGCTTGATTCCTTAAGTCCTTGGGGTATTTTCTCACCCGGTGCCTGATGGGTAGTAAAAAGTGCATATTTATCACCACATTCACTATCATATTTCCCTATTTATTCTTTTAATTATGCACTATTACTAATATTTTATTATTTAATGTGTGCAGGCCTTGAGTAATTAAAAAATAAAGAAATAAAGCCTGAATGAAGCCCAAAAGCCCAGAAAGCCCATGCAAAAATTGTAGTAATTTAGAAGTCTCTATATTATCTAACCTAATCTAAACTTGGATTTTAAATTCTTTATTTAAAATCTAAGGGAAGAAAAGGGAGGATAAGATAGAACTCCTAATTGTTAAAAGAAGAGGAAAAGGATAAGATGAGATGGACTTCTACTCAACCCTAGTTGCTTGCAAGACAAGGCTGAAGAAGTAGGTAAAATATCAATCAAAATTTTGGCGCCGTTGCCGGGGAGGGACGGTAAGTTTTTCTCTAAAAGAAAAAAATAATAACATAACTAATTCTTTTATTCTTTCTGTTTGCAGGTTTGGAGAACAGGAAAATTAACAAGCAGCAAGGACATATAGCAACTCTGTGCCTCTGCCCTCGAAGGCAGAGCAACAGGGCCTACTATAGAGCCGCGGTTCCGCGGCAAAAGTCGCGTTTCCGCGGCCTGAGTAGTTAACTACTCACCCTGTTTTCTGTAGGTTGCTGCTACTTGCAAATCTGGTTTACTGCTCTGTTAAATTTCGTTCTGTGATAAACCTGTACACTGCTAATTAATTAACATTAACCTATTTGTTGAAAAAAATAAAAAAAAATTAGACGCTTGCATATAGGCACGTGTCATTTAATTTTTTTATTTTTTGTTGAAGAGTGCTGGAGACAAGGTACGTTCGCATTGCATATAGACTAGGAAGTACCCTTGGCTGATTTATCTGCTTTGAGTGAATACTTATCTATTGCTTTACACGTGCACTAAATTGACTTAAGGGCATGTCCTATAAATAAGATAAGGTGGGGATTTCATCACCCTTCCTTGGCCCATAAACAATCTCCTCACTCACTAACCCAAGCCTAACTAAAAATTAGTAGACGTTGGCCCTAGGGACATCTCGGACTCAATTAGAAGATTATCCTAAGGGGGAACAGTGTTGAAAATTGACTCCTGCCAAATCAGTGTCTAGGAAGGGGATTGAGGGCCGAAAGCCCGAAGATTGGTGGTTATTTAATTAAGGAACGTCTTTGACGGAAAACCTCCCACCACTCTTGCCCTGACCTGGCTGATTAACTTGTGGTCAAAGTCTACACCCTACCTCCCGTGGACAGTCTAACCAGTTAGGAGTCGTCTAGGTCATAGGTCTACCCTAACTTAGGTTAGAAATTTTTTTTTGTTTGCTTGTTTGTTTTCTTTTTCTTTGTTTGTGTTTGTGTGATATGGCCTATAACAACAATTTTTTCAATTTTAATGAGGATCCATATTACACACCAACTTCTTTTTCGGATATTACCAACCCGGCATATTATAATTTTGACCAACCTAGTGTGCCGGAATGGTCTTATCCAAATGAATATAACCCATACCCCCCATCTTATGACCATAATTTTCTTACCACTTTCAACTCTTCACAGAGTTTATGGGGTTTCGCTTCCCCCGAGTCCAATTTTCAACCAACTTGTCCTCCATATCCACCTTGTCCACAATATTCCCAAGATTCATACTCAGATCCACCCATTCAGAATAGAAAACCATCTATCCGGGAAATGATGAGTATGCAGGAGTCCAAGCAACAATCACCATCAATCTTAGACATGATGATGCATGAGTCCACCGACTCACAACTTCATCACGATTGTCCCAACAACACTTCCTCTTTTCAAGTCCAATCACAAAATGATGCACCAACTGACTATGAAAAGATGCTTAAAGCCATGACTCAGGGTAGATTAGCTCGTGATCATGAAATAGATATGATGGTTCAATCTTTACGTTCTCACCATTCGGCCAATTCTGCTTTCGCTGACCACTCTCTTAGAGCAGAAGAGTCACGTTGCTTTAGACAACAAGATTCTAATTCAGTACCATCATTTGAGCTTGCCGAAACTCCAATTGATAGTTTGGTAAGTTATTCCTTTCCTGAAATAGAACTTGAGTCTCCCACTTGGTGATTCAATTTTACTTCCTGATTCAATAATGACTCCGGTGTCTCCACCTGATTTTACTTTTCCCGAGTCAACATTGGATCCTGTGCCAATTCATCATGAAATTGAATCACCCATTTTTGTTGATCATATTGAACTTGACCAATTTTATAATTTTGAAAGTCCCATGGATAAATTGGCAAGTTCTCATTTTTACGATATTGAGCTCAATGAGAAATGTGACCTAGATTCTCAAATCTGTGAGCAAGTTTAAATTCCCAAATCATTATTAACTCCTGTTTTGTTACCCGACTTAGGTAATCTTTAGAGTCAGTTTTGATTCCCACACCTATCATTCCTGAACTTGAATCACCAACATTGAGTCACATTCCATTGTGGGAAACTGATTGTGGACTTGAGTTTCAACTTCTTGACTTGGACACACTTCTTGAACCGAGCTCGACTTCTGAACCCTTACTTGATTTAAGTTTCTTTCCTGAGTCGGTATTCGTTCCCGTACTTATAATGTCCAAGTCAATCATTCCATCTTTTCACACTCCATTTTGGGACATGGCGGTTGACACAATTGACTCTGAATATAATTATGAAATTTGGAATATGGGGTGGAATTGTTAAAAAATAATACATACATTTTAGTGGGTTATACAAGAGAAATTTTTGGTGGGTTCCTCCGTGAAATACTACATTATCTTGATTGGGTAGCAACGTTTGGCCCAATTAGACCACCACCGGAACCACCACCTTGAGGTAACATCTGCCTTCCCTTCTTCTTTTTCATGCATATATGCATTCATTCATACATTGAGGACAATGCATGAGATAAGTGTGGGGGTAGGCTTTACTAACATGCTAACATAGGTAGAAACTAACAAAAAAAAATTTGCTAAAAAAAAAAATTATAAAAAGGACAATATTTATTATTTAATAATATAAATTTATTAAAGTCTTGATTATGTAAGAATTATCTCATTTTAAACCTGTAATCTTGTGTTTATTTTCATAAAAAAAGATTTAGATGAGTTAACAAGTTACTAATCTTTTTTCATTTAACCTAGATAGTTTCTAAGATTTAGTTACTCATAATTAGATCAAGAACAACATAGATATAATAGCAAACTAAATTTTTAAAATGAGAACTTACTTACTCAAGTAACCAAGGCCACAAAATAAGACTTATTATATATATGTTGGTTTTTATTTTTCATCACATTTTGAAGTGAATATTAATGCTTCTTGAGAAACCAATTCAGCTTAATCAGTGAATTTTCCTTTTTTTTTTTAAATTTTTTATGAGGCACAAGGGTCTCTGTCTTAGAATCCTAGATATGCATTAGGTATGCACATTTCATTAAGGTAAAAATTAAGACTAAGTACTTATTCAATTTCTCCTCCTATACCTAAAAATTCAACAATTTATTTATTTTGACCAACAGTTTAATTTATAGCAGTGATACATAAAAACTATGTAATACTATGCCCGGCTCTTGAAAACCTTGTTTTCTCCCTGTTTGTACCTTAGTCGGCTATTATATGGCCTAGTTAAAGCCAATCAGGGTTGTAAGTTTGACTAAAAAAGTCAAACTTATAACCTTGATTGGCTTGAAGTAGGCACAATAGAAACAAGATTAATTAGTTACAAAGAAGATATATAAATACCACTCTCAGCTCTTAAAAATCATGTTTGTCTTTCGTTTGGACCTTAATTTGACTCTTACAAGGCCTAGTAGGCCAATAAGGGCAGAAGGTTTGACTTTTGGTCAAACTTCCGAATTAAGTCTAGAACAAGTTTAATTAGTAGTAATTATACATAAAAACTATGTAATACCACTTTCTCCTTTTAAAAACTGTATTTTCTTCTAGTATGGACCCTATTCAGCTCTTATAAGACTTAGTTCAGGCTAATCATAGGTGAAAGTTTGACTCTTTATCAAACTTCTCAATTATCCCCTCCTGGTATTAGAGCCATATCTTTTGCATGTTAGTTACTATATGTGCGTAGAAATTGCATACTATAACTGGTACATCTTGGAAATCTTGTCAGTCCGTTGGTAAGCTTGTGAGTCCGTTGGCAAGCCTTAGGGTGTTCCAGGCGTTGTGTTCCAGGCATAGTTCCAAGTCAACCAATAGTTCAATATACAGTCGGTTAGTTGCTTGTTGTATTCTAAGTAGGCGTTGACAAGCGTTGGTAAGCAAGTGAGTCCGTTGGCAAGCCCGTGTGATAGGGTGTTCCAGGCGTTGTGTTCCCGTGTTCCAGTCTACCAAGAGTTCAGCTCACAGTTAATCACACACTAGTAATGACTAATATTGTTAGAAGAATGCTTCTAGGTCCTAGATCGACCTCAGGATCGAATAGAAAAGTGGTGAAAAATAGAGAAGATATAGTTCAAGAAGATTAGTTAGAGTGGAGTATTCCAAATGAAAGAATAGAGAATGTTTACAGTATAGGTACCTTTGATTTCAAGACCTCATATGCTATTAAGATTCATGAAGAAACATTTAATATTCAAAACAAATCCCAAACTATTCAACTATTATCCAAACTAGCGTTACAAGAATTCCTTAGGAAAGGATATCGATATATTCATTTTGGATTAATACAAATAGCCATTAAACCTCTAGTACACACTGGCGTTGATATTCCTGTTTATACAGCCTTAAGGGATAAAAGACTCAAGAGATATAAGTCATCCATCCTATCCATGATTCAAACTAATATATGTAATGGACCAGTTTACTTCAACTGTATGCCCAACTACTCAGTATCCATAACAGACCCACTATTCCTAGATTCATTGATCCTAGACATCCACTTGTAAGGTGATGAGTTCGAAAGATTCACCGAACTGAAAGTTCACCTAGAGGGGGGGTGAATAGGTGATGGCTAATCTAATGGTCACTTAATGACAAATAATGCGGAAGCAAAAATTATAATGACCAAATTAAACTTATTACACTAAACACCAAGTTTAACACAAGAGTGTTGCCGAATTCCCCGTGAAGGGCTCTGGACAAACTCCTCTAGATTCCCCTTGAATGGGTTGAGGTGCAGCGTTGGCTCTTTTGGTTGAATACAAGTGTTAGCAACAATCCCACGCAAGTATATCAATTAAGCACAAATGAATATATCAAGCATATAAAGATAGACAATAATTGAATGCAAGATATAAACAAGGGAGAGAGAGAGAAATGGCAATCGCAAATACAAAGGTATGTTTCGAGGTTCGAGCACACTTGCTCTACATCCCCGCCTTCGACACACGAAGGATTTCTACTATGCAAGATCCCACTGGATCTCTCCTCGGTGCCGCAACACCTACAAGCCCTCGGACTCCCTAGTCCCGTACACACGCAAGCTCACTAGCTTGCCGAGGCCGCACCTTAAAACAACCGAGTCCGCACCCGAACTCAAAACAACGTGGACACACACGTCCGCCTCCTCAAAGTGACAAATGAAGTCTTTGGTGATCACAACACTTTGATCACCTAAAAACAGTCTCACTACAATACTCCTATAGGATGAATAGATCAATGGATGCTCAAGTGTTTGTGTAAGAAAACAAGGAAAGAATCTTTGGTGAAAACTCAAGAAAATCTCTTTTACACTCTTGATAAACTCTCCTTTTAATTGGAAGTATTGGCTCTAATTTTGTGGAGAAAAACCTCTGGAATGAATGGGAAAAACTGGCTCTAAGAGTCTCCAAAATCTTGGCTCAAAACAATGACCAAATCCCCAAATTTATAGGCCAGAAAAATATAGCCGTTGGGGTCTGTCAGGCCTGCCGGTCGACCCGGCCGGTCGACCCGTAACGGTCAAAAATCTGACCGTTGGAGCCTTCGGTCGACCCGCCCGGTCGACCCAGAAGAACAGAGAGCACTGCTCTCAGTTCCGGTCGACCCGCCCGATCGACCCGCCTACTAAACTGACAGACGTGCATTGTTCTGTGCACGTCGGTTGACCCTTGCGGTCGACCTCCCCTTGGTTCCGGTCGACCCGCCCGGTCGACCGACCTCTGTGCAATGGGTTAACTTGGAGCATAGTTTTGAGGTCTAAAACGTTCGAATTTGGGAATAAGAATATAGGATGAAGTTGTAGATATTGAAGTCTTCGTTCTAATGCAACTTAAATCAAATCAATATCATTTCAGAATTAAAAGTTATCAATAAAATACTAAAAGGTATCAAATCAGAAACTGTAAACTGTTTTTAGAACAAGAACAGACTTCAACCCAATATTTGACATTCTTAACATTTAAATCAGAAATTATTATTGAATATTAAATGTAGCTCTGAAAGTCATCTTTAAAATGCAATTTAAATTATGTTAATTAAATATAAGAATCAAAAGTTATGACTAGAAAACTAAAAGAATGTCGAGCAGATCAGCAGAACGGTCGACCGCCCGGTCGACCGAGAAAACCCGAGAGTTCTAAAATGGTTTTGGTTAAAAACACATGTATATTTGAAACACCAAAAACCAAAACGGTATTTTTCTAGAACTAAAAATCTTTTATGAAAACACATATAAATCAAGAGTGTGTGTGTGATATGAACTTGAGCAATCCACCAACTATTCTATCCTTTACATTTTAACTAAAATAAAATCTTATAAAAACAAACCTAGACACAAGTCTTGATCTTGAAGTCTTCCCTTGAAGTCTTCTCATCTTCTTGACTTGGTCCAAGTTTGATCCAAAAACTCCTTGGATCACACCGTGCTAGCTCCAAATCTTGACATTTTATCCTTTGTTGAGCTATGCACCTACTACGATCTTGATAATGAATCTGTCACTAATTAAACACAAAATCATTAGTAATCATAACTTCATGAGTTGATCATCATCAAAACTAGGGTGATAGGCCTTTGTGCCAACAATCTCCCCCTTTTTGATGATGACAAAACTCGTGAAGTTATATATGCATGGATTAAAGTAAAGCTTCAAAGAAGCTCCCCCTTAACTCATGCATAACAAATAAATAATAGATATGGCAATGAGGCACATGAATATGTATGCAAGTTTAGAGATAAAACATGCAACAAGTATAAATCAAAATCTTTTTCTCCTATTTACAATACAAAAATATATATGCATAAACATAAATCTTACTCAACCATGCATATAAACTCAAAATCTTTCTCCCCCTTTTTGTCAATCATCAACAAAGGGTTCAAAGAGAAATCAAATCAAACAAAATTTCTCCCCCTTTTTGTCAAAAACAAAAAGATCAAGAAGGGGTAATACAAATCAATCAATAAAGATTTATATGCGATATACATTCATGAAGAGGAAGACGCTAAGTTAGCTTCCCTACACATATGCATTACATAAAGAAGGAATGACAAACCGTAACTCACATAACACATATTATGTAATGCATAAGAGGAGATGTGAAGCTCCCCCTATACACGTATATCATATAAAGAAGAGTTGTCAAGCTCCTCAATTTATAATATACTCAACATGAATCTATATGTAAGAGAGATGTTAAGCTTTCCTTGCATATAGGCAATACAAATCAAAAATTTTGAATTTCTCAAACAAAATTTTGAATTCTCTCGATAAAACAAATTTTGAATTTTGATATCAATTTTGAAAATGATCAATTGTAAAATAGTGATCAATAATAAGGTAATGATCAACCATATTGATACCAATTGAAGAGTAAGCTTATCATATACTCTACCATGTGAAGAATTTGTACTAGTTAATATGAAAATGTTTTAAAAACTAGTATGGAATCCTTCAAGAAAGGAATAAAGCAAAAATGTCAATTAATCTTAATATTCCTTTAAATCATCACACTTTTTTTTTATTAAAAACAAAATTTATATTTCAAGATATATGTATGTTTTGACAACACAATAAGTATACATACACATCTCTTAAACACAATTGAGTCCATATAAATAGATTTGCATTAAAGGCAAATGACTCAAGTGGTATACATGTATATCTTAAAGTTTGACAAAATACACATATACATGAAATGAAAACACATGATCATAAATCAAATTCAAAAAGTGGGAATACAAGTTTAAAAATGTATGTATCATCAAAACCAAGCAATACAAGCACATTTCATGGGTTCAAATAAGCATTCAAGCACAAATATAAATAGATTTATTTGTGGCACATGATATGTACAAGTATAAATCCTAGTGTTGACAAAAACTAACATATAAACTAATATTCAAATCATGAAGCATCAAATAAATTTTGAGAACACAAAAGAATTTATGATTGAAGAATAGTAAGATCATGTGTATGTCTCATAAACTAATTTGAAGAACAAACAACTAGTTTAAATAGATTTTTGACAAACTAGTTAAAGATCCTTCAAATACATCAAATCATATGTTTTTCATGATTTATACTAAGTACATAAAAATTCAAGCACTCATAGTCTATAAATCTCAAAATTATCTTGAAAAGTAAAAGATGAGTGTTCAAAGGTTATGTAAATGGTATTTTCATGAAAATAGACAATGAAGCTTAAAAAGATTATAAGTCACATTTTTAACAAATCAACTCAAAATCTTCTTTCATAAAATCAACAAACTTCTAGGTATATGTATGATTTATCCAAATCTAACAATATGCATACATATCCCAAATATAAAAGAGTCTATTAAATGTATTTGTATGAAGGCAAGAGACTCACGGGTATACATGTATATTTATTAGATTTGAATTAATAATACATATACATGAAGTAAAGCACAAAAATAGGCAAAAAACATGTATAAAAGAGAATCATCAAAACTAGTCTATACATATGCATATAGTGGATACAAATGAGCATGAAGTTCAATATATATGAGTCAATTGTAGTTCACTATTCATATATGTATAAATGCAAGTTTAACACATTCTACATCTAAGCATGTAAATACCACATGAAGCACGCAAAAATATGAACATGCTATGAATATGATAAATGAACTAGCATGTACATAAAAAGTAGGAGTTTAGAGATTGTTACCAATACTAAAGCTCCTAACATGGTGGTTGTCCCACCAAAGCTCCTTGATAGTGATGCATCCCAAAAGTATGTCCATCATGTCCAAGTGCATCCACTACCAAGACACCAATCCTCTCACGTCTTGTGAGAGCCCTCACCTACATCAAAAGCAAAAGGTGGGGGTTTTGGTACCCATATTTTCTTGGGTCCTTTGGGGTTAGTCTTGTAAGGAACCCAAAATCTTTTATTAACAAAATTATAATGATTTAACCTATCATAACAAAATTTTGCTAAATGGCCTTTGCGGCCACAATGTGTACATACGTACACCTTAGTATGCTTATGTGAGTATGTATGATCATGGTGTGCAACATAAGCATGATGATGTGCATGAATGGATGGAGTTTGTTTCTTTGAAAACATAGACTCCAATCTAGTGTGGTTGAATGCACAAGAGTTCAAGGTTGAACTCAAATCATTAATTTTATCTTTCAAAACATTAATCTCACTAGTGGTGGCATGAAAAGCATGGTGAGATATAGAATCATTTTCTTTTTCTTTTTACAAACATCTTCTTTTTCTTTTTCACAAATTTTTCTTTTCAAAGACTTATTTTCTTGAAAAACAACTTCCTTTTGTTTTTCCACCAAATCAACTTTATTTTTCAAAATAGTGTTTCCTTCACAAAGATTATTTAATTTAGAAAGCAAGGAAACATTCTCATTTTTCAAATCTTTATTTTCCTTTTCTAAGCATGCAAAGTTATTCCTAAATGAATCATGTTCTTTATGCATGCAATCAAATTTCTTTTTCAAATTTTTATTTTCTTTTCTAATCATGTTATATTTTTCAAGCAATAATTGGCAAAATGTAGTGAGCTCATCATATGACATGTCTTCATCATCTAGCTCGGATTCGGTGTTTACCTCAAGGGGGTTATCCCCTTGGACCATATAGCATACGTTGGAGGTGTCGCTTCCAACGTCCGAATCGCTCCCGGCATAGTATAGATCCTTTTCGCCAAGGGAGGTGATGATGTTCCAAACTACAAAAGCCGAATCAATGTTAGCAACCCTAAATAAGTAATCATCATTTAGGGTACTCTTCAAAGCATGTAGGGCTTTTGCATTAGCCTCAAAATTCTTACCATCTAAACAATATGCATTATTAGTTGTGGCAAGGTAAACATGAATGCCTAAGGCTTTGAGGTACAAAGACATCTTAACCTTCCAAATTTGGATGTTAAGAATGTCAAAGGTGGGTGGTGACATGAAGTCCATGGTGTGTGTACAAATAATGTGATCAGCCTAAAAGTAGGATCTTTAACTCAAGGTTGTTAGACCCAAATCAGAGTATCAAGCTCTGATACCAATTGAAAGTTCACCTAGAGGGGGGTGAATAGGTGATGGCTAATCTAATGGTCACTTAATGACAAATAATGCGGAAGCAAAAACTATAATGACCAAATTAAACTTATTACACTAAACACCAAGTTTAACACAAGAGTGTTGCCGAATTCCCCGTGAAGGGCTCTGGACAAACTCCTCTAGATTCCCCTTGAATGGGTTAAGGTGCCGCGTTGGCTCTCTTGGTTGAATACAAGTGTTAGCAACAATCCGACGCAAGTATATCAATTAAGCACAAATGAATATATCAAGCATATAAAGATAGACAATAATTGAATGCAAGATATAAACAAGGGAGAGAGAGAGAAATGACAATCGCAAACACAAAGGTATGTTTCGAGGTTCGAGCACACTTGCTCTACATCCCCGCCTTCGACACACGAAGGATTTTCACTATGCAAGATCCCACTGGATCTCTCCTCGGTGCCGCAACACCTACAAGCCCTCGGACTCCCTAGTCCCGTACACACGCAAGCTCACTAGCTTGCCGAGGCCGCACCTTAAAACAACCGAGTCCGCACCCGAACTCAAAACAACGTGGACACACACGTCCGCCTCCTCAAAGTGACAAATGAAGTCTTTGGTGATCACAACACTTTGATCACCTAAAAACAGTCTCACTACAACACTCCTATAGGATGAATAGATCAATGGGTGCTCAAGTGTTTGTGTGAGAAAACGAGGAAAGAATCTTTGGTGAAAACTCAAGAAAATCTCTTTTACACTCTTGATAAACTCTCCTTTTAATTGGAAGTATTGGCTCTAATTTTGTGGAGAAAAACCTCTGGAATGAATGGGAAAAACTGGCTTTAAGAGTCTCCAAAATCTTGGCTCAAAACAATGACCAAAACCCCAAATTTATAGGCCAGAAAAATATAGCCGTTGGGGTCTGTCAGGCCTGCCGGTTGACCCGGCCGGTCGACCCGTAACGGTCAAAATCCGACCGTTGGAGCCTCCGGTCGACCCGCCCGGTCGACCCAGAAGAACAGAGAGCACTGCTCTCAGTTCTGGTCGACCCGCCCGATCGACCCGCCCACTGAACTGACAGACGTGCACGGTTCTGTGCACGTCGGTCGACCCTTGCGGTCGACCTGCCCTTGGTTCCGGTCGACCCGCCCGGTCGACCGATCTCTGTGCAATGGGTTAAATTGGAGCACAGTATTGAGGTCTAAAACGTTCGAATTTGGGAATAAGAATATAGGATGAAGTTGTAGATATTGAAGTCTTCTTTCTAATGCAACTTAAATCAAATCAATATCAATTCAGAATTAAAAGTTATCAATAAAATACTAAAAGGTATCAAATCAGAAACTGTAAACTGTTTTTAGAACAAGAACAGACTTCAACCCAATATTTGACATTCTTAACATTTAAATCAAAAAATTATTATTGAATATTAAATGTAGCTCTGAAAGTCATCTTTAAAATGCAATTTAAATCATGTTAATTGAATATAAGAATCAAAAGTTATGACTAGAAAACTAAAAGAATGTCGAGCAGATCAGCAGAACGGTCGACCGCCCGGTCGACCGAGAAAACCCGAGAGTTCTAAAATAGTTTTGGTTAAAAACACATGTATATTTGAAACACCAAAAACCAAAACGGTATTTTTCTAGAACTAAAAATCTTTTATGAAAACACATATAAATCAAGAGTGTGTGTGTGATATGAACTTGAGCAATCCACCAACTATTCTATCCTTTACATTTTAACTAAAACAAAATCTTACAAAAATAAACCTAGACACAAGTCTTGATCTTGAAGTCTTCCCTTGAAGTCTTTCATCTTCTTGACTTGGTCCAAGCTTGATCCAAAAGCTCCTTGGATCACACCGTGCTAGCTCCAAATCTTGACATTTTATCCTTTGTTGAGCTATGCACCTACTAAGATCTTGATAATGAATCTGTCACTAATTAAACACAAAATCATTAGTAATCATAACTTCATGAGTTGATCATCATCAAAACTAGGGTGATAGGCCTTTGTGCCAACACGAACAAGTAGCTGTCATGTATAAAATGTATTTCAAATTAATGAGTTCTCACATGAACCCTAACTTCAAGTTGATCAGTTCACCTACTCAAGAGGAAACTGTCCTACTTCAGATTGAAGCAGAACAGTCAAAAACCTTCGTCCCCAAGAGGCTAAAGTGGAATGAGATTACAATCCCAGAAGAATTCAAAATAGAAAATCTCCAAATTCCTAGAGATATAGAGAGAACAGAAATCTCTGACATCATAGAAGAAACTGACGGAACAGTATTAATAAGATTTAATTCATTTAAGGAAAGACCTTCAACTTCCTATAGGTACGCAGAACCTAGTAGGAAATCATGTTCAGAATATTCATTCCAACAACCAATCAAAGTATTCCATAAGTCACCTCTTCCAGAAGTAAATCCAGAAAGTTACTCTCCAACATCATCCCAAATGAGAGCAGACTTCACTGGAGAAATTAATATGATTACCAAACCATTTGTTAACAAAAGCTTCGAATTAATGAAAGACTTTAGTAAATCCAAATATTCCAATTGGTTTTACAAATTTAATTCAAAATACCAAGAGATACTGATAAAGAATGGATTACCACCATGGAAGAAAACAAATTTGATTTCGAATTCGAAGTATGGTTAAAATATTATCTAGAAAAACAAGGAATTCAAAACCCATATGAACAATCTCAAATTAATGTCCAAACAAGTTTATATAAAAAGTGGCAACTGACAGATGGAAACATTGTAACTTCAATTCATCCACCATTACAATCCGTAAAAATCACAACTAATAAGGAGAAGTCACGGCTTCACCTTTCAAACGAGGAAAAAATACTAATGAACCACTCAATATTGAAGATATTAAGAAGGTATACCATCAAAACAATTATTACATACTATAACACAGCAAATTGACTACTTAACAACAGAGATCAAGAAAAATCAAAAAGATTCAAACCTTAAGTTTTCACAAAGTTATTCAACACCACATTTCCAACTAAATAGTTTACCAGTAGATACGAAGAGAAGATTCAACCGATAAGTTTACTAGGAAGAATAACTCAAGCCTTAAATAAGATAAATGAAAACACTCCAAGTACTTCAAGACTAAACACTATTGAAAAACACGATAAATCAGAATCTGATGATGATTCAGATAATTCAAATAATTCATTAATACAGCAGGTAAATCAAATAGAAGATGATATTCAAGGAGCAGACCAAAACTTAGAAATTGATCGAATTAATACAAAATACAAGAAAAATAATAATTCATATAGAAATAACTGGAGTAACAACCATAATTCGTATAACTGGCGCAGAGGCGACACTAAGAATTACTACCCTAGGCCAACACCTCCGGATATTCAATACGAAGAAAAGGCAATATTCAAATCAAGTTATGATGGTATCTCCGTCTACGAATGGAACATAGATGGGAAAAGTAAATATGAAATACTCAATACTTTACAAGAAATAGGTACGGCCGTAACAGCCTACAAAACAAACAAGTTACCAGAACAAAATGCCACAGTTTACATAGTCACTGGATTCACTGGACAATTAAAATATTGGTGTGATAATTCTTTAACCCTAGAAGAAAAACAAACCATCCTAAACCATGAGATTGAAGTAGAAGATGCTCAAGGAACTATTACTAAGAAAAATGATTCAGCCAATTATCTCATTGTCACGATAGCAACACACTTTGTAGGAAATCCTGCAGAGGAATTAGGATCTTCAAAAATATTCCTTACTAATTTAAGATGTCCAACCCTTTCCGATTTCAGATGGTATAAAGACATGTTCCTGACTCATGTATTAAAACGATCTGATTCTACCAAGTCCTTTTGGAAAGAAAAATTCATAACAGGATTACCCAATTTATTCTCCCAAAGAGTTTTTACAAGTATTAAAAAGGCCATGGGAGTTGAAGATGACAACATTGATTTTAGTAGCATAACATATGGTCAATTATTTGCATTCGTTAAAAAAGAAGCATTACAAGCATGCCAAGAGTTGAAATTCCAAGCCAAGTATGGCAACAAACGTAAAGAGATGGGTTCCTTCTGTGAAGCGTTTGGTATCACAGGAATAAGGGCTCCCTCAAAAGGAAAAAGATACAATCAAAAGATGATTACTCATAAAAAATACATACCAAGAAGACATAAGAATTCCCAAAATTATTCAAATGATAACTATTATCAAAATAAATCCAAACCAATCACCTATTACAATTGTGGGAAACCAGGGCCCACTTTAAATAGATGCAAATCAAAAAGAAAAAACAAAATTAATGAAATTATAGATGATCTATCAGGAGTAGAAATAACTACAAAAGAAAAATTAAAGGAGAGACTACAAATCTATTCTGAGATCAATAAAATATCCGATAACGATGACTTCTATAATTCATCAAGCTCAAATAATTCTGACAAATCACTTGTGCGTGTAAACAACTCAACATGATTAAGGGAAATACTGTAAGGACAAACAATTCAAAATCAAAAGAATTAATATTTGATATGATTCAACAAATTCCTGATCAAGAAAAACAAAAGGAACACTTAGAGAAATTAAAAACCCTAATAATAAATGATGAAGACGAGAAAGATAATCTGCTAACTCAACCTTTTAGTATTTCAAAACTTTTTGAAACCTATCCAATTAATACGAGCCTAAAGACCAAACCAAAAGACATTCACGAAATCCAAGTAGAAATAAAACAATTAAAAGAAGAAATTCAACACATTAAAGAGGATCTCCAGCACGTAAAAACAAAGAATTTAGCCAATGAAACACAAATGTGTATTATTCAACATAACATTAATAAAGGAAAAGAAATTACAATAGAAGAACCACCGTTCTCATTAAATGAAATTACTATTTCAACAACTGAACCTTCAAACTCTAAATTTATTTCGGTCATCAAAGGATTTAATTATCAAAAATGGTTCATACTAATAACCCTTGCAGTTAACAATTCCAAAGTGACTTTTACAGCCATGATTGATTCAGGAGCTGACCATAGTGTGATCAAAGACGGGATCTTTCCAATAAAGTATTATGAACCAACAAACGAAAAATTAGTAACAGCAAACAACTTGCCATTAAAAATTATGGGAAAATTAACAAGGATAACGATATGCAATGAAAAAATCTATTTCAAACACCAATTCATTATTGTTGACAACTTAAACACTGATGTAATATTAGGAATTCCTTTTTTAACTCAAATTTACCTATTCTGGATTGACCCAAACGGGTTAGGTACAAATATCATGGGACAAAAAATCTTATTTAAATTCATAACCCCTACGCAATACAAAGAACTAAGTACTTTACAAACTAATTCAATCTACCAGAGTATAAACTTGATTCAAGCAAAACAAAACTTTATGCATTCATCTCAGGAACTATTAGTTGAAACCTCAAATTCGTATCCCACACTTCCTTATTCTTTCCTGACTCATGAATTCTTGACTAGCAGATTCAAAATGAACGACGACAAAGGAAAGTCCTCAGTTCAAAAGACGGTTAATCCCAAAGACTATGAGATAAAGATCTCATCCCTTTCAACCTCTCCTATTCAAAGTCCTAATAGATTCCAGGTCCTCGGAAACATTCCCCCTCTTCCCTTCTCTGTACCAACTCCTGCAAAAATTCAAAATACCCCAAGGACTCAATCTGAGTCCTCTCCTTACTTCGTCAAAAAACACCCTGAACACCTACTCCTCACTACATTCACTGAAGCCCCTGACTATAAGTCACTATGCTCATTCGTTAATAAAATCATGCCCCTCGGCTGTCAATGGCTGCCCGATGATCCTCTCAAAACTCAAAGATATTATGAACTAGTCCTCATTGATTCTGGCTCAATCGAACTCTATCATACCATGGATAGAAGCGATCCAGACAGAGTCTCTTACTCCAAATGTATCATCAAGAAGGTAATTCGACCAACAGAATGGGCGTCTCTCGCCACAATGAAAGAATTCACCGTCAACTATATTACAAAGGGATACACTTATCATGACTACAGAATGGCCTGGTATCGAACATTTCTTTATAGACCATTCGATCATTCATGGTTCTTCACTTTCCATTCGAACTGTCAAGCAGAGTTCCCCATATGGTTTTACGAATAGTGGCATTCATACGGGCCTACTACAGACATACTACCACCAGCAGCACTCAAGGGATTCAACCACTATTTGTTCAAAGCAAAAGGACTACATTATATTAAAGCAGTTCAGTTTTACAAAGAATTCAAAGTGTCATGGATCTTCTGCTGGAGCTATAAAATCTCCCAGCATTATTGCATTGCCGACAAATTCCCGATGAGCCTATTCCGAGAGTTCAAAATTAAATGGTGGGACAAATTTAACCTAACCGTATGCTCAGAGTCAACAGTCAACGAATTCCTTAGCACTGGCAAGAAAATTCAACAGCAAATCCAGCAGGTCTCTAAACAAATTGACTCCACCTCAACTCCAAAAATCAGCTCCAAAGCCCCCATCCAACTCCAATATAACTCAGACTCGGACTCAGACAATGAATTCCAACAATTCCTTCAATTTCAAAATTCAAGAAGATGCAAAAACAATTCCACAGATCACAAGCCAACTCTGTATCATCCTCCGCCTCCACTGACCCAATAGGTGGTCAGGATCCTTTTGAAATGTAAAAAAAAGGGGGGGGGGAAGAAAAGGAAAAAGAAAAGAAAGAAGATTCAAAATATTCAAATATTCACAGACAAGATTCAAAAGCAAAAGCAGATTCCAAAGCTGGCCTCGACAAGACTCAAAGCTGCAGATTCCTTCGCCGACAAAGCTCGACAAGACTCCTGACAAAGGCGACAAGACACAAAGCTGACCCGCCGACAAGATTCCAAAGTGAAAGCTGACTCAAAAGCAGACAAGACCCAAACTGACTTGCCAAAGAAGATTCCAAGGACGACAAGACTCAAAGATAAAGCAAAAGCAGATTCCAAAGCTGACATGACTCAAAGCTGAAGCAAAGCAGACTCGACAAGACTCTCGACGAGACACAAAGCAAGATTCCAGCCAACTCATCACTCCAGAAGGCTCGACGCCTTCCTATAAATTGAAGACCACTTCATTCATTGAAAGGCAGAACTTGTAAGAAGAAAAATAGCAGAGCTTGTAATCTTCTCAAAATCCTCCTTAGAATTCTAAGTTGTATTCAAGTTACTTCCTGTATCCAGAGACACTTAATTCAAGCCAAGTTTCTGTATGCTCTCGCTTTTGCAATTCAATATTTTGCAATAATATTTCATCCTTTATTCCATATTCAAACATTTCATAGACTTTGCATTCATTTTCATTTGTCGATCAAAAGCTCACACAACAGGGTTGTATTGCGCACCTCCAACTCATATTCAAAGGAATCAATGAGGAAGAAGTACAGAACCCCTCACAGGGTATTCGGCTTCTAGTCCTGTTACGAGCGATCGTTCATACATACTGCTCATATTTACTGTGCATAATTCCTTCTGTACATCCCTATTCATCTCAACTGTTTTACTTCAATCTTAGTCATCTCCTTAGACCTGCATCATCACTACCGCATCACCACCACTCCGTCCTGTCCCTGGGTCCCCTCCTAGATACCAGGAGGGAACCCAGGGGTCAGGACAGGCTGAGAGTGGAGGTAGATACGATATAGACAGAGACTAATTAGAACTTTGAATTTATGTATGTATGAACAGTACTGTATGTATGAATAGTGTATGAACAGTACTGTATGAATGAATAGTATATGAACAATAATTATGAACAGTAATTATGAACAGTAATTATGAACAGTAATTGTGAATAGTAATTATGAATAGTAATTATTAATGAATGCAGGACGATCGCTCATGAACAGGACTAGAAGCCGAATACCCTGTGAAGGTTCTGAACTTCTTCCTCTAGATTCCTCTTGTAATGAGTTAGAGGTGTGCAATGCAACCCTGTTGTGAGAGCTTTTGATCGACATATGCGAGATCTAATAATAGATATGGGGTAAAGATGGAATATTATTTCAAAAGGATGAATTACAGTGGGGTCGAGAGCTTACAAAGCTTGTGTTGAGTTAATCTTCTTGGAGACTGGATACAAGAAGAAGTAGGAATACAGCTTGAAAGGAGAAGGGAGAGGATTTTTTATTACAAAGGGAACTCTGCTATTTTTCTTTTGCTCTGCCTTCAGTGGATGAAGAGGCCTTGAATTTATAGGGAAGAGTCGAGTCTTCTGAAGTGATGAGGTGGCGAGGAATCTTTGAGTCTTGTCGTACTTTATCGGAGAAGGAATCTGCTCTGTCGTCTTTTGCTTTTGTCAGTTGTCGAGTCTGCTTTGGAATCTTGCAGTTTTTTGTCTTGTCGTACTATGTCGGAGAAGGAATCTGCTTTGTCGTCTTTTGCTTTTGTCAGTTGTCGAGTCTGCTTTGGAATCTTGTAGTTTTGTGTCTTTTTGATGAGTGCTGGTCCTTTTGTCTTTTGTGGAGAATCTTTTGAGTGCTGATCCTTGAGTGCTGGTTCTTTGAAATCTTTTGTTGTTTTTATTGAATGATTCTCTTTTCTGTGGCTTTTGAAGCTGGCTGGCGAGTACTTGTCTGAAAGTGATGGTTTTTTTTTTACATGTCAAATGGATCTTGACCTCCTATCAGGTCGTGTGCTGGATCAATTAGTGAAGAGGATGCAGTGGAACTTGCTCGTGACTTGTCGAGGTGCTTTTGCATCTTTTTGAATTTCTGAAATTTTAGGAATTGTTGGAATTCGTCTGCAGAGTCGGAATCTTCTTGGATTGCCGTTGGAGCCTTTTGAGTTGGTTTTGAAGTTATTGGAGAATCCGCTTTCTGAGAAATTTGATGGATCTGATGTTGAAATTTTTTGCCTGCGGTGAGGAATTCACTGACTGCTGTTTCTGAGCATAGGTTCTGATTGAATTTGTCCCACCACTTGATTTTGAATTCTCAGAATAGGCTCATTGGAAATTTATCTGCAATATTGTAGTGCTGAATGATTTGGTAGTTCTAGCAGAAAATCCATGGTACTTTGAATTCCTTGTAGAATTGAACTATTTTGATGTAATGTAGTCCCTTAGCTTGGAAGAGGTAGCGGTTGAAGCCTTTGAGTACTGTTGGTGGTAGTATGTCGGTCGTAGGCCCGTATGAATGCCACCATTCATAGAACCATATTGGGAATTCTTCTTGACAGTTAGAATGGAATGTAAAGAACCATGAATGATCGAAAGGTCTGAGGAGGAATGCCCGATACCAGGCCATTCTGTAGTCATGATAAGTGTATCCCTTTGGGATGTAGTTGACCGTAAACTCCCTTGTTGTGGCGAGAGAGACCCATTCTATGGGCCGAACTATTCTCTTAATGACGCATTTGGAATAAGAGATCCTATCTGAATTGCTTTTGTCCATGGTGTGATAGAGTTCAACTGAGCCAGAATCAATAAGAACAAGTTCATAGTACCGTTGAGTTTTGAGTGGATCGTCTGGAAGCCATTGGCAGCCGGATGGTAGGATTTTATTTATGAATGAACAAAGTGTTTTATAATCAGGAGTCTCTGTGAAATTGGTGAGGAGTAAATGCTCAGGGTTTTTCTTAATGAAATATGGAGATGAGTCGGATTGAGGTCGTGGAGTACTTTGAGTTTTTGTTGGAGTTGTTATAGCAAAGGGAAGAGGAGGAAAGTTGCCAAGGACTTGGAATCTGTTGGGACTCTGAATAGGAGAGGTCGAAAGAGATGAGATCTTAATCTCATAATCTTTGGGATTGACCGACTTTTGAATTGGGGATTTTCCTTTATCTTCGTTTATCATGAATCTGTGGTCAGGAATCCATGGATTAAAAAGGGATTTTGTTTGAATGAAGTGTCTTGAATTATCATGAATGCATGGGGAATGCATGAATGATTTTCTTCTATAAATCAGATTTATGCTATGGTAAATTGAATTGGTTTGTAGGGTATTTAATTCTTTGTATTGGACAGGGGTTATGAACCTAAATATGATCTCTTGTCCCATGATTCTCGTTCCTAGTCCTTTTGAATCAACCCAAAATGGATAAATTTGAGTTAAGAATGGTATTCCTAATATTATATCAGTATTTAAATTTTCAATAGCAATGAATTGGTGTTTGAAACAAATTCTTTCATTACATATTGATATTTTTGTTATCTTCCCCATAACCTTTAAAGGTGAATCATTTGCTGTAATTAATTTTTCTTTTGTGGGTTCATAATTTTTTGTTGAGAGGATACCGTTTCTAATTACACTATGGTCGGCTCCTGAATCAACCATGGCGGTAAAGGTTATTTTTGAATTGTTGATGGCCAGAGTTATGAATATGAACCATTTTTGGTAGTTGAATCTCTCAATGGTGGTGACGAATTTAGGGTTTGAAGGGCGAGTGTTTGAAATATTTATTTCATTTAGGGAGAGCGGTTCTTCCAATGATTCTGATGCAGTTGTTTTTTCTTTTGCTTTATCAATTTGGTTTTGGATAAGGCACATTTGTGTTTCATAGGCTAAATTTTTTGTCTCTACTTGTCGTAGATTTTCTTTAATGTGTCTAATTTCTTCTTTTAATAGTTGTATTTCCGTTCGGAGTTTATGAATGTCGTTTGGTTTGGTTCCTAAATTAGTATTTATTGGATAAGTTTCAAAGAGTTTTGAAATACTGAAAGGTTGAGTTAAATTATCCTTTTCTTCTTCTTCATTAACTATTAGAGCTCTTAATTTTTCTAGATGTTCCTTTTGCGTTTTTAAATCAGGAATTTGTTGTATCATATCGAATATTAATTCTTTTGATTCTCTTTTTGAATTGCTTGTTCTGGGTATTTTTAAAGTATTTTATTTAATCATATTGATTCTTTTACATTCACAATCAGAATCGCTAGAGCTTGATGAATTATAAAGATCATCGCCATCGGATATCTTATTAATTTCAGAATAGATTTGTAGTCTTTCTTTTAGTTTTTTCCTTGCGTCGATGTCTACGTCTGACAGGTTTTCTATAATTTCGTTAATCTTATTTTTTCATTTTGATTTGCATTTACTTGTCATATGACCAGGTTTGCCACATTTGTAACAAGTAATTGGTTTGGATTTGTTTTGGTAATAATTTTGAGAATAGTTACGCCTTCGACCTTTATAGGGATTCATTTTTTGATTACGTTTCTTTTCAGTTGAAGGAGCCCTTATTCCTGTGATACCAAATGCTTCACAGAAGGAGCCCATTTCTTTATGTTTGCTACCATATTTGGCTTGGAATTTTAATTCTTGACAGGCTTGTAATGCTTCCTTTTTGACAAATGCAAATAATTGACCATATGTTATGGTGCTAAAATCAATATTATCGTCTTCAACACCCATAGCCTTTTTGATGCTTGTAAAAACTCTTTGTGAGAATAGATTGGGTAATCCTGTTATGAATTTTTCTTTCCAAGATGATTTGGTTGAATCCGTCCGTTTTAATACATGAGTTAGGAACATATCTTTATACCATCTAAAATCAGAAAGGGTTGGACACCTTAAATTAGTAAGGAATATTTTTGAAGATCCTAATTCTTCTGCAGTATTTCCCACAAAATGTGTTGCTATTGTAACTATGAGGAAACTAGCGGAATCATTTTTTTTTGTAACTGTTCCTTGAGCATCTTCTATCTCTATTTCATGATTTAAAATTGTTTGTTTTTCTTCTAATGTTAATGAATTATCCCACCAATATTTTAATTGTCCAGTGAATCCAGTGACTATGTAGACTGTGGCATTTTGTTCTGGTAATCGATTTGTTTTATAGGCTGTTGCAGCCATACCCATTTCTTGTAAAGTATTTAGTACTTCATACTCGCTTTTTCCGTCTATATTCCATTCGTAGACCGAAGTGCCATCATAGCTTGATTTGAATATTGCCTTTTCTTCATACTGAATGTCTGGAGGTGTCGGCCTAGGGTAATAATTCCTAGTTTGGCCGTTACGCCAGTTATTTTTGTATGAATTGTAATTGTTACTCCAATTATTATTTTTCTTGTATCTTGTATTAATCCGATTGATTTCTGGATTTTGATCTGTTCCTTGGATATTGTTTTCTATTTGACTTATTTGTTGTACTAATGAATTATCCGAATCGTTAGTAGACTCAGACTCTGATTCATTTTGTTCTTCAATAGTATTTATTTTTGATGTGCTTGGAATATTTTCATTAATTTTTTCTAGAGCTTGAGTTATTTGTCCTAATAAGTTCATTGGTTGAATCGTTTCTACTGGCAAACTAGTCGGCTGGAAATGTGGTGTTGAATAACTTAATGAAAACTTAGGATTTGACTCCTTCTGTATTCTTTTAATTTCTATTGACAGGGAATCAACTTGATGTGCTATGATGTGCAACATCTGATTTGAATAATTATTTTGATGGTATATCTTTTTAATGTCTTCTATGTTGACTGGTTCGTTGTTATTTTTCCCTCGTTTGAAAGGTGAAGCGGTTACTTCTCCTTCATTGGTTGGAATCTTGATAGATTGTAAAGGAGGATGGATTGAAGTTACAGTGTTTCCATCTGTTAGTTGCCATTTTTTATATAGGCTTGTTTGAACATCAATTTGAGATTGGTTGTAAGGGTTTTGGATACCTTGTTTTACTAAATAATATTGTAACCATATTTCAAAGTTGAAATTAATCTCATGTTTTTCTATGTCAGTGATCCATCTTTTTATTAATTGTTCTTGGTAAGTCCTATGAAGTTTTGAGAACCAATCGAACTGTTCGGACTCTTCTCGGAACTCTTTCATTAGTCTAAAACTATCGCTAATGAATGGTTCTTTAATCATATTGATTTTGCCGATAAAGTCTGGTCTCATTTGGGATGATGTTGGAGAGTAGTTTTCTTGATTAACTTCTAGAAGAGGTGATTTATGGAATACTTTGATGGGTTGTTAGAATGAATATTCAGAACATGAATTTCTACTAGGTTCAGCGTATCTGTATGAGGTTGAAGGTCTTTCTCTTACAGAGTTGAATCTGATTAATACTGTTTCGTCATCTTCTTCTATTATGTCTGAGATCTCAGTTCTCTCGATGTCTCTAGGAGTTTGGGGGTTTTCTATCTTGAACTCTTCTAGAATAGTGATCTCGTTCCATTTTAATCTTTTGGGGACAAAAGTCTTTGACTGCTCTGCTTCAATCTGAAGGAGAACAGTTTCTTCTTGAATAGAGGAGCCTATCATTTTGAATTTCGGGTTCATATGGGAACTCATTAATTTAAAATACATTTTATACATAACTGTTACTTGTTCGGTGAATCTTTCGAATTCATCACCTTGTAAGTGGACGTTTAGGATTAATGAATTTAGGAATAATAGGTCTGTCAAGGATACAAAGTAATTAGGCATACAGTTGAAGTAGACTGGTCCATTACATATATTAGTTTGAATCATGGATAGGATAGACGATTTATATCTCTTTATTCTTTTGTCTCTTAGGGCTGTGTATACAGGAATGTCTACACCAGTGTGGACTAAGGGTTTAATAGCAATTTGAATTAATCCGAAATGCATATAGCGGAATCCTTTCCTAAGGAATTCTTGTAATGCTAGATTGGACAATAATTGAATGGTTTGAGATTTATTTTGAATATTAAATGTTTCTTCATGAATTTTAATAGCGTATGAAGTTTTGAAATTAAAGGTGCCTATACTATAAATATTTTCTATTTTTTCATTAGGAATTCTCCATTCTAAAAAATCTTCATGAACTATATCTTCTCTACTCTTTACTACCTTTCTGTCTGATCCTGAGGTCGAACTAGAACCTAGAAACATTCTTCTAACAATATTGGTCATTACTTGTGCGCAATTAACTGAGGGGGTTGACCTTTCAGTAGACTGGAACACGGGAACACAATGCCTGGAACACCCTAATCTTAACGGGCTTACCAACGGACTTACAAGCTTACCAACGCTTACCAACGCCTACAAAATTCAACAGGTCAGTTGACACACACTTATGCTAACCAACATGCAAGAAACATGGCTCTGATACCAGGAGGGAACCCAGGGGTCAGGATAGGCTGAGAGTGGAGGTAGATACGATATAGACAGAGACTAATTAGAACTTTGAATTTATGTATGTATGAACAGTACTGTATGTATGAACAGTGTATGAACAGTACTGTATGAATGAATAGTATATGAACAGTAATTATGAACAGTGTATTTTGAATAAGGTTTATAATGTCCTCTTATTGTAGATTTCCTTTAATGTGATTAATTTCCTATAGACAGAGACTAATTAGAACTTTAAATTTATGTATGTATGAACTGTACTGTATGTATGAACAGTGTATGAACAGTACTGTATGAATGAATAGTATATGAACAGTAATTATGAACAGTAATAATGAACAGTAATTATGAATAGTAATTATGAATAGTAATTATTAATGAATGCAGGACGATCGCTCATGAACAGGACTAGAAGCCGAATACCCTGTGAAGGGTTCTGAACTTCTTCCTCTAGATTCCTCTTGTAATGAGTTAGAGGTGCGCAATGCAACCCTGTTGTGAGAGCTTTTGATCGACATATGCGAGATCTAATAATAGATATAGGGTAAAGATGGAATATTATTTCAAAAGGATGAATTACAGTGGGGTCGAGAGCTTACAAAGCTTGTGTTGAGTTAATCTTCTTGGAGACTGGATACAAGAAGAAGTAGGAATACAGCTTGAAAGGAGAAGGGAGAGGATTTTTGATTACAAAGGGGAACTCTGCTATTTTTTTTGCTCTGCCTTGAATGGATGAAGAGGCCTTGAATTTATAGGGAAGAGTCGAGCCTTCTGGAGTGATGAGGTGGCGAGGAATCTTTGAGTCTTGTCGTTATTTGTCGGAGAAGGAATCTGCTTTGTCATCTTCTGCTTTTGTCAGTTGTCGAGTCTGCTTTAGAATCTTTGAGTCTTGTCTTACTTTGTCGGAGAAGGAATCTGCTTCAGTTGTCGAGTCTGCTTTAGAATCTTTGAGTCTTGTCTTACTTTGTCGGAGAAGGAATCTGCTTTTGTTGTCTGCTGTCGAGTCAGCTGTTGAGTCTTGTCGTACTTTTGTCGGAGAAGGAATCTGCCTTGTCGTTTTCTGCTTTTGTCAGTTGTTGAGTCTGCTTTGGAATCTTGCAGTTTTGTGTCTTGTCGTACTTTGTCGGAGAAAGAATCTGCTTTGTCGTTTTCTGCTTTTGTCAGTTGTTGAGTCTGCTTTGGAATATTGTAGTTTTGTGTCTTGTCGTACTTTGTCGGAGAAAGAATCTGCTTTGTCGTTTTCTGCTTTTGTCAGTTGTCGAGTCTGCTTTGGAATCTTGCAGTTTTGTGTCTTGTCATACTTTGTCAGAGAAGGAATCTGCTTTTGATGTTTGTCCTCAAAGTCATGAGTGTTTGTCCTTTTGTTTTTTCGTGGAGAATCTTTTGAGTGCTGATTCTTGAGTGCTGGTCCTTTGAAATCTTTTGTTGTTTTTGAATGGTTCTCTCTTCCGCGGCTTTTGAAGCTTGCTGGCGAGTGTTTTTCTGAATTTTTTTTTGAGATTTACATGTCAAATCAGGTCGAGTGCTGGATTATACAGTGTGGTTGGTTTTTGTCTGTTGATGAGTTGCTTTTGAATCTCTAAAGCTTGTTGGGGAGGAATCTTGCTTGATGTTCATTGCCATGGGATTGTTGGCCAACGGGGTTCATGAATAAAGTTTCCTGTGAACTTTGGTACCAGCGTTTTCAGGATGCCCTGGACGTTGGTGGCAAAGATCCAGTTTGGTGAATGATGGAAGATATGAAAACCCGTCGGGAAGGCTTCCATAGTACTTTGCATTTGTAATTGAGTGCGGGCTTTTTCTATTGTTAAATTCATTCCCGATATTTTTGGCGGAATAGGATGATATCCTGCTTTATAGAATCTGTCGTCATTTGTGGTAATGAATTGGGTTGGAAGGGAGTCCCACCAGCCAAAGTATTTGGTGACAAATACTATATGTTGGGCTGGTTCGTAGTCTTCAATATTCTGCCAGGTGGGTGTGATTGAGTGGAACTTGAAGTAAAGTTTTTCTGAACAAAGGCCCTTTAATTTCAAAGAAGCGGCGGTTAATGTTGGAAATAAATGGATTCGATCTTTATAGGAATGGGAGACAAGTCCATAACAAAGGCCATTTTCTATAGCCTGAATTTTTTGAGACTGGGGTGTGATTGGATTCAGCAGAAGTTTTGGAATATAGGAATTTGGTCTGATAACTAGGTGGGATCCCTCAGGAGATGAATGGTGGAGTTGGTTTATCTTATGAATTAAATCGGTTTCAGCGGTACTGGGTGTTTGTAATATTCTGTAATAGAGTTCATCGGGGAGTTTTTCTACGATTTCTAAGGTGAATTCTTCTCGATCCCGGCGAAAGAATATTAGTCGTTCGGAAGGGGTAAGAGGAGTAGTATCAGAACTATTGGCTCTCTTTTTGCGAGGTTTGATGTTTCTGCAGGGTAGTTGGAAGGGGTTTGGAATCTGGTTCATGCTGAGGCTGTAGTCAAGAATTCACGAGTTAGGAAATCAGGTAAAGAGTTATTAGAGCCTCTAAGATATTCAATAGTAAAATTAAAAACAGAAAGAATGGCTTGCCATCTAGTAAAGATTTGTTTAGATGCAATATTTTGAACGTCTTTTTCAAGAATAAATTTGGCAGACTGGCAGTCTATGCGAAGGAGGAATTTTTTATTTAAAAGGTCATCTTGGAATTTAGAAATGCATAGGACAATGGAGAGTATTTCCTTTTTAATCGTGGAATATGATTTCTGAGGGCCAATCCAGATACCAGAATGGAATCTAACTAACTATTCTTGTGATGTAGACGTGACTCTTTGTTTTAGTATGCCTCCGTATCCTATGTCAGATGCATCCGTTTCTACTATCATGAATGCATGAGGGTGAGGAATGCATAGACAAGGTAATGAATGAACCTTTTCTTTGATTTGTCTGACTATTTGAGTGAGCTTATCTGACCATGTTGGAGGGTTCTTTTGAAGTCTTTTAAATAGTGGTGCACAGGTTATTCGTATTTTGGGAATGTAGTCGGATACGTAGTTTAGACATCCTAGGAATCTTTGCAGTTGAGTTTTGTCTTTGATTTCGTCAGGGAATTTGTTTGCAAATTCTATTGATCTATTGATTGGAGTTATAGTTCCTCTGTGAATGTCGTGCCCTAGGAATCTAATGGAGGTTTGGAATAGTCTCATTTTGGTTAACGAGATTACTAACCCATTTTTCTTTACGATATGGAAGAAGGTTTTGAGATGTTTAAAATGTTGGTCTATATTTTCTGAGTAAATGAGGACATCGTCTATGTATACTATGGTAAATATTGTATAAGGGTTAAATATGTCGTTCATGATTTTTCGAAATTCTGAGGGGGCATTTTTTAATCCAAAAGGCATTACGTTCTACTCGTAATGACCGAATGGTACCGTAAACGCTGTCTTGTATCTGTCTTGCTCGGCAATTTGTATTTGCCAGAATCCGGATTTCATATCGAATTTGGAAAATAGTTTGGCATTGTATAATCTTTTTAATAAATCCTTTTTGTTTGGGATTGGATACCTGATCCATTGTAATACTTTATTTAATGGTTTGTAATTAATTACTAGTCTAGGAGCTCTTCTTTCCTTTTCTGCTTGGTTCATAACATAGAAACCTGCACAGCCCCATGGGGATTTGGAATGTCTTATTAATTTTTTTGTGAGAAGATTTTGTAATTCCTTTTTACATATTTCTAGTAAGTCGTGGTTCATTTGAATAGGTCGTGCTTTGGTTGGAATGTTTTTTCTAAAAATTCTTTTTCATAAGGAAGATCCACTATGTGTTTCTTTCTTTCCCAGAAGGCATTAGGAAAGTCAGAGCAGATTTCTTTTGTATACAATTCTTGAATTTCCTTGATACGCTGTTGTACATGGGTGTCCTTTAATTGTTGATTTATTCTATGGTATAGTATATCATCTTTGAGATATAAGATTTTGTTTTGTTTTCTCTGAATTAGGTCTATGTTTTGGTAAATTAAATTAGTTTGTAAGGTATTTAATTCTTTGTATCTAACAGGGGTTATAAACTTAAACAAGATCCTTTGCCCCATAATTTTTGTACTTATACCGTCTGAATCAACCCAGAAAGGATAAATTTGAGTTAAAAATGGAATTCCCAATATTAAGTGAGTATTCAGATTGTCGACAACAATGAATTGGTATTTGAAACAGATTTTTTCATTACATATTGATATCTTTGTTAGCTTACCCATGATTTTCAATGGTGAACCATTTGCTGTGACCAAATTTTTTTTTGTTGATTTGTAGTATTTGGTTGGGGAGATACCGTCTTTAATTACACTATGGTCAGCTCCTGAATCAACCATGGCTGTAAAGGTGGCTTTGAAATTGTTGATGGCCAGAGTTATGGATATAAACCATTTTTGATAATTGAATCTTTTAATGGCTGAGATTAATTTAGGGTTTGAAGGTCGAGTGATTGAAACTTATCCAATAAATACTAATTTAGGAACCAAACCAAACGACATTCATAAACTCCGAACGGAAATACAACTATTAAAAGAAGAATTAGACACATTAAAGAAAATCTACGACAAGTAGAGACAAAAAATTTAGCCTATGAAACACAAATGTGCCTTATCCAAAACCAAATTGATAAGCAAAAGAAAAAATAACTGCTTCAGAATCATTGGAAGAACCGCTCTCCCTAAATGAAATAAATATTTCAAACACTCGCCCTTCAAACCCTAAATTCATCTCCATCATTGAGAGATTCAACTACCAAAAATGGTTCATATTCATAACTCTGGCCATCAACAATTCAAAAATAACCTTTACCGCCATGGTTGATTCAGGAGCCGACCATAGTGTAATTAGAACGGTATCCTCCCAACAAAAAATTATGAACCCACAAAAGAAAAATTAATTACAACAAATGATTCACCTTTAAAGGTTATGGGGAAGATAACAAAAATATCAATATGTAATGAAAGAATTTGTTTCAAACACCAATTCATTGTTATTGAAAATTTAAATACTGATATAATATTAGAATACCATTCTTAACTCAAATTTATCCATTTTGGGTTGATTCAAAAGGACTAGGAACGAGAATCATGGGACAAGAGATCATATTTAGGTTCATAACCCCTATCCAATACAAAGAATTAAATACCCTACAAACCATTCAATTTACCATAGCATAAATCTGATTTATAGAAGAAAATCATTCATGCATTCCCCATGCATTCATGATAATTCAAGACACTTCATTCAAACAAAATCCCCTTTTATCCATGGATTCCTGACCACAGATTCATGATGAACGAAGATAAAGGAAAATCCCCAATTCAAAAGTCGGTCAATCCCAAAGATTATGAGATTAAGATCTCACCTCTTTCGACCTCTCCTATTCAGAGTCCCAACAGATTCCAAGTCCTTGGCAACTTTCCTCCTCTTCCCTTTGCTATAACAACTCCAACAAAAACTCAAAGTACTCCACGACCTCAATCCAACTCATCTCCATATTTTATTAAGAAAAACCCTGAGCATTTACTCCTCACCAATTTCACAGAGACTCCTGATTATAAAACACTTTGTTCATTCATAATAAAATCCTACCATCCGCCTGCCAATGGCTTCCAGACGATCCACTCAAAACTCAACGGTACTATGAACTTGTTCTCATTGATTCCGGCTCAGTTGAATGTTGGTTAGCATAAGTGTGTGTCAACTGACCTGTTGAATTTTGTAGGCGTTGGTAAGCGTTGGTAAGCTTGTAAGTCCGTTGGTAAGCCCGTTAAGATTAGGGTGTTTCAGGCATTGTGTTCCCGTGTTCCAGTCTACTGAAAGGTCAACCCCCTCAGTTAATTGCGCACAAGTAATGACCAATATTGTTAGAAGAATATTTCTAGATTCTAGTTCGACCTCAGGATCAGACAGAAAGGTAGTAAAGAGTAGAGAAGATATAGTTCATGAAGAATTTTTAGAATGGAGAATTCCTAATGAAAAAATAGAAAATATTGATAGTATAGGCACCTTTAATTTCAAAACTTCATACGCTATTAAAATTCATGAAGAAACATTTAATATTCAAAATAAATCTCAAACCATTCAATTATTGTCCAATCTAGCATTCAAGAATTCCTTAGGAAAGGATTCCGCTATATGCATTTCGGATTAATTCAAATTGCTATTAAACCCTTAGTCCACACTGGTGTAGACATTCCTGTATACACAGCCCTAAGAGACAAAAGAATAAAGAGATATAAATCGTCTATCCTATCCATGATTCAAACTAATATATGTAATGGACCAGTCTACTTCAACTGTATGCCTAATTACTCTGTATCCTTGACAGACCCATTATTCCTAAATTCATTAATCCTAGACGTCCACTTACAAGGTGATGAATTCGAAAGATTCACCGAACAAGTAACAGTTATGTATAAGATGTATTTTAAATTAATGAGTTCTCATATGAACCCGAAATTCAAAATGATAGGCTCCTCTATTCAAGAAGAAACTGTTCTCCTTCAGATTGAAGCAGAGCAGTCAAAGACTTTTTTCCCCAAAAGATTAAAATGGAACGAGATCACTATTCCAGAAGAGTTCAAGATAGAAAACCCCCAAACTCCTAGAGACATCGAGAGAACTGAGATCTCAGACATAATAGAAGAAGATGACGGAACGGTATTAGTCAGATTCAACTCTGTAAGAGAAAGACCTTCAACCTCATACAGATACGCTGAACCTAGTAGAAATTCATGTTCTGAATATTCATTCCAACAACCCATCAAAGTATTCCATAAATCACCTCTTTCAGAAGTTAATCAAGAAAACTACTCTCCAACATCATCTCAAATGAGACCAGACTTTATCGGCGAAATCAATATGATTAAAGAACCATTCATTAGCGATAGTTTTAGGCTAATGAAAGAATTCCGAGAAGAGTCCGAACAGTTCGATTGGTTCTCAAGACTTCATAGGACTTATTAAGAACAATTAATAAAAAGATGGATCACTGACATAGAAAAACATGAGATTAATTTCAACTTTGAAATATGGTTACAATATTATTTAGTAAAATAAGGTATCCAAAACCCTTACAACCAATCTCAAATTGATGTTCAAACAAGCCTATATAAAAAATGGCAACTAACAGATGGAAACACTGTAACTTCAATCCATCCTCCATTACAATTTATCAAGATTCCAACCAATGAAGGAGAAGTAACCGCATCACCTTTCAAAGGGGGAAAAAATAACAACGAACCAGTCAACATAGAAGATATTAAAAAGATATACCATCAAAATAATCAGATGTTGCACACCATAGCACATCAAGTTGATTCCCTGTCAACAGAAATTAAAGGTATACAGAAGGAGTCAACTCCTAAGTCCCCATTAAGTTATTCAACACCACATTTCCAGCCGACTAGTTTGCCAGTAGAAACGATTCAACTAATGAACTTATTAAGACAAATAACTCAAGCTCTAGAAAAAATTAATGAAAATATTCCAAGCACATCAAAAATAAATACTATAAAAAAACAAAATTTAGAAACTGAATCCGCAGATGATTTAGACAGTTCATAGAAGAGATATTCTAAATCAAAAAATAATTACCTATAAACCAAGACAATTACTTGTTACAAATGTGGCAAACCTGGCCACAAAAGGAGTAGATGCAGGTCAAAAGGGAAAAATAAAATACCCGATGAGAACGAATTTGGCAATCCAACGAACCCCAATAAGCAAGTTAATACTTCAAAGGCAAGGAACTCAAAAGGAGAATCAAAAGAACTAATGCACTTAAAAATTCCTAAACCCCTAATTGATAACCCAAATCAGCCTCTTAGCATTCCGAAAGGTTCTGAATAAATTCGAACAATATTCATGAACTTCGAACAAAAATAAAATCGTTAAAAAAGAAAATTAATCACATTAAAGGAAATCTACAACAAGAGGACATTATAAACCTTATTCAAAATACAACTATACCAGACTCATTTGAAAAAGCACTTCCCTTTTCCCTAAATGAAATAAATATTTCAATCGCTCGACCTTCAAACCCTAAATTAATCTCAGCCATTAAAAGATTCAATTATCAAAATGGTTTATATCCATAACTCTGGCCATCAACAATTCCAAAGCCACATTTACAGCCATGGTTGATTCAGGAGCTGACCATAGTGTAATTAAAGACGGTATCTCCCCAACCAAATACTACAAATCAACAAAAAAAATTTGGTCACAGCAAATGGTTCACCATTGAAAATCATGGGTAAGCTAACAAAGATATCAATATGTAATGAAAAAATCTGTTTCAAACACCAATTCATTGTTGTCGACAATCTGAATACTCACTTAATATTGGGAATTCCCTTTTTAACTCAAATTTATCCTTTCTGGGTTGATTCAGACGGTATAAGTACAAAAATTATGGGGCAAAGGATCTTGTTTAAGTTTATAACCCCTGTTAGATACAAAGAATTAAATACCTTACAAACTAATTTAATTTACCAAAACATAGACCTAATTCAGAGAAAACAAAACAAAATCTTATATCTCAAAGATGATATACTATACCATAGAATAAATCAACAATTAAAGGACACCCATGTACAACAGCGTATCAAGAAAATTCAAGAATTGTATACAAAAGAAATCTGCTCTGACTTTCCTAATGCCTTCTGGGAAAGAAAGAAACACATAGTGGATCTTCCTTATGAAAAAGAATTTTCAGAAAAAAACATTCCAACCAAAGCACGACCTATTCAAATGGACTACGACTTACTAGAAATATGTAAAAAGGAATTACAAAATCTTCTCACAAAAAATTAATAAGACCTTCCAAATCCCCATGGAGCTGTGCAGGTTTCTATGTTATGAACCAAGCAGAAAAGGAAAGAGGAGCTCCTAGACTAGTAATTAATTACAAACCATTAAATAAAGTATTACAATGGATCAGGTATCCAATCCCAAACAAAAAGGATTTATTAAAAGATTATACAATGCCAAACTATTTTCCAAATTCGATATGAAATCCGGATTCTCGCTTTCAACTCTTCACAGAGTTTATGGGGTTTCGCTTCCCCGAGTCCAATTTTCAGCCAACTTGTCCTCCATATCCACCTTGTCCACAATATTCCCAAGATTCATACTCAGATCCACCCATTCAGAATAGAAAACCATCTATCCGGGAATGATGAGTATGCAGGAGTCCAAGCAACAATCACCATCAATCTTAGACATGATGATGCGTGAGTCCACCGACTCACAACTTCATCACGATTGTCCCAACAACACTTCCTCTTTTCAAGTCCAATCACAAAATGATGCACCAACTGACTATGAAAAGATGCTTAAAGCCATGACTCAGGCTAGATTAGCTCGTGATCATGAAATAGATATGATGGTTCAATCTTTACGTTCTCACCGTTCGGCCAATTCTGCTTTCGCTGACCACTCTCTTAGAGCCGAAGAGTCACGTTACTTTGGACAATAAGATTCTAATTCAGTACCATCATTTGAGCTTGCCGAAACTCCAATTGATAGTTTGGCAAGTTATTCCTTTCCTGAAATAGAACTTGAGCATGAATATGATCTTGATCTCCCACTTGGTGATTCAATTTTACTTCCTGATTCATAATGACTCCGGTGTCTCCACCTGATTTTACTTTTCCCGAGTCAACATTGGATCCTGTGCCAATTCATCATGAAATTGAATCACCCATTTTTGATGATCATATTGAACTTGACCAATTTTACAATTTTGAAAGCCCATGGATAAATTGGTAAGTTCTCATTTTTACGATATTGAGCTCAATGAGAAATGTGACCTAGATTCTCAAATCTGTGAGCAAGTTCAAATTCTCGAATCATTATTAACTCCTGTTTTGTTACCCGACTTAGGTAATCTTTTAGAGTCAGTTTTGATTCCCACACCTATCATTCCTGAACTTGAATCACCAACATTGAGTCACAATCCATTGTGGAAAACTGATTGTGACTTGAGTTTCAACTTCTTGACTTGGACACACTTCTTGAACCGAGCTCGACTCCTGAACCCTTACTTGATTTAAGTTTCTTTCCTGAGTCGGTATTCGTTCCCGTACTTATAACGTCCAAGTCAATCATTCCATCTTTTCACACTCCATTTTGGGACAAGGCGGTTGACACAATTGACTCTGAATATAATTATGAAATTTGGAAATTTGATGGGGTGGAATTGTTAAAAAATAATACATACATTTTAGTGGGTTATACAAGAGAAATATTTGGTGGGTTCCTCCATGAAATACTACATTATCTTGATTGGATAGCAACGCTTGGCCCAATTAGACCACCACCGGAACCACCACCTTGAGGTAACATCTGCCTTCCCTTCTTCTTTTTCATGCATATATGCATTCATTCATACATTGAGGACAATGCATGAGATAAGTGTGGGGGTAGGCTTTACTAACATACTAACATAGGTAGAAACTAACAAAAAAAATTTGCTAAAAAAAATTATAAAAAGGACAATATTTTGACTTATCTCTTGAAAGAAATCTAAGTTAGTCTTAAGAATTAGGAAAACCATGATTAGGATTTCTAAAAACTTGGTCAAAATAAATAAATTGTTGAATTTTTAGGTATAGGAGGAGAAATTGAATAAGTAGTTAGTCTTAATTTTTACCTTAATGAAATGTGCATACCTAATGCATATCTAGGATTCTAAGACAGAGACCCTTGTGCCTCATAAAAAATTTAAAAAAATAAAAGGAAAATTCATTGATGAAGCTGGATACATGTGCCTCAAGAAGCATAAGTATTCACGCCTAAAGGTGAGTTTATAAATAAAGTCCTTAGTTTTGTGGCCTAGTTCATTCGAATTTGAGTCCGTGGGGTGTTTTCTCATCTGGTGCCCTAAAGCCGACCGGTTTGGGAGCCACCGACTTTAAGTTCGCTACATGGGTGGATTAGAAAGCCTAAGGAAACTAAAAAAAAAATTACTTATATATGTACTAATACATCTAATAGTCAATTAGTTAGGTATGAGGGCCTCAAGAAGCCTTCATACTTACACGAAAGAAAATTAGATGAGTTATACATATTAAAAAAAAGAAAAATAATAATAAAGAGGCATGAGAGTCCAAGTTAAGGAATTCCTAGTAAAAATTCACAAGATGCATATGACTTTTGGTAACGAAAAAGACTATACAAAAATTCAATTTTTACCCTTACCTAAAATGGATAACAATTTACTATATAAAGACTAAGTTTAAGAATGAATAAAAATGATAATCCTAAAAACTTATAGATTACTTAGTTTCTTCAAACTTATTTCAAATATTTTTCTTTTTATGGATTTTGTGGGTGTAATCCGCTGAAAACCCTCACGAGACAACACTCGTCCTCTAGGGTAAGCTAGAGGTTTAATGGCTTGTTGCACGTGCTAAGTGCAATCGTGATTCCTATGAAAGTGAGTTAGGATAGATTAATTTTTCTTTTCTTTTTCTCTTATTTTTGATTTTTACTCGAGGACGAGCAGAAAGATAAGTGTGGGGTGTGATAGGTAGTAAAAAGTGCATATTTATCACCACATTCACTATTATATTTCCCTATTTATTCTTTTAATTATGCACTATTACTAATGTTTTATTATTTAATGTGTGCAGGCCTTGAGTAATTAAAAAATAAAGAAATAAAGCCTGAATGAAGCACAAAAGCCCAAAAGCCCAGAAAGCCCATGCAAAAATTGTAGTAATTTAAAAGTCTCTATATTATCTAACCTAATCTAAACTTGGATTTTAAATTCTTTATTTAAAATCTAAGGGAGGAAAAGGGAGGATAAGATAGAACTCCTAATTGTTAAAGAAGAGGAAAAGGATAAGATGAGACTTCTACTCAACCCTAGTTGCTTGAAAAACAAGGCTAAAGATAAAAGGAGAAGAGTTTAAAGATAAAAATTGTTTCAAAAAATTCGGATTCAGACTGTAGACGTTTTAGTATTCAGATCATAACCTTTGCTACAGATATTCAAATCTGATGATTCAAGATGCTCCAAAAAGAAGACCTGAAGGACTACAACTCTTATGTTGATCAAACTTTCCAATTCAGTCGGCAGATAAGCCATATTCAGCGATCAACATGATAACAAGTTGCAGGACAGATTTGAACTTCTATGGATAAGTCAAACAAGTTTGGAGATAAAAGAAGAATTCAAATTCAGAGATATTTTGCTCCTCTTATCTTCATACGCTTCTTATCCTCTGGTTTTCTCCTATAAATACCCCGGCATAGCAACAGAGGAAGGGCAGATCTCAACAGTACAGCGAACTACAGAGCAAAATCTAGGGTTTTTAGGCTAGTTGTAGTTTAGGTTTTTATTTTTATTTTTTGTAATTTTTATTTTTTATGTAACTGAGAGTAGAGGATGCTTTCATGGAGGAAGGAGTTCATGCTTGTACTGAGGTGACATCGGTGTAAGTCAAACTTTTCTTCCATTGTTAATAAAATCTATTCAAGGTTTGTTTTTGTTTTTGTTTTATTTTTGTTCTTCTATTCTTGTTTATTTTATTGTTTCTCTCTCTGATGTCTTGCTAACCATGAGATCTGATCGCTTCGAGACTGCTTAGCCGAAGAAGTGCCCTTGATGGCCTATAGTGATGAACAGATCCTATACGCCATGCTTGATTATAAGGTAAGTCGTTGCAAACGGATCAAAGGTAAACAGGGCAGAAGAGGTAGGTATATGTTTTAGTTATAGTTTTCTTTCTTTGTAATTTTAGTTTAGATCACCAACTCCACATCTTTCCAATTTCTTTCACACTTCTCATTGTAAATACCACACTTCTTATTGTAAATACCATTGTAAATAACAAAATAAATAAAAAGAGATAACTTACTAAACAAGCTTCCATCGCTAGTCCCTCCCTGAGGATCATGACCCGCATAGCCATTGCTACAGCGGATTAGAATTGAACACCTTGTACATCTTTACTTCTAAATCTAATATTCTATATTTTGTGTGCAGGTAAAAACTCAATCAGTGCCCTAAGATCGTTTGGTTTGGGAGTCACCGATTAGAGGCTCGTTACATGGGCAGATTAGAAAGCCTAATGAACTAAGGAATAATACCATAAAAATAAAAAATAATAAATAAATAAGGCATAAGCGTTAGAGTTAAAGAACTCTTAGCAAAATTTCACGGTCACAAAGGTGCATATGACTTAGGGTAAAGTAATAAACTAGATGAGAAGTATAATTTGACTCCTTACTTTGATTGATAACAAATTTTTGAATAGAGACTAAGTTTAGGAATGAAAAATTCGATTTTCCTATAACTTATTGATTACTTAAATCTTACAATAATATTTCAAATATTTTTCTCTTTCAAAATGAGTTTTCAAAATATTAACATTTTTCTCTTTCTTTGTGGATTTTTGTGGTGCAATCCACTGAAAACCCCCCCACGAGACAAAACTCGTCCTCTAGGGGTAACCTAGAGGTTTAACGGCTTGTTGCACAAGCTCAGTGCAATCGCGTAAAGTGGTCTAATAATCTTTGATTTAGTTTTGTTGTTTTGCTCGAAGACGAGCAAAAGATAGGTGTGGGGTTGTGATCGTACACATATTTTGCATTCTTTTCATTACACTCCTACATTTATCGTGTAATAAATCTGCTAATTTCTTTGTCTTAAATGTCTATTTTGTAGAAGATAATAATGAAGAGAACGAGGACTATACAAAATAAATACCAGTTAAAATTAGATTTAACTAGATCTATTTGGTTGAGGATAATCACAGATCTAGGTAGAACAAATCAAGGATTGGGGCAAATGTTCAGCTGAAGATCAGAGCAAATCAGAAAGATAACACCGAATAGAAACTGGTAAAATTCAGATTTCTATAAATCCATTTTGGTTAGCTAAAGATCAACCGAGGATAATATCAGTACAGAGGGATCAATGGATAAAGACAGATCAACGGATGAGATGAAGCAAGTTTGACTCGGATTCTGTCTGGATATATTTTAGTTTTTGAATCATAACTTTCGTTACCAAATCTCAAATCTAATGATTCAAAATGATCTAGAAAGAAGATTTAAAGGGCTACAAATTTTAAGTTGATCACTATTTCTAATTCTATCATTTGATAAGTGATATTCAGTAATCAACACGTCAACAAGCTGCAGATCAGAACTGAATATCCACATCAAATCAAGTTTGGGATAAGGGGAAGATTCAAATTCAGAAATATCCAGCTTTTTCTATCTTCATGCTCCTCTAACCTCTGCATTTCTCCTATAAATACCTACAATCTCAAAGGCAAAAAAGGACGACCATGCAGAGATAGAATTTAGTCCACTTTTCTATTCTTTGTAGTGTAGATTTTTGTTTTTTTTTCATGTAATTTTCAGTTTTAATTTATGTAAATCAGAGGAGATCAGAGTTTTATAGGAGAATGAGAATGAAGCTTGTGCTGAGAGTGACACCGGCGTAAGATTTTCTTCTTTTCTCTTATTGTTATAAAATTGAATCAGTAGTTCCCTTTTTGTATGTACTTTGTTTTTGTGTTCATCTTTTTCTCTACTTTTCTCTTTTGGTACCAATTGCTATCCAAGTAAGTCTTAAAGCATCGAAAGAGCCTTGCCTTTGCGAGTGCCACCGATAGCTCATGACGATGGATTTTAGTTTCATTCTGTGTCACTTCATACTTGCAACGTCTTGATGATATAATGTGGAGGAGACGGGAATCAACTCTTATGGGCTATACGTTGATCGCCTCACTTCAAGGTAACATCATTGCAAAAGATTCAAGGTAAGCATTTGGCCAAAAGAGGTAAGTAACTTTTAGATTCTTTTCTTTTAATTTTTTAGTTTAGAACACCACAAACTACCACTTCTTTTATCACTCCTTTTCCATTTCTTTGTACATATCATTTCTAGTTTCTCCATCTTCTTAATCTGCCATATTCTTCCTAATTCAACTTTAACTCAATTTTTTCCTTTTTCTTTGAAAAACTAAAGAAGAACTTTAACCATACTTTGTATCCTAAAAGGAACTTACTTAAAAAGCTTCCATCGCTTGTCCCTCCTTGTGGATCACGACCGGCATAGCCACTTGCTATGCGGTAGAATTGAGTAACTTGCACATCTCTATTCTAAATCTGAAATTCTATATTCTTGTGTGCAGGTAACACCTCAATCATGGATTCATCCATATACATTGTTTGGTCATATTGTCTAAAAACTTATTTGATGTATATCTAGCTTATGGTTTCTAGTTTTGTTTTTAACAAACTTAGTTTTAAATTTATTGTCAAAAACATAGATATATCACTTACATGTGTATTGGATTCTATCCATATACACTATGCTTCAAAAGAGTTTAAATATCTTGTTTTTGTATTTATACCAGTTTGAGAGAAATCAGTTTTTTTATTTTAAAGTATTGTTTATGAAAAATATGGTTTCCGGTTTAAAACTAAATTTCTATATTACAAAAATAGTTTAAATTGTTTGAAATATGTATTGAACTTTAGTCACACATATTGTTCTTCAATATTTATAAGAACTTATTTTTATAGATTTTTTTGTGATTTTATGGGATTTTATGGGTATTTAAAAGACCAAGTATTTCAACCTATAATCCCAGCCTGAGCCCATTGGTGGTCGACCAACCGGTCAACTGGACCAGAGCTCAGTCGATCGGTCGATCGACCGATGTGCACAAAACGTGCACAACAGCCTTGGCCATGGGCCGATCGACCGAACGATTGACCGATTCAGAGAGTTTGCTCTCTAGATCTGGCCCCGATCGACAGGTCGGTCTACCGACCAGAGAATTTACTCTCTGGTTCTAGCCTCGGTTGACCGGGTGGTTGACCCACATGCAAATTGTCTTGGGGCGGTTTGATGGGCGGTCAACCGGTAACCCCAACGGTCAGAAATCTGACCGTTGGTCAGTCGACCGATAGGTTAATTTTGACCTGTTCTGGACCCAACAGCTATGTTTTTAGACATCTATAAAAATGGGTCTTTGGGGCTGTTTCTCCTAAGATTTTCAAGTGCAATTTTTTCCTTCTTCTCAAGTGTAACAAATTTTCAAAAGAAGTTTTAGTGCCAAAACTCTTATCTTTATTTGTTTCTAAGTTTTTGGAAATCAAAAGAAAACAAGTCGTTGGGAATTTAGTATTGATCTTCATTTTCATATCTATTTAGAAGTTTTTCCTTAGTGTTTTCTTTGTTGTTTCCAAAATACTTTGTATTTTCACATACTTGAGCTATCATTCTATTCCTATATTTAGGATCTTTGTTTTGTGAGAAAATTATTTGTGATCACCAAGAGAGTTTGTGATCATGGGATCACCAAGTTTACAACCCTTTTCTTTGCTTTGACTTTGTGCCTTCCCTCTTGTGTAGAGGTGATGTGTTTGAGAGAGGAGTTGTGTACTCCAATTATTGAGTTGTAATTCCTTGGTGGAGGTCACTTTGTGGAAGGTCCTGTGTGGACATAGTGGAAATCCTTCTGTGTGAAGGCGGGGACGTAGAGTAGTGGCTCGAACCTCGAAACATATCTCGGTATTTGCGTTTGATCCACTATCTCTCAACTCTATCGTTTTTTATCTTGCATCGTTATTACATTGCTCATATTATATACATGCTTGGTATTGTTTGTGTGCCCACACTTGTGTTGAATCAAGAGAGCTTCTAATAGCACCTCAACTCTTAATTTAGAGGAATCTCGAGGAGTGGTTCTAGAGCCCTTCACAGAAAATTCGAGCCACTCTTAGTTACGCATAGTGTGTTAGGAATTAAGTTTTTAAATTTTGCATCATTTATCCTAAATTAGCTTGTACACCTATTCATCCCTATCTAGATGTACTTACAATTGGTATCAGAGCTAGCGCTCCGGATATTCAGTTTACCACTTAGGAGTGAGATCCTCATTGCTAATCTAGGTTGCTTTGCACACATATAGTTTATACACTCATGAATTTTTTTGCCCCTTCTATGTATGATGTTTCCAATATTGATATGTGGAAGTTTAAGATGAGTACATACCCTAAGCCTTAGGATTGCATGTTTACTTTGCCACTACAAAAAAATCATATGTTAATAATGGCAAGCACCTGGAGGCTAATACACAAGCCTTGGAGGCACTTAGGCACACACTTGGTAAAGAACATCTTTCTTAGATTTCTTATTGTGATTCCGCTTTTGCAGCGTGAAACACATTGATCTCTCCCAAGGAACAAGTGCAACACATTTTGGAGAGAGAACCAAGAAGGGATGAATCCAAGCAAACATGCTATATGACCCAAGAATGACTCCCTGGAGGTAAATTCAGATGCCTCACTTGATGATTGTGCTAGTTCTTCATGTAATAATAATGCTATGGATGCCCATGCTATAAATGAAGAACTATTTATATTTTGTGAAACTTGCTTTTAAAGTACAAAGCTTTAAAAAGTAAGAGTTTTGATTTAAAAAGAGAAAATGAGAATTTATTTTCTAAACTTGATTTGATTTTGTAAGAAAGGGTTGAGGCTTCGAATGAGAGGGATCTTTGAAAGTCCAACTTGATCTTACTTTAAATGAAAATAAAATTTGTAAATAAAAATAAGTTTGATCTTGTTTTTTTTATCTTCAAAACTTGATTTTGTTTTAAAAGAAAATGATTCTTTGAAAAAAAATTGTTTTAATTTCAAAAGAATTGAATTTAGTTTTAAAGGAAATATTTTTTTGAAAAATGATTTTTCTTTTCATGTTTGTCATGTTCCTATTGCTCCTTCTTCTATTGATAAACATGTTTCTTCTTCAATTATTGAAAATAATATTTGTGTTTTGAAGAAGAGTGATTGATTGGGTTCCACTTTGAGCCAATTTGCCTTGAATCACACACGATTGGAATCCATGTTTCATAAGAAACATGCTCCACATTTCATGTACACAAGCCACGACATACACATGTCATCATGCTCACACGCATGATTTTATGTTTGCTAATGTGTACACTTGAATACATTGTAGACATGCGGGCCACCTTGCAAAATTTTGTTATGATAGAAATAATGCGTTAATTTTGCAAATAATTTTGTTTGGGTTAGGAAAGGTGCTAACCCCCATGGACCCAAGAAAGTTTGGGTACCAAATTCACTCTTATCGTATTTGATGTAGGTTTGAGCTCTCACAAGACATGAGAGTGTTGGGCCTTGATGGTGGATGCGTTTCGAACTCAAAGATCATATCTATGGACGCACCACTTTCAAGGGATATTTAAGTGGGAGAACCACCATGGTTTGAAGACCTAGATATTAGTTTTATTGGTTTTGATAACTATCTCTAACTCCTTATTTTGTTTATGCATTAATATTGATATTTTAAAATTATGATTTTCGTGCTCATTATGTTTAAATGCAATGCCTATCAAACCTGTGATATAAATAGATAGTTTTTGAGATACACCCATGTACATATGGATTCATATTTTTATATTCTCACTATTGTTTAACTAATATATATATATATATATATATATACATATATATATATACATATATATATATATATATATATATATACATATATATATATTATATCACACACACATATACATATATATATATATATGTCCTAGTTCTAATAGCATGTGCATTTAGCCTAATGGTCATGTTTGTTTATATTTTTGTGCTTCATGTTTTATTTATTTGTTTAGATGTAGTTTTCATTAAACTTATGTTTTTACTTGTATAATTAGTGAGTTACACTTGATTATCATGTGTTTGTACTTCATTGCTCATTTGTACTCATTACATGTACTTATATAACCTTATTTTGATGATTCTTGCATCTTTACTTGTTTTTCCTATTTTGTATATGTTTTCGTGTTTTGCTTCATGTATATGTTAATTTTGTCCAAAATTATAGATATACATGTCTATTCTAGAGCCACTTGCCTTCATGCAATATACTTTTGTAGACTCAATTTATATTTGGGATATGTATGTATACTTTTCGTTTTGACAAAACATACATATATATCTCGAAGTTTGTTTAGTTTTGATAAAAATTAGTTTTTCATTGTTTCATGTTTTTGTGTAAGGAATTTTGATTGAGCTTCATTGTCATATCTCCATGCATGCGTTGATTACATGATTTTTGTACACTCTATATCCTTTCTTTATTCATGGTTTTGTTTCATGAGCCTATAATGAGTTTCATAGATCTTTGAGTGTCGACTCTCGTGTGATTTTCATATATTATGGGATATATATTTGCTTTATTCCTTCCTTGAAGAATTTCGTACTAGTTTTAAATTATTATAAAACTAGTTTCTTATTCTTCAATTGGTAGAGTTTTCAAATAGGTTAAAATATTTTTAAATCATATTTTTGAAAAAGAGAAATGTAAATCAGCTGACACAGGAGGCAAATTTGTCCTATGTCGCACTCAAAAATCATATTTTCCGAATGAATTTCAAGATCCGACCGTACATTATCATCTTCATATTCTAAGATATACACATATAAAAAATCAAGTGATTTGAAGTTCGTTTACTCATTGATCTAAACGTTCTATTTTGTTCTATTGTTAAAAAACCGTTAATGTTTGAACCCAAAAAATGTAGTAAACAAACTTCAAATCACTTAATTTTTTATATGTATATATCATAGAATATGAAGATGATAATGTGTGGTCGGATCTTGAAAATTCATTCGGGAAATATGATTTTTGAGTGCGACATAGGAGGAGTTGCCTCCTGTGTCAGCTGATTTACATTCTCTCTTTTTGAAAACCCCTACCAAACCAAGGGCAGTTGATGGGCGATCATACTTTGTATGCTCATATTGAAGATCTATTTAAACATGTGCATGAATAGGTTGATAGTTATGAGATATACATATTTTTCATAAAAATTCATTTTTTATACTCATGTTTTCTATATATGTATGGATCATATCTAAATTAACATTATATTGCTCTGATACATAAATATAGATGTTTTCTCGTGCTTTCAATATATATGCCGTATATTTTTTTTAAAAAAAGCATAAATTATTTCTTGATAAGCTTGATTTAGTCCTTAATGTCAATTGTTTTTCAATTGGTATCATGTACAAGCTTATGCATTGTTTTTATTGTGTTTCATAAAAGGAGAGAAAACTCTTATTTTATTTTCAATTGTATCTTACTCCCATTCTTTATGATGAAAAATACTTTATTTTGGTATATGCTAATATTTTCAATATTGGTATCAATAATCTTAAATTGGTATTATTCTCAATTTGGTATCTTTATTGCAAAATAATTTTAGTATGTACCAAAAAAATTATTGATTTTTTTACTTTCAATTGATATCACGTCTTTCTATTGATATCAATTCATAAGAATATTGTTTTCTTTCAATTGGTAAAAAAAAAGGGAAGAATGTTAAATTTTCAATTAGTAAAAAGATTGTTTCTTTCAATTGTTTATTTTTATTGTATCAAAATTTTGTTTTAAAATATATTTATTGGTATTGATTGTTTTTCTTCACCCCTTTGTTGATGAGTGACAAGAAGGGGAGAAGAGTTTAGGTTTATATATGTATGTTTTATTAAGTGTTTATGAATATATATCTTATTTTTATTGGTATCTTGAGCTTACATTGCATATCTTTATTGTTTTATTCATTTGCATAAGTTAAGGGGAGCTTCTATGAAGCTTATTCTTAATCTATGTATATATAACCTCATAAGTTTTGTCATCATCAAAAGAAAAGATTGTTGGCCCAGAGGCCCTTCACCTTATTTTGATGATGACTAACTTATGAAGGTTAATTTGCTAATGATCATATGTTTAATAAATTTCAGATATTGATCAAGATCTAGTAGAGATTTGACTTCAACATGAGATTCACAGTCAAAGTGTTGAAGCAAATAAGTATTGATTCAAAAGCTCAGATCGCAACGATCGCATCTAGCTCCTTTGGATCAAGCTTGGATCGAGTCGGCTTGGAGAGGAAGATCTACAAGAAGACTTCAATTTGTTTAGTTTTTGTTTAGATCTTGTGTAAGGATAGCTTAATCTTGATATGCTCAAGTATATACACACAAAGATTCAAAAGTTTATTGGTTTCGGTTTAACGGTTTTGATTTTCAAGTATACATATATGATTTTCATGAATAGATATAATGAAAATAAGTTTTACATGGTTTTATATGTATAGTGAATTCATCCATATACATTATTTGGTTCATATTGTCTAAAAGCTTATTTGATGTATATCTAGTTCATGGTTTCTAGTTTTGTTTTTAACAAGACTTAGTTTTGGATTTTTTGTCAAAAACATGGTATATCACTTACATGTGTATTGGATTCTATCCATACACAGTATGCTTCAAAAGAGTTTAAATATCTTATTTTTGTATTTATACCAGTTTGAGATAAGTCAGTTTTTCATTTCAAAGTTTGGTTTATGAAAAATACGGTTCCAGTGTAAAGCTAAATTTCTATATCACAAAAATAGTTCAAATTGTTTGAAATATGTGTTGAATTTTAGTCACACATATTTGTTCTTCAAATATTTTATAAGAACTTATTTTTTTGGATTTTATGTGATTTTATGGGATTTTAGGTATTTAAATGACCAAGTATTTCAACCTATAATACCAGCCTGAGCCCACTGGCGGTTGATCGACCGGTCGACCGGACCAGAGCTCGGTCGACCGTTCAGCCGACCGATGTGTACAAAACGTGCACAACAACCTTGGCCATGGGCCGGTTGACCGGATGATCGACCGATCCAAAGAGCTTGCTCTTTGGATCTGGCCCTGGTCGACCGTAGGGATGGCAATTTGACCCGTACCCGCGGGGACCCGACCCGAATGGGGCGGGTTTTTGATCATTGACCGGGTTCGGATCGGGTAACGGGGAAAATCCGAAATAACAAACGTCAGCGCGGGGCGGGTACGGTATAGCATTGCCCCGCCCCGTTACCCGCCCCGTACCCGCCCCGCTATTTTTTTCACATAATGAGTATAATAATATTTTATATACATCTACTTAAATAACTCAACTTTTAACACTAATTACAAATATGTCATTCCCTATAAATATCTAAACCAAATGGTCCAAAATCCAAATCCAATTTGCCCTAAAAATTTGAGCCCAATACACGATTTCGGGTCGGGTCGGGTCGGGTATTTTTATTACCCGCCGGGGCGGGGATGGGGGTGACTGTGGAATACCCAACGGGGTCTGGGGCGGGGACGGGGCGGGTTTTGGGATTTCGGGTACGGGACGTGGTGTTCAATACCCGGCCCCGACCCGCCCCGTTGCCATCCCTAGTAGACTGGTTGGTTGACTGACTAGAGAATTTACTCTCTGGTTCTGGCCTTGGTCGACCGAGCGGTCGACCGACAGGTAAATTGCCTTGGGGCGATCGACCGGTAATCCCAACGGTCAGAAATTTGACCGTTGGCTGGTCGACCGGGCGATCGACTGACAGGTCAGTTTTGACCTATTCTTGACCCCAATGGCTATATTTTCAGACCCCTATAAAAATGGGTCTTTGGGGGCTGTTTCTCTAAGATTTGTGCAATTTTTTCTCACATTTTCAAGTGTTTTTAACAAAGTTTTCAAAAGAAGATTTAGTGCCAGAACTCTTATCTTTATTTGTTTCAAAGTTTTTGAAAATCAAAAGAAAACAAGTCTTTGGGAATTTAGTTTTGATCTTCATTTTCATATCTATTAGAAGTTTTTTCCAAGTGTTTTCTTTGTTGTTTCTTTTTCAAATACTTTATTTTCTCACATACTTGAGCTATCATTATATTCCTATCTTTAGGATCTTTGTTTTGTGAGAAAATTGTTAGTGATCCTTTGAGATCACCAAGAGAGTTTGTGATCATAGGATCACCAAGTTGTAAACCCTTTTCTTTGCTTTGGCATTGTGCCTTCCCTCTTGTGTAGAGGTGATTATTTTTGAGAGGAGTTGTGTACTCCAAGTGTTGAGTTGTAATTCCTCGGTGGAGGTCCCTTTGTGAAAGGTCCTGTGTGGACATAGTGGAAATCTTTCTGTGTGAAGGCGGGGACGTAGAGTAGTTGCTCGAACCTCAAAACATATCTCGGTGTTTTGCATTTCATCCACTATCTCTCACTCCATCTCTCTTTATATCTTGAATCGTTATTACATTGCTCATATTATTTACATGCTTGGTATTGTTTGTATGCCTACACTTGTGTTGAACCAAGAGAGCTTCTAATATTACCTTAACTCTTAATTTAGAGGAATCTCGAGGAGTAGTTTCAGTGCCCTTCATGGGGAATTCAGGCTCACTCTTGATTACACATAGTGTGTTAGCAATTAAGTTTTAAATTTCGCATCATTTGTCCTAGATTAGCTTGTACACCTATTCACCCCCTCTACGTGTACTTACAGTATTACATGACATGAGGTAGGTGATAAGTGATATCATAAGTAGGGCCGGTGTCAAGTAGTAGCATGGTCAGGTAATAGCATGACAGGAGGTGATATCAGGCAGGTGACAAGAGACAGCATGGTAAATGATAGCACATCAAGTGAAAGAGTGTCAAGCGATACAGGAAACTAGTATCGATATAAGAGATTGGTACGAATACCGAAAAATCATCCAGTCTTAGGAAAAAGGTATAAGTAAAATTTTAAAATCTTCACAACCATTAATAGAAGAATAGATAAACTGGCAGGTAGGTAATTAGCCAGCAAGTGAACATCCAAGCGGAGGTAAGCAATGCTTGGGACAAGATCAGCGAACAAAGTTTTATCACCAAGCGCCGGTGGAACTTAGAAACGACTCGGCTTAAGATGCGAGTCTAAAATTCGACAGAGTTCTGCCTAGGCGTGTTTAGTGATAAAATGCTGAGCGCTAAGCTGCCTTTCTAGGCGTAGCTAGAAAGTCCAGAGGGCTTTAATAAATGATTGGTCACTAATATTACACATTCATTATCATATTCTCATACTTATTATAGAATAAACTCTGCTTTTTTCTAATTAAATGTTTGATTTATTTGCAGGCCCGTTCCGAAAGGAGAGTGAAGAGAAATAAGCCCAAACGCCCATCAAATTCTGAATTAAATCAGAATATATTCGAAATCAGGGAATCAGGGCAGATCTTGGCAAATCAGAGAGGTTGAAAACTAGTTGAAACAAATCCCTACAAATCAATTCGGTTGAAGCCAAGGATCAAAGGCCATTTCGTCAAAATCTCAGACTTAAACTGCAAATCCTGCGAAGATAAATACAAATCGAGAAGCCGGGGAGCACCACACTGCGAAAACGCGGCCAAAGCCGTGAAACGTGGCTTTGTTAGGGAGTTAGGGGGAGCGTTTGCTCCCCCTATCTTCTTACACCTCTCCCTCTGGTTTTTTGCCTATAAACGGTAAGATTTTCACTGAAAATAGGGACGACCATGCAGAGATAGGATTTAGTCCAGTTTTTCATTCTTTGTAGTGTAGGTTTTTGTTTTTCTTTCATGTAATTTTTAGTTTTAATTTATGTAAATCAGAGGAGATCAGAGTTTCATAGGAGAACGAGAACGAAGCTTGTGCTGAGAGTGACACCGGTGTAAGATTTCCTTCTTTTCTCTTATTGTTATAAAATCGAATCTGTAGTTCCCTTTTGTATGTACTTTGTTTTGTGTTCTTCTTCTTCTTCTCTACTTTTCTTCTTTTGGTACAATTGTTATCCAAGTGAGTCTAAAAGCATCGAAAGAGCCTTGCCTTTGCGAGTGCCACCGATAGCCCATGACGATGGATTTTGAGTTTCATTATGTATCACTTCATACTTGCAACGTCTTGATGATATAATGTGGAGGAAACGGGAATCAACTCTTATGGGCTATACGTTGATCGCCTCGCTTCAAGGTAACATCATTGCAAAAGATTCAAGGTAGGTATTTGGCCAAAGAAGTAAGTAATTTTTAGTTTCTTTTCTTTTAATCATTTAGTTTAGAACACCACAATCCATGAAATCTTTTATCACTCTTTTTCAATCTCATTTGTACAAATCATTTCTTATTTCTCCACCTTCTTATTCTACCGCTTTCTTCCTAACTCACTTTAACCTAATTTTTCTCTTTTTCTTTTAAAGAACTAAAGAAGAACTTTAACCATTATTTGTAACTTAAAAGAGAACTGACTAAAAAGCTTCTATCGTTAGTCCCTCCTTGTGGATCACGACCCGCATAGCCACTTGCTATCGCGGTAGAATTAAGCACTTGCACATCTCTATTTTAAAGTTCTGAAATTCTGTATTTTTGTGCAGGTTCAAGCTCAATCAAATTTTGGCGCCGTTACCGGGGAAGGACGATAAGTTACTCTCTTTAAAAGTTTACATTTTTGGTTACTTTCTTCTTTGTTTTTTGTACAGATTTAACAACAAGAAATTCGTGCTGCAGTGGACACATAAGTGGCCTTGGACTCTGCTCAAGAAAGCAGAGCCAAGAAGCCCTCAGATTTGCTACATTCCAATGGCAAAACTGAGTGAACTACTAACCTGTATTATTGCAGGTTGGCTGAATTAAAATCTGAATTTCTGTAGCATTTATTTCCTTGTTTGACTCACTGTATATACATTTTTAACACAACAGTAAAAAGTTGATTGTAAATGCTAAAAATGATTTAGACTTTGCAGTTAAGCACGTGTCTATTTCATTTCATTTCTATTTACTGTTGAAGAGTGCTGGAGCCAAGCTATGCGTGCATAGCATTTTGTATAAGGTTCTTTCTTGTATTATTGCTTGAATGTTACTTTTTTCTATATACTTGTACACTGCACTAAATTGATTTAAGGGCTTGTCCTATAAACAAGATAAGGTGGGGAAGTCATTACCCTCTCTTAGCCCACAAACATTCTCCTCACTCACTAACTCAAGCCTAACTAAAAATGAGTAGACGTTGGCCCTAGGAACATCTCGAACTCAATTAGGAGATTATCCTAAGGGGGAAAAGTGTTGGAATTTGACTCCTACCAAATCAGTGTCTAGGAAGGGGATTAAGGGCCGAAAGCCCGAAGGTTGGAGGTTACTTAATTAAGGAACGTCTTTGACGGATAACCTCCCACCAATCTTGCCCTGACCTGGCTGATTAGCTTGTGGTCAAACTCTACATTATACCTCCTATGGACAGTCTAACTAGTTAGGAGTCGTCTAGGTCAAAGGTCTACCCTAACTTAGGTTAGAATTTTTTCTTTTTTTTGTTTGCTTATTTGTTTTTTCTTTGTTTGTGTTTTATTGTGTGATATGGCTTATAACAACAATTTTTCCAATTTAATGGTAATCTATATTACACACCAACCTCTTTTCCGGATATTACCAACCCGGCATATCATAACTTTAACCAACCTAGTGTGCCGGATTGGTGTTATCCGAATGATATAACACATGCCCCCAACTTATAACCATAATTTTCAGAATAATTTCAACTCTTCACAGAGTCAGTGGGGATTCACCTCTCCCGAGTCTAATTTTCAACCAACTTGTCCTCCTTATCCACCTTGTCCACAATATTTCCAAGATTCATACTCAGTTCCACCAGTCCAAAATAGAAAAACATCAATTTTGAAAATGAGTATGCGTGAGTCCAAACAACAATCACAAAATCTGATGGACTCACAATTTTACCACCAATTCCAAAATAACACTTCATCTTTTCAAGACCAATCGCAACAAAATGTTGAACCTATCACTATGAAAAGATGCTTGAAGCCATGACTCAGACTGAAAACGCTCGTAATCATGACATAGATATGATGGTCCAAACTCTACGTTCTCACCGTTGCGCCAGTTCTGATGTTGTTAACCATTCTGTTAGAGCTGAAGAGTCATGTTGTTTTGAAAAACAAGGTTCTATTTCAGTACAATCATTTGAACTTGCCCAAACTCTAAATTTTGAAAATGATATTGATAGTTTGGCAAGTTATTCCTTTCCTGAAATAGAACTTGAGAATGAATATGATCATGAACCTCAACTTAGTGATTCATTCTACTTCCTGATTTAATTATGACTCCGGTTCTTCACCTGATTTCAATCTTTTTCCGAGTCAACATTGGATCCTGTACTAATTCATAATGAAATTGAATCACCCATCTTTAATGATCATCATATTGAACTTGACCAATTTCACACTTTGAAAGTCCTATTACAAATTGGCAAGTTCTTATTTTTATGAAATTGAACTCAATGAGAAATGTGACCTAGATTCTCAAATTTGTGATCCAGTTCAAATTCCCGAATCAATATTGACTCTGTTTTGTTACCCGACTTGAGTAATATTTTAGAGTCAGTTTTGATTCTCACACCTGTTATTCTTGAACTTGAATCACCAATATTAAGTCACATTCCATTATGGGAAACTGAATGTGGACTTGAGTTTCAACTTCTGATTTGGACCCACTTCCTGAGCCAATCTCAACTCCTGAACTTTTACTTGACTTAAGTCACTTTCCTGAGTCAGTATTAGTTCCAGTACTTCCTGAGTCCAAGTCAATCATTCTATCTTTTCAAACTCCAATTTGGGATAGGCGGTTGACAAAATTGACTCTGAAATTAATTATGAAATTTGAAAATTAGATGGGGTTAAATTTTTAATAAAAACGGTTCATATATACATCATTTTAGTGGGTTATATAAAAGAGATTTCTGGTGGGTTCCTCCGAACTCCACGAAAAGTCGATTGGGCCGCATTTCGTGGACCAATCAGACCACCACCAGAACCACCACCTTAAGGTAATATTTCCTTCCATTTCTTCTTTTTCATGCATCTATGCATTAATTCATACATTGAGGACAATGCATGAGATAGGTGGGGGGGGTTCTAACATAACTTAGGTTTTTCTCTTTATTTAAAAAAAAAATTTAACATTTTTTTACTTTTAAAACTTTTTGAAAATAGAAACAATATTTTGACATATTTTTGTAAGAAATTGAGTCAATTTTAAGGAATAGGAAAATCAAATTAGGATTTCTTATACTTGATCAAAATAAATTATTTGTTTGATTGTTAGGGTTAGGAAGATAATTTGTCTAAGTAATTTAGTCTTGATCTTTACCTTGATGTAATATGCACACTTATATACTTACACACTTAGGGTTCTAAAATAAAGATTCTTATGCCTTATATATATATATATATATATAGGGAGCTGATCCTCTAAGAACGGTTCTCACGGATTTCTGTGAGAACTTTCACGTGGGTCGTCGGATCTGATAGATCAAATCAAATAAAACTAGATCTCTATCAGATCTGACGGCCCACGTGAAAGTTCTCACATGAATTCGTGAGAACCGTTCTTAGGGGATCAACTCACTATATATATATTATATATATATATATATATATATTATATATATATATATATATATATATATATATATATATATATATATATATATATATATATATATATATATAATATATATATATATATATATATATATAAAGATAAACAATCTAATTATTGATTAGCTAGGTGCTTTGGCCTAAGAAAGCCTTAGTATTTATGCGAAAGATGATTAGATAAGTTTGAGAAAAAATAAAAAAAAAATCCTCTGATTAAGCTGGGTATTTGTGCCTAATAAAGCATAAGTATTCACGCCTAAAAGGGGTTCATATAATAAAATCCTTAGTTTTGTGGCTTGTTTGCTCGAGTCCTTAAGTCTTGGGGTGTTTTCTCACCCGGTGCCTAAGACCGTTTGGTTTGGGAGTCATCGATTAAAGGCTCGTTACATGGGCAGATAAGAAAGCCTAATAGAACTAAGGAATAATACCACAAAAATATATATATATAAATAAATAAGGCATAAGAGTTAGAGTTAATGAACCCTTAGTCAAAATTTTCACAGTCACAAGGTGCATATGACTTATGGTAAGTAATGGACTAAATGAGAAGTACAATTTGACTCCTTACTTTGATTGATAACAAATTTTTGAATAGAGACTAAGTTTAGGAATGAAAAATTCAGTTTTCCTATAATTTATAGATTACTTAAATCTTACAATTACATTTCAAATATTTTTCTCTTTCAAAATGCTTTTCGAAAATACTAACTCTTTGTTTCTCTTTCTTTATGGATTTTGTGGGTATAATCCACTGAAAATCCTCACGAGACAAAACTCGTCTCTAGGGAAACCTAAAGGTTTAATGGCTTATTGCACATACTCAGTGCAATCGATGACCTGCGAAAGTGTCTAATAATCCTTAGTATAGTTTAATTGTTTTGCTCGAGGACGAGCAAAAGATAGGTATAGGGTGTGATTGGTCACTAATATTGCACATTCATTATCATATTCTCATACTTATTATAGAATAAACTCTGTTTTTTTCCTAATTAAATATTTGATTTATTTGCAGGCCCGTTCCTAAAGGAGAGTGAAGAGAAATGAGCCCAAAAGCTCATCAAATTCTGAATTAAATCAGAATAAATTCAAAATCAGGGAATCAGGGCAGATCTTGGCAAATCAGAGAGGTTGAAAACCAGTTGAAACAAATTCCTACAAATCGATTCGGTTTAAGCCAAGGATCAAAGGCCATTTTGTCAAAATCCCGGACTTAAACTGCAAATCCAGCTGAAGATAAATACAAATCGAGAAGTCAGGGAGCACCACCAACAGGGTGTGGCCACCTGGCCACACCCTGGCCGCGAAAACGCGGCCAAAGCCGCGTTTTCGCAGCTTTGTTTAGGGAGTTAGGGGAGCGTTTGCTCCCCCTATCTTCTCACACCTCTCCCCTCTGGGTTTTTGCTATATAAAAGGCAGGATTTTCACTGAAAATGGGGACGACCATGCAGAGATAGATTTAGTCTAGTTTTTTATTCTTTATAGTGTAGGTTTTTTATTTTCTTTTCATGTAATTTTTAGTTTTAATTTATGTAAATCAGAGGAGATCAGAGTTTCATAGGAGAACGAGAAGGAAGCTTGTGTTGAGAGTGACACCGTGTAAGATTTCCTTCTTTTCTCTTATTGATATAAAATCGAATCTATAGTTCCCTTTTGTATGTACTTTATTTTGTGTTCTTCTTCTTCTTCTCTACTTTTCTTCTTTTGGTACAATTGTTATCCAAGTGAGTCCTAAAAGCATCGAAAGAGCCTTGCTTTGCGAGTACCACCGATAGCCCATGACGATGGATTTTGAGTTTCATTCTGTATCACTTCATACTTGCAACGTCTTGATGATATAATGTGGAGGAAACGGGAATCAACTCTTATGGGCTATACGTTGATCGCCTCGCTTCAAGGTAACATCGTTGCAAAAGATTCAAGGTAGGTATTTGGCCAAAAGAAGTAAGTAACTTTAGTTTCTTTTCTTTTAATCATTTAGTTTAGAACACCACAATCCACCAAATCTTTTATCACTCTTTTTCAATCTCATTTGTACAAATCACTTCTTATTTCTCCACCGTCTTATTCTACCGCTTTCTTCCTAACTCACTTTAACCTAATTTTTCTCTTTTTCTTTTAAAGAACTAAAGAAGAACTTTAACCATTATTTGTAACTTAAAAGAGAACTGACTAAAAGCTTCTATCGCTAGTCCCTCCTTGTGGATCACGACCCGCATAGCCACTTGCTATCGCGGTAGAATTGAGCACTTGCACATCTCTATTTTAAAGTTCTGAAATTCTGTATTTTTGTGCAGTTCAAGCTCAATCAATAAACCTCAGAGAGGTTAGCACGGAGGCTAAGCAAACAGGTGTGTAACTGTTGGCCCAAAGGCTTTCCACTCTAGTTTTGATGATGACTAACTCATGTAGTTATGTGTACTAATAATCTTGTGTTTTAGTCTCAGATCATTAATCAAGATATTAGTTGGTGTTTAGCTTCAACAAGATGATTTGGAAGCTTGCACATGTTGATTCAAGAGCCCGCGCATCAAAGATGATATATTGCAACGCATCAAAGATGATATATTGCAATTGCTCGGTGAATCAAAGGAGTTTTTGGATCGAGTCAACTTGGAGATTGCGCTCTACAAGAAGACTTAGGTATCCATAGTTTTTAGTTTGGGTTTAGATCTTAATTGTAAAGATTAGTATAGTATGATAAGCTCAAGTTCACAACACACATGTTTCACGTTTTGAATATTGTTTTTCGGTTTTTGGTTTAACCGATCTTGGTTTTCATGAATAGATTTTATATCAAAACAAGTTTACATGGTTAGTGTATATATGATTTGTTCTATATACATGCATGCTTCTATTGCTTAAACAAACTTAGTTTAATATTCTATTTCATGTGTTTTATGTTTTAGTATTTTTATCAAAACATTATTTTGGACTTAATGACAAAAATCATGATATATATATGTTCCTTGTATATTGAATTTCTATTCATATACAATATGCTTTCAAAGTGTTTAAATATCATATTTTTGTATCATGAATGAGTTTTAGACAATGTGTATTTTCTATTCAAAATACAAGGTTTTAGAAAATACGGTTTTTGGTTTTTGGCAAAATTTCTATGACACAAAAATAGTCAAATATGTTTGAAATTTGTTTAGGATTTTAACACAGTTTGTATTTCAATATAAAATGATAAAACTATTTTTGTGGAATTTTAGAGATTTTGTAGGATTTATTGGAATATTTTTTACCACTGTTTTTCTGACCCATTTATAGGCTGACAGGCCTGGTCGGTCGACCGAAGCGGTCGACCGCACCAAGGGCCGGTCGACCGGTTCGGTCGACCGACATGCACAGACCTGTGCACGTCTGCAGCCCAATGGGCCGTCGACCGAAGCGGTCGACCGACGGAGAGCTGTTTGCTCTCAGGAATTTTCGGTCGACCGGACCGGTCGACCGGCAGCTGTAACGTTCGAAAATTCGAACGTTGGGCGGTCGACCGGGCCAGTCGACCGGCAGGCTATTTCTGGCATAAATTCTGTAAACGGCTAGTTTTCTAAATTGCCTATAAATACCCCATTTGCAAGAGTTTTTCTCCAAGATTTTTTGTGCTAATTTTTCCATTCTCTCAGGTGTTTTTACAGCAATCAAAATAGGTTTTTGATTCAAATTGAACAATCTTTTTGGTGTTTTCATTAGGGTTTGAAAATCAAAGAAAGGGTTTTGGGAAAGCTTTTGAATTGAACTTCTCCATCTTGATTTGATTTATTTCCCAAGATTTTCTTTGAGTTGCTGGTTTCAAATCCCTTGTTTTCTCCACACTTGAGCTATAATCTACTATCTATATCTATAGGATATTTGTGTGGGAAGAAGAAGTTGTTTGTGGTTGTTGTTGTGACCACCAAGTTGTAACCCAATCTTTTCTTAGCTTTGTGCTTTGGGTTGTATCCCTCTAGTTGAGAGGTGATCCTTGTATTGGTTGGTGATTGGGAGTTTGTTGTATTGGTTTGGAATTTGCCTCAAGGAGGAGGTTGTAAAGAGAGGAGTTGGGTACTCTTTGTAAAGGGTCCTAGGTGGACGAGCTAGTGGAAATCCTTCGTGTGTCGAAGGCGGGGATGTAGAGCTGGGTGCTCGAACCTCGATAACATATCCTTGTGTTTGCGTTTGATCTATTGGCTCTCTATCTCTCCTCTTTACTTTGTGCCTTGCATTTCTATTCATATTGTTCATCATATTTGCTTGGCTTGGTTGTGTGTGCATCACTAGTTGATCACACTTGAGTGCTCATTGCATTTAGATTTTTAAATTCCGCATTTAGTTCATAGATTAGCATTGTCACCTATTCACCCCCCCCCTCTAGGTGACTTTTCAATTGGTATCAGAGCTAGCGCTCCTGATATTTTGGTTTAACAACCTAGGAGTAAAAGATCTTGGTTTGCTAATCTTCATTTGCATTTCATTTGCACTCATACTAGATTACACTCATGGCTAGCCCTCCTATGTTTGACCATTTTAGACTTGATGCATGGAAGGTAGACATGACTAGACATCTAAAAGGATTAGGACATCTAGTTTATCAAGCCATCACTATAGAAACCCTCCCTAATAATAGTAAGCATAAGAAGGCCAATGCACTTGCACTTAAACACTTAGAGCATCTTTTGATAATAATCTTTTACTTGTTTTGATAGTTTGATTCGGCTTTTGCAGTTTGAGCGTCTTGACATCTCCGGAGCTTCCAAGGATCATTAACAATATGAGGAGATCTAGAGAGATGTATCCGAAGAGCCTTGCCTTATGGCATGTGGGAATGACTCTCATGAGGTACATTCGGATTCCCCTCTTGATGATAGCTCTAGTTCATATTGCCATGGTTGTTTTGAAGTTCAAAAATTGAATGTTGAACTTGCCTCTAAACTTGAAAATTTTATGGAAAAACATGAGATTTTGAAAAGAAACATTTTGACTTAAAAGAAGAATTAAAGGATTTATGTTCAACCTTTGAATCGTTTTGCAAGAGAAAGAAGAGATCACTAGTGAACGAGACTCACTACAATCTCAACTTGAACTTGCACTTAAAGAGATTGAAGATTTGAAAACAAAAATGATTTTGATGATGTTGTAGAACACAATGAGGTTTTGTCTTCTAGATTGGATCTTGTTTTCAAAGAAAATTTTACTTAAAAAATAAAATTGATTCAATTACAAAAGAATTGGATTTGGTTTTGATTAAAAATAAATCTTTGCAAATGATATTGATATTCATGTTTGCCATGCTAGTGTAGCTTCTACTTCTTGCACACCTATTGCATGCTCCACTTTATCTTCCACTATTGATAATGATATAAATGTTTTGAAGATGAGTGTTGATAGTTTTGGGCTCCACTTTGAGCCAATGTGCTTTAAATCATACACGTTTGGAAACCTTGGTTCGCAAGAAACAAGGTCCATCTTTACATGCACACACCTCTAGGCATACACATGCCTTTCATGATCACCACCATCATATGTATGCTCACGTGTACACATGTACACATTGTGATCGAAAGGCCACCTTGCTAGATTTTGTTATGATCGCATTTATCATGAAAATTTAGCAAATAATCTTGTTTGGGTAAGGAAAGAAACTAACCCCCGTGGACCCACTAGAAAATGGGTACCAGATCCACCTCCTTGATTTTTGATGTAGGTGGAGGCTCTCGCATCACGTGAGAGTGTTGGTGCCTTGAGGTGGATGTGTTCCAAGCTTAAAAGAAATCATTTGGATGCTTCACACTCAAGGGAATTAGGTGGAGAGGACCACCATGTTTTGGAGAACTAGAGATGCACCTTCATCGGTTTTGGTATCATTCTCTAACTCCCATTTTTATTTTGCATGCTTTTAATGTTCTTCTATTTATGGCATGTCATGTTTTGTTATTCATTATGCCTATGCCATGCTTATTAGAATAGTGTTATACATGTTTAGTTACTTGAGCACCTATGTTTCATATGGATCTATATTTAATGTTCTCACCTTTTTTAGAACTAAATGTATGCCCTAGATCTAATGCACATGCATATGCATTATGACCATTTTGGATGTTTATGATTATATGATATTTTTATTTTTAATTCGTGTTTTTGATTGTCATGATCATATTGATTGTTGACTCGTTTTATGCTTCATGTGTTGACTACTTGCTTGAATGATGGTTTTCATTAAGATTAGGATGTATACTTGTACAACGAGTGAGCTACAAATAGACCTTTATATATGTTTGTGCTTGAACGCTCATTTGTATTCACTTGATGTAGTAGTATAGTCTAGTTTTGATGATTCTTGCATTTGACTCGTATTCACTATTTACACATTTTGTTTTAACTTTATGTATATGTCCATCTTGTCCAAACTATCACTTATACATATACATCCTTGAGCCACGTGCGTTCATGCATACTATTTTGTGGACTCTTTATGTTTAGGATATGTATGTATACTTTAGTTTGTACATGACATACATATGCCTTGAAGTTTAAGATCATTTGGATAAATTTCATGTTTCTATGCGATTTCCCATTTATGATGAAAATCTTGTTTTTAAGATGATTTTTCAATTAATATCATGTACTTCAATAAGTGATTTTTCAAATTCTCAATTGGTGATTTCACATCCTAGATGAACTTTCATGGATTTCATGATTCATTTATGATTCATATCTTGATGATTTCCATATTGAGCCTAATTGTCAATTTTCATGATGACATGTTTCTCACAACACTTGTACACTCACCTTTTGATGTTTTCTCATGACTTGATTTTCATGAGTATTATTGGTGCCATATAGATTTTTGAGTGTTTAGTGATCATGTGATTTCCATGTTTTATGAAAAATCCATTTATTTTATCTTGAAGGATTTCGTACTAGTTGACTTACATAACTAGTTTGTGATATTCTTCATGAGGTAGTGATTTTCAAACATACTATATTGTTCAAATCTATTTTTGAAAACCCCTACCATCCATGGGCGGTTGGATGGAGACCATGATCAAGTATGTTTCATCTTGAAAATCATTTAAACTTATCTTGGATGGGTGGTAGTTGATATGAGTTATACACTTGACCTATTTTTGTTATTTCATTTGGTATCATTGAGTTCTTTCAATTGGTATCAATATGACATATTTTTGTATACTCATATGTGTTTGCTTTGTGTATGTATGTTTGCACCTCATATAGTATCAATTTCAATTGATATCTAATCTTTTACATACATAGAAGTTTCCTTTGTGCTTATCATATTCATATATTTTAGAGCACAAATCTTGACTTTGCATAGCTTGATTCTAAATGACTATATTGTTTCAATTGATGAAGCTTTTCAATTGGTATCTTAATACAAGCTTATGCATAAGTTTCTTTGGTATTTCATAAAGAGGGAGAAAATTCGTATTTTGTATTTCAATAAGTATTTGTTTTGCTTTCCACTCCCTAACTTTATGATGAAAAATGATTAAAAAAAAATTTACATTGTTGTGTTATTGGTATCAAGAAGCCATTTGTGTTAAAAATTTCTTCTATTGGTATCTAGAGGCTATTTGTTTACTTAAATTGTATCATAATGCACTTCCTTGACACATATTTTAAATTGGTATCATAATGAGTTTTATTATATGCATGATTTGATTTATGCATTAGTTTTATTGGTATTGTTTCAATTGAATATCAAGAGCTTAGTCTATTATTTTTTTTCAAGAGCTTGTTTGCTTGTTTGGTATATCAAAAAGCTTTAGCTATGTTTGATTTGTTTTGTTATCAAAAGATTTTGCCTTCATTATGTTTGTTTTACCCCTTTGTTGATGAGTGACAAAAAGGGGAGAGGAATTTGTAGTTTATATGCATGGTTTGATTTATGTCATATGTTTTTGTTTTGTTTTAGTATTGTTTTATTGATATCAAAAGTATGTCATATGTTTTTGTTTTGTTTTAGTATTGTTTTATTGATATCAAAAGTATGTTTTATTATGTGTTTGAGAACATTCATTGCATATCTTATATGTTTTTTGTTATGCATGAGTTAAGGGAGCTTCTTTGAAGCTTTACTTTAATCCATGCATATATAACTCCATGAGTTTTGTCATCATCAAAAAGGGAGATTGTTGGCCCAAAGGCTTTCCACTCTAGTTTTGATGATGACTAACTCATGTAGTTATGTGTACTAATAATCTTGTGTTTTAGTCTCAGATCATTAATCAAGATATTAGTTGGTGTTTAGCTTCAACAAGATGATTTGGAAGCTTGCACATGTTGATTCAAGAGCCCGCGCATCAAAGATGATATATTGCAACGCATCAAAGATGATATATTGCAATTGCTCGGTAAATCAAAGGAGTTTTTTGGATCGAGTCAACTTGGAGATTGTGCTCTACAAGAGACTTAGGTATCCATAGTTTTTAGTTTGGGTTTAGATCTTAATTGTAAAGATTAGTATAGTATGATAAGCTCAAGTTCACAACACACATGTTTCACGTTTTGAATATTGTTTTTCAGTTTTTGGTTTAACCGATCTTGGTTTTCATGAATAGATTTTATATCAAAACAAGTTTACATGGTTTAGTGTATATATGATTTTTTCTATATACATGCATGCTTCTATTGCTTAAACAAACTTAGTTTAATATTCTATTTCATGTGTTTTATGTTTTAGTATTTTTATCAAAACATTATTTTGGACTTAATGACAAAAATCATGATATATATATGTTCCTTGTATATTGAATTTCTATTCATATACAATATGCTTCAAAGTGTTTAAATATCATATTTTTGTATCATGAATGAGTTTTTAGACAACGTGTAATTTTCCATTCAAAATACAAGGTTTTAGAAAATACGGTTTTTGGTTTTTGGCAAAATTTCTATGACACAAAAATAGTCAAATATGTTTGAAATTTGTGTTAGGATTTTTAAACACAAATTTGTATTTCAATATAAAATGATAAACTATTTTTGTGGAATTTTAGAGATTTTGTAGGATTTATTGGAATATTTTTTACCACTGTTTTTCTGACCCATTTATAGGCTGACAGGCCTGGTCGGTCGACCGAAGCGGTCGACCGCACCAAGGGCCGGTCGACCGGTTCGGTCGACCGACATGCACAGACCTGTGCACGTCTGCAGCCCATGGGCCGGTCGACCGAAGCGGTCGACCGCCGACGAGAGCTGTTTGCTCTCAGGAATTTTCGGTCGACCGGACCGTCGACCGGCAGCTGTAACGTTCGAAAATTCGAACGTTGGGCGGTCGACCGGGCCGTCGACCGGCAGGCTATTTCTGGCATAAATTCTGTAAACGGCTAGTTTTCTAAATTGCCTATAAATACCCCATTTGCAAGTTTTTTCTCCAAGATTTTTTGTGCGAATTTTTCCATTCTCTCAGGTGTTTTTTACAGCAATCAAAATAGGTTTTTTGGATTCAAATTGAACAATCTTTTTGTGTTTTCATTAGGGTTTGAAAAATCAAAGAAAGGGTTTTGGGAAAAGCTTTTGAATTGAACTTCTCCATCTTGATTTGATTTATTTCCCAAAGATTTTCTTTGAGTTGCTGGTTTCAAATCCCTTGGTTTTCTCCACACTTGAGCTATAATCTACTATCTATATCTATAGGATATTTGTGTGGGAAGAAGAAGTTGTTTGTGGTTGTTGTTGTGACCACCAAGTTGTAACCCAATCTTTTCTTAGCTTTGTGCTTTGGGTTGTATCCCTCTAGTTGAGAGGTGATCCTTGTATTGGTTGGTGATTGGAGTTTTTGTTTGTATTGGTTTGGAATTTGCCTCAAGGAGGAGGTTGTAAAGAGAGGAGTTGGGTACTCTTTGTAAAGGGTCCTAGGTGGACGAGCTAGTGGAAATCCTTCGTGTGTCGAAGGCGGGATGTAGAGCTGGGTGCTCGAACCTCGATAACATATCCTTGTGTTTGCGTTTGATCTATTGGCTCTCTATCTCTCTCTCTTTACTTTGTGCCTTGCATTTCTATTCATATTGTTCATCATATTTGCTTGGCTTGGTTGTGTGTGCATCACTAGTTGATCACACTTGAGTGCTCATTGCATTTAGATTTTTAAATTCCGCATTTAGTTCATAGATTAGCATTGTCACCTATTCACCCCCCCCCTCTAGGTGACTTTTCAGTAACTAGACTGTGCGTAACAGGCTACGCAATTGAGCTCGGCTTGCAGACACACAGTATAGCTATTAAACCTAGGGGTTTTAGCAAAGCGAGAGCATAGTAAGCCGTGCCTGACGAGGTATCCAATAGGCTAATTACACATTTACATGGCTTAGCTAGTCTCCTGACGATGCAAGAAAACCTAGAGGATTTAGCCCGAA